>OX424572.1:42844597-43224597 GCA_949152435.1 Gastracanthus pulcherrimus
TGTATTTTTCATCAAACATGAAAATAATATTGCAACTCACGGTAATAAATTAATTCAATCCCTTAATTGTTCCATATTTTTGTTTTGAAGTGCAAAAGTTTAATTTCATAAAATTTCCTACTCACCATAATATTGCTTACAATCCTTGAGCTTTTGCTAGGCAAAATAGACACAAGATAAACATATATATCTGTCTAATTTTCGGGTTTCCACCTCATTTTCTTGACCTTGTAATCAAGAACATTGCCTTTTTACATTTCCGGGGTACACTCCTTCAGATAATCCGGCCATATTTGCCACGAACACGCAGAATCCAGCCACTGCTCCCGTAAATATAATATACTCGGTTTTGAGGTTATGTTCGAGTTTGGCAGTGTTTTGGAGTTCTTGCCGCGGTATAACCTAACGTGATCCGAAAGCGACACGGTTGTCCACGTGCAAACAAATTCTTATTTTGTAACGCATTAATTGTTGTTAAATCGAGTGTAAATAATTTTGTTGATGACAAGAAAGAATTATTCGATAAAATTTAGAAATGTTAACATCAAAGACGTTCTTTCGAAAGACGAAAGGAGGCAACATTTACAAGGTTTGTTTGATGTTTGTTTACATTGATTGCTTTTGATGCTTCTTAATATTTTTATCAGTGAATAACTATTTGTTTATACTTAAAACTTTTGTTTATGCTGTTATAGGTTGTCAGGGAACACTATTTAAGAGATGATATTTGGTGTGGCTCTGAAGCATGTGAAAGATGTGGGCGTAGGAATAAGGATATTTTACTTGATGACGAGATGCCTGGTGCTAAAAGTACTTTATTCTCAGGTCCTCATTATTTAGTTTTTGATACAAATATCATATTGAATCAGGTATAAAGGCAAATTTACTTGTTCTATTTCTTTAGATTTTTATAAATCATCTTTTTTTCTGTTTTAGATAAATATTTTAGAAGAAAATATATTGTGCAACATAATTATTCCTCAAACCGTACTCGAAGAAGTGCGTCATAGAAGTTCCAATGTATATAAGAAACTGAAAGAAATTATTGGCGATCCTAATAGAAAATTTTATGTTTTTGTAAATGAGCATCATAAGTAAGTATCTTGTGAGCACTTATAAAGTAATTAATTCTTTTATGCTTTATTTTTTGCTCATGTATGTTTATGTATTATTTAGAGATACTTACATTGAACGTAAACCTGGTGAAATAGCAAATGATAGAAATGATAGAGCAATTCGAGCAGTTGCTAAATGGTATAATTCTCATTTAAGCAAACAACAGATTGAGATTAAAGTTATTCTACTAACTGATGATGAGGATAATAAAAATAAAGCTGCTGAAGCTGGAATTCCAGTTGCTACAAGTAACAAATTTTACATTTTTCTAATTGTATTTTCTTTAGAATACTCTAACCATCAAATATTAACTTTTAGTGAAAGATTATGTGAGTTCATTAGAAAATGCAGGATTTCTCATTGACAAACTCTCTAGGAAAGATTATATTTTGGATGGAGAAGGTCGTGCACCACTTTTTCCTTGCCATTTGTCACCTGCTCAACTACACGATGGTATTAAAAATGGTAAACTTTTGCAAGGCACATTCTTGGCTTCAAGAGAGAATTTCCTAGAAGGAAGTGTCAACTGTGAGAGCATTGAAAAATTTGTAAGTAAAATATATTTTTGAAACTGTATAGAACAAAATTATGTCTAACTCTGATAATATCTTATAGATTTTGGTGCAAGGAACAGAAGGTTTAAATAGAGCAGTCGATGGTGACACTGTTGCTATAGAACTTTTGCCAGAAGATCAGTGGTCAGCGCCGAGTGACATAATTTTGCAAGATGAAACAGAGGATGATCCTGGTGATGTTCTTGACGATGAAAAAATATTAATAGAGAACAAACCAATAGCCACAATAGAAAAAACACCTACAGGAAGGGTCGTCGGTATCATCAGAAGAAAATGGAGGCAATATTGTGGAATATTACAGCGCAGTGCTCTCAAAGAAGTAAAAGATGATTTTAATTGAGTAACTAAATAATAATACAAATTTAACTATGAAATAATAAATATTTTTTTTAGAATACTCGTCATCTTTTTGTACCAGCAGAACGAAAAATTCCGAAAGTAAGAATCGAAACGAGACAGGCAGATACTTTGAGCAAGCAGCGCATTATAGTAGCAATAGATTCCTGGCCAAGAAACTCTAGGTATCCACTGGGACACTTTGTGCGTGCTCTGGGTGAAATTGGTGACAAGGATACTGAAAATGAAGTTTTACTTTTGGAGCACGATGTACCACACACCAGGTTCTCTGATGAAGTCTTGAGTTTCTTGCCGAAGCTACCTTGGTTGATTACTGATGCGGTAAGATACAAATTTTATTTTATTTTTATTTCAGTATTAGAAAGTAAACTGATCCAGCAAAATTTTATAAGTTTTACTCTTTTATTTGATTATTATAAATAATGATTTGTTAAAAGATAATATTATTCATGACTCCAAATTGTATATATTCTGATTTCAACTAAAATACACCTTCAAACTGTCTGTTATCTTGAAGTACTGGTAGTGGAAGTAGAATCTATTTGACTATTTGAGGCTGTGCTGGAACTTGTTTCAGTGGAGTCACAAGAAAATCTTGATATATCAAACTCAAATGGATTAGAATTAGAAACTGGAATACTTCCATTTGCATTATTGTTCATATTTAAAGGAAAAACATATGGTTCATTTTCTTGATTATCCATGTATGGCCTTGCTGTTACGAAATTTCCTCTTCTTTCCGCTCTATAAAATTTAATATATTCTTATTATTATCATTCATATATTACAATTGATAAAATGTTACCTAAATCTGCGTTGTACCCATGAAAGTCGCGAATTATTCCTTAAGGGATTTACAGTTAGAGGAACAGTTCGTAGTGGTAGAATAGGCGGACAAGGAGGAGGTACTGGGATTTTTGTTTCAAAAGAAAACACCGAAGATGTTAATGGAAATAATTTATCTGTGCTACTAATATTATCTTCAGATTCCTCATCCAATGATGAATTATCTTTGAGTTTTCCCATATATCGGTGGATTAACTTTTTTAAACTTTCTAGAGCTACTTGCTTGTCCTTCAAAAAATATTATTTGATTATCATATTGAACAAATATTCAAATGTTAAATGGCCAATAAACAATCAAAACAACCTGAACATCAAACATCAATTCTTCTAAGGCATCAGGTTTCCACTTTGATTTTGTCCATTGACTAAACAGATCTCTATCATAACGCGATATGACGGATTCCAGTTCACGAGTCTCTAAAAAAACCAATATGTAAATATTACAAAAAAAATTTCAGATATTATTAGGTGTACAGTAAATATTCAAACCATCATCTTTTATTCGTCGAACTGTTTTTTTAACAGTAGAAGTTTCTTTTTTTATTAATTTTCGTTGACTCTTTAACTTTTTTATATTTGTGATTGTTTCTTTTATTTCAGCTAATAAATTTTGCAATTCATCTACATCAACATTAATTTGTTTTTGCAAAATTCTGAAAATTTTATTTTGAAAGTGTATAAAATACTTTGTTAAATGCAAGTGTGGTAAAACTTATAGTTGATACAGTACTGTGGATATTTATGAATATATAGAATTCTCAAGTTCTCGTTATCTTTTATATAATTTAGGAACTGTTCAATTTTTTCACAAAATAATTTGAATGTTGTAGGTGAATTTTCTGTTTTGCAATCATTGTGGTCATTAAGAATTTCTCCAATACTCTGTGTTTTTTGTATTTTACATATTTCTAAATCTTCAACAGGGGCTTCCACATCATTCATTAGATCTGTCTACAAATTATACATTTGAATAATGAAATTAGTATAGACTAGAACTACTAATCCTATAAGAATCAAAAAACTTGCCTGATTAGTTTGTTTAGAAACTTTTAATCTTGAAATGAGACGTTTGATAATTCTGTGGGATGAATGTTTATCTTGACAAAGTTCTGACATACCTTTTAATTATACTTTCAGAATCCAAATTTACTTTATTTATACTTATTTTTATGTGTTTTATATTATTATTATTATTGTTTATTTACACTTTACTTTGAATTTACATGATAACTAAGAATTTTGTTGTCAAAATGAATATCATAGATAGGTGTGAAGTATCACCCTTAATTTCAACTGTCAAAATTCTATTCCATTTATCGATTTGATTACCATTTTAAACACTTTACAATGATACACTATAATAATTTGATATACTTAAGAAACTGAAGGAAAATTTCTCAATAACAATCATTAATCATTTATGAAAATCTATATTTCATCTGTCTATTTTTTAATCAAAAATATTTCATTTTTTTTATAAAATTGTGCAGATATGTTATAAAGAATGGCTGCCTTAGTAATTTAAAATATTTACACTCGACGGGAGTAAGTTCTGGTCAAATGCGTTTGAAATCCTCCAATGAGCTTAGCGAAAACGTGCGTTCGATCCAATGAGACCCAATGAAATAGCAGTATTTCAAAAAAATTCAAATGCATTCGACCAGAAATTTCCCACGTCGAGTGTACATAATTTTTATCCATTTTCAACATTTCTTTTATAAGAATTTTTCTCAAATTGGTATTCGTCAAAAACTGTTATCTGTTACCTTTCTATGCTTTTCAATAACCACCTGATCACCCTAGTGAAAAAAGAACAAACGTTGAGTAAGTGTGAAATAATGTGTGTAAATGCGAGGAAATGTAAATTTCCCTTGAATTTGGAATATGACTTAAAATTGAACCCATTTTCTCAATTTTTTGCGACACTTTATGTTTTTTCCCCTTTTTGACACATTTTTATATAAGGTGGATGCAAGTAATGTGGCCATGCAGGTAATGTGGCCACCTACACGAGATCTCGCTGTATGCGTTATCTTGGGGCGCCGTAACTCCTCCAGTATATGTATCGTGACAATAGAGGTTGTGAGGCACGTTGACCCCGCTGTTGGCGCTCTCTAATTATACGATAGGGTCATGTTTACGCGCAAAAGCATCAAAAGTCTTGATTTCTTAGCAGTGCATGCATGTAAAGAAACCACTTTTGATAGAGTGACATGAGCGAATGAATTTTTTTTACGTACTTTAATATGCATGTGCCAGTTTTTGCTGTAGAGTTTATCAACACTGTTGGTAAAGTGGCCAATTTTTAACTACTTAGAACTTCTTTAATTAAAATTCAGAGCCACTTTTTTGCAAAAAACGCATGAGGTATTAGAGTTAAAGGTTCAAATAACATATCTCAATAGTTTCCGAAGTCCCAAAGCCTGATTTATATCTACTGGGAATCGAAACCTGCAGCCCCTTTATTTTCTTATATTTTCTCATATTCTTGCTCATTTATTTACATTTTCTTGGGTGCACAAGTAAAAATAATTCTTGAACATGTGCACAAAAATGTGCACAAGCGTGAAGTAAACAATGAAAAACGGAAAAAATAACTAAAAATTTGAAAAACATTAGTAAACAAGAAATTCCCCGATAACACATTTTCAGAATCTCTTCTATCTCCATAAACCCTCTCACGCTTCCAACAAGCAATTTCAAACCCATAAGAATTCACTGAAACCCCTCTTTCTCTTTCCACTTCCCCCCAAAAAAACAGGACGTCGAGCAACGAAGGGACCTGCGCCACATCGACGTCTGCTCTGTCGATCCGCCGGGCTGCACGGACATCGACGACGCGCTCCACTGCCGCGACCTCGACAATGGCAACCTCGAGGTGGGCGTGCACATAGCCGACGTGTCGCACTTCATCAGACCGGGCACGGCTCTGGACAAGGAGGCCGCGCTGAGGGCGACGACGGTCTACCTCGTCGACAAGAGGATCGACATGGTGCCGGGTAATGAGATCGGGCCTTTTGTGGGTATACAGGGTAGATTTGGGACTTGGGTGTAATGGGAGAGTCGTGATAGGTTGGTGTCAATGTGGTGCCGGTGGTTGAATCGTGGTGCAGATTGCTTGAGTTGATTTACTTGGATTCAGCAGTCTATGCTGTGTGGAATGTAGTACGGATCGAAAAAATACGCAATGTTTATGTGGCTTCTCGGCATAGGGTGATGCTAAACCCACCAGTCACCGATAATTACGAGGACCTACTATTTCCATTTAATTTTCAATTTTTAGTAAATATATATATGGAACGCTGTTGTCCTAATAAAAAACAATATCTTTCCATGCAGATATTTTATCAAAATTGAAAATTACATGAGAAAAGTAGTTCCCGGTATTTACCGGTTAACCGGGGGTTTAACGTCACGGAGTAAGTCACTTTCGTTTTTTAATTGAGTTTTAAGCATAAAAATGCTAACAAACAAAAATGTATTAAAAAAGTGATCATATCTGCTAACTATATATGATTTTTTACATTATGTAGTTTAAATGTAAAATAAAAACTTAAAATTTTAACTCTCTGGCGGCTGCGTGGGGTCATCTTTGACCCGAAGCTTATCTCTCACAAATAATAAACAAATTAAGCAAAAATGTTTATTATATACGGGGTTTCAATGGCGTAAATTCCGAATACGAAGAAAGTTATTAACTTTTTATCATACGAATTACTGATATCTTACTTATGAAATGAATATATTTAAAGTGGCTCCAGGGGTCGCTGAATTCAAATCCGATGGGTGAACAAATGGATAAACAAATTGTTTAAACAAATTTGTTTTTCAAATCTGTTGAGATTTAAATTCCGCGACCTCTGTGGATTTCATAAGTAAGGTTTCACAGTTTCTTACATACAGGAAAGAGATAATAACTTTTTCTTGATACGGTCTTCATTTTGGTTCAAAGCATGAAAAATTGACTTATTCGGTCATGCTGGGAAGCCAGAAATTTGTAAAACTAACTTTTTTTAAATTATCAACCATTGATAACGCCTATTTCCAACAAGAATCGGAGTAGTTTACTTTTGTGGGTAATCTTTGTATCTTTAATTTGCATCTTGTGAAATTTGATTTTATTAGACAGAACGTAAAATATCTCAATTGGGGTATAATGAAACACTGAAGTTCTGGTACAATGAAACGAGTAGAAAATAGGGCATATAGAGGTGAACTAGGGATTTCGTTAACCTGTTGCAAAGTTATAATATAAAATATAAAAAGATGTAAATTGTTTCAAATGATTCAAATGAAGTTAAATTAATGTTTTAAGTGCCTAGACAGTACTTACTTTCACAGGTTCGCATGATGTAGAAATATAGAGTTTTTATTAAGTGATCGAAATTTCAATTAAGTTTGGAAAATATTGCGAAAATTAACTTTGCGTGTTATACAAAAATACGTGTTAAATTTACATGTTATACAAAAATAGAATATTGAAAGAAAGTAATATTTTTAAGATATAATTTTAGTGTTAAAAGTTTTTAGTTTAAATAATTCTCTTAAAATTTCGTATTTTTTTATTGATTTTCCGTCTATGATTGAAAAAACTGTGTTATTTCATATTAAAATCGTTCTGACATTTATTTCAAGTATTCTCTCATTTCGCCCAAGCATACCTACATCTCATTATTTCCCAGCATTGTAAAGAAAATACTATTCAAAAGCCATTCTCATAGCTGCATCTTGCTACTACTAAACAGTACCAACTCCTACATACAAAACAAAGTACAAATAAACCGAATTGAATTTCCCCTCAAAATAATCCTCTCACGCGAATCCCATGGCACATTTCGCTTCACACCCTCCCATCGCATCCCCAACATCCACCCTGTACACTCTCCCACATAGAAAACGAATCTCAGCGCGCAACTATACACGCCTATAATCTCATTCCCATTTTCTTTATCCGCGCTTTGTCACCCAGAACTCCTGAGCTCGAACCTGTGCTCGCTGCGCGGCGGCGAGGAGCGCTTCGCCTTCTCCTGCGTCTGGGAAATCGATCACGAGGCCAACATCATTAAGACGGACTACTTCAAGTCGATTATACTGTCGCGTGCGGCCATGACCTACGAGGAGGCGCAGCTGAGGATCGACGACAGGACGCAGCATGACGCGCTGGCGAGGAGCCTCAGGAATCTCAACGGCCTGGCCAAGAAGCTGAAGAAGAGGCGATTGGAGAACGGGTGAGTTACGTTGGATTTGGGGAGATTGGGGGCTGGGGTTATAATATCGATGAGTAGTGGGGATCAATCATTTTTTTGTTTGACGAATAGAAAGAGTAGTGAAAGGTGTATTCGTTGATACGAATATAATTCATTCATCTTTGATGTCTTGAGGTTGTATTGTCCGCGAGGTTCATGGCAAAAGTTCATTTTAAGGATAAAAACCGCAGTAAATAATTATGAGGAGTTCTCTCATTTTTAGTTGTTGCAGTATGTGGAGAAATGTAAATGGAGTATATTATGAGCTTCGAAAATTATAGATCGAAGAAAAATTGAGTTTCACTGTTTATTATAATTGAGCGAAAATCGTGATTTAGTATGCTTTAGGTAAGTTTATAATAAAAAGTAAACTTCCTCAATTTTGTTTCAATTAATGATTTACAAACTAAAAATTAAAAAACTACTCCACGTAATTGTATATTCATTTTTTAGGCACGATATGAGTGTGACGTCATTCAAAGGAACGTATTTAGGCTATAACTTCTTCGGATTTAAATTTTCTTTGAAAATTCGAAATTAATGAAGCATCGGCTTATGTTCTTTATCAAAATCCTGGGTACCGCAACAAAAAGAATTTTCATGCTAATACCTAATTAGCTAAATAATCAGTATGTCATTTATTGTAGAATACTACCCTTGCTAAGCATTGCCTGAGTTTGCTTGTCATCGACAAACCTATCTAAACTTTGTCAAACTTTCCAGTGTCTAAAATTAACTCGTTAAGCAAAATTTAGCTAAGTATGACGATGTTTCCCAAAGTTTGGAAAATAAAGTATTATTCGCTATAATCGTGATAGTCAACGACGAGATACAAACTTAAGGTTGTATTCCAAGCAAAGCTCGTTCTGAAACGCCTCCGCTTTATATATATATATATATATATATTACCGTGAGCATGATGCAAGGCGCGGAGGCGTTTATATATGTATATCTGTATTTTCAACCAACTTTGTTTAAAATATGTTTTTGTAAAAAATATTGAATACACAAAAGTTTTGTTCTTTCAAGATCTATAATTTTACCGTGAAATTTTTTTGCGTATAATGTGTTATATTTCAATTGTGGCCTAAAATTTGATTTTCGAAGGCTTTTTTGCGCTGTAATTCAGGTTTTTCGCGACAAACTTCTTTTCATTTACGTTTTCATAAAAAAATATTAAATACATTCAATATAGTCAATACTTATACTATATGGTAATACACTCATCAGCATGGTTGAAGCGCTGTAACTTCAATATTAAGAGGTAAATTGTGAAAATTCGAAAAGTTCGTAAAGAAAGTAGTATAGGGTATTACTGCGGAATTTTCGGTTAGGTTAAGTTTAACGTTGAAAATATAGCGCGTACGGACAAGTAATGATGTGATTCTTTTTCTAGATCAAATCTAACCATTTCAAGAATCAATTCATAAAAAAAGAATGGTTCCAGAACGTGTATTTTTTTAATAAATGCTTTAGAAACATTCACTGTTGCTAGTTTATATTACTGCGGCTCGGCATGTATTTGCTGCGCGCCGATTATTGTGTATACAATGCACAGGTTAGGACCCACAGCATTACAAGCATAGGCGTGGTGTGTTTATTACTGCGGTCGACTTCTGTATTCATACAAGTAAATAAAAATAAACTAAATTTTTTCTTCCATAAAAGTGCATATTCCCAAAAGTGAAAGTGATAATAAATGATTTTTAAATGAATATTTACTAAAAATATTTATGTCGACTTTATAAATCCGCAGTAATCAGGGCGTCTGCAGTAATACCCACTCTTACCCTATAATTTATCGAATCAAGCCATACAAATTTTTCATGTAAATAGCCAATTGAGCACTTTAACTAATTTTTACCAATTATTTGTAAAATTTTGCTAAACTTCGCTCAAACTTACATATTTTTCAAAGCTCTGCTAAACTTGTTTAAGTTTTGATGACTCCGTAAGTTTTACGTATTTTTGTTGATCCAAGTGTTGAGAAATATCTATTTCTCCCCTGAAAAGAGGTGAGAAATGAAAAACAGACGAGAAATATCCATTTCTCACCCGAAGGGAGGTGAGAAAAGCTATTTCAGACTAAGGTGTTTGCAGCACTTGCTAGAAATCGCTCATTTTCTCCCTTTGATGCACAATGTAGTATTATTGTACTTTTACACCTTTGACAAACAAGGCCCAGACATCAAAATCGTCGTCAGAAAATTCTGAAAAAATTCAGTGATGATTGTTGGGCCTTGGGATTTGGATACAAGCAATAAAAACTTTTTTCAACTTTTTAGTTTTCTCGGTTAATTTGTGGCCAAAAATAATTTAAGCCGACCTAACGAGATCGGAAATGGTCCATTTCGAACTGATCCATACACTTAGATTACGTAATTTCGAGTTTATTGCGTAGAAACTTTCAATAATCGAAGAAAATACATGGGTCCTGGGGGACCCAACAGGCCTTAATGGGTGAACGAATTTTGCCAAATATTGGGTAGCATTATACTGGCCTTTCTAAAATTTGCCAAACTTTACCAAAAAATAAGTTACAACCCAGGATAAATTCGTAAATGGTCAATCTTTCTAAATTCTGATAAACATGCTCTGAATAGTGAATTTGTTAGATTTTAGCAAATTTTGCCTAACTCTGCAAAGTCTCCGAATTGAAGAAGTTCAATCAAAGGAAAAGCTTGGTAATGTTTGGAGAGGTCTGGCACAATTTGTCAAGGTTTAGAAAGCATAAACATACTTTGGCTAAGATTAGCAAAATTTTTCATGTTCAAATGTCCTAATAATACATACATACTCATTTTGTAAACAAATAAATGCGCATTATAATAACCAATGTATGACATAATTAAAATTCGTATAACTTATATGGAAGTAACTTTTTGAAATGCAATTTTAACGAATACGTGTCTGAGATACAGTTTCATTAGCTGCAACGCCAATTACGTTACAAATTTTTTAATGAGATACATCAATATTTATTGCATAATTCGATCATTATTTAAATAAATCCAACATGGTGGTTTTTTCTAATTATGATTCTCTAAAAGTTTAGGAATATTTTGCGATTAAAATAAAAAAATTTCATTTGAATAATTTTTAAACAATTTTTTATCGTAATAAATAATTCGGCTGTCTTAAAAAATCATGTGTAAATAACTAAACTTATTGTTAAGATATATTACTATACATTATAACGACGGTCCTCACGAAGACTATAGCATATTTCAGCACTTCTCTCGAAGAGTATTTGGAAATCCACCACGAAGACTAGCACTTTTCACCGGTTTCCCACGAAGACTAGCGGGACACAAAGACTGGCGTTTTCGTATAAAATATGTAAATTAAATTTATACTGATAAACTCTCGGCGAATCCGGTCGATTCTTTTTTTTTATCGAATTCGGCTCGGGTACTAGACCCTTTTGGTACTCAAATAATTATCAGTTACTCGAGAAAATCAGACTACTCGAATAAATAAAAATAGCCCGAAAAAGTCGGACGATAGAAAATCGCCAAATATGCTAGTCTTCGTGTGCTAGTCTTCGTGGGGAAATTATGAAAAGTTCTAGTCTTCGTGGGGAAATTATGAAAAGTTCTAGTCTTCGTGGTGAAAGTCTAAATGGGTTTTTCTTCGTGAAAAACGCAACAACCGTTCTAATCTTTGCAAGGTCTATCGATAAACTGTAAACATGTAAGTAAGGTGATGCAAGGGGAAGTATAAAACTGACTCTATTATTTAGAGATTGTCAAAATGATACATAATAAAATGAATCTGGTGAAGTGAATGAAAACTTTAAAAAAAAGAGGGTAGAATCGGATAAAGTGAAGGATAAAATCAAGATTTCAGTAATAAAAATTAAGAAATAGTACATTATGTATCAAGGGAAGATTCGACTTTATTCCCGTGTTGCATATAGAACTTTATTACGTACTTAACTGTGGACACTTTAATGTCTTAAAAAGATGGACTTTCGGTAAGAACTAGAATTTATTGAAAACGTATATTAATATAGAGAAAAATAATTTAAAAAAAATGCATTTGCGGGAAAAAGTAGATATGCCGGAATCATATGCTACTTTTGTACCATTTTTAAGGTCAATAAAGTGGCCATTACGGTTGAGTCGGAAATAAACTATTTTTTTATGTTTTTTACTTTATGCAGAAGGAAATTTTGGTTTAAACGCTTAAGATTTTATGGATCCTTCATGCTCATAGCAGTTCCATAGGTACTTTATCAATAATTTAATTGGGTGCGGCTGCGTATATATTATGCCAGCTGTAGGTTATATTATAATAAAACCACAAAATGTACCAAATTTGCGCTGGTAGCCGAGAACTCAAAAGTATTTTTAATGAAAACTTGTTCATACTGTAAGACTCTCTCCTGTAACTGAAATATTTCAGAATTTTTAAATGCCGTGGGCAAGATTTACCCGCAATATTATTGTTCGCAGTAATCACGATTTTAGTATTTACCCATATATCACAGCTCCAAACTCAAAAATCTATGTTTTTGTAAAATCAAGCAAGTAACGTAACTGTTGTACAAATTAAAATGGTATTATTTGTATACTATTATTCTATTACACTTTGTCAACCTTTTTAGACCAATTTCCCATGCGAATAAAATAAATATTTGAGCTGTGACATTGTTGTTCCTGCGAGGTGCGATATTCAAGGAAGTGATTTCATAAGCACAGGAAAGCACCGCGCCCTCGATACACACACGCATGTATTTCCACGCACTAACAACGAATCCCCTTACCGTCCACAGAGCCCTGGTCCTCGCCTCGCCGGAGATCCGCTTCCAGGTCGACAGCGAGACCCACGACCCGATCGACGTCCAGGCGAAGCAGGTGCGCGAGACCAACTCGATGGTCGAGGAGTTCATGCTGCTGGCCAACACCTCCGTGGCCAAGAAGATCCTCGAGGAGTTCCCGGAGTGCGCGATGCTGCGCCGGCATCCGGAGCCGCCCCAGGTCAACTTCGATCCCCTCGTCAAGGCAGGCAGACATCAAGGCTTCGAGATCAACACGAGCTGCGGCGCCGAACTCGCCAAGTCCCTCGAGGCCGCGAGGAAGGAGGACAATCCGTACTTCAACACCATGCTCAAGATCCTGGCGACGAGGTGCATGATGCAGGCGGTTTACTTCACCAGTGGCATGGTGCAAGAGGAGGAGTTCTTCCATTACGGACTGGCTTGCCCGATTTACACGCACTTCACCTCGCCGATCAGGAGGTGAGAAGTTGGGACTTTTACAATATGCGTTTTACTAAATTATATTCAAACTTTTTTTCTTCATCTTTACAAAAAATAAATAATTTACACGTCGCACTTCTCTACTGAAAGTAAATCCCAAATATAAATAATGCAGTAGTAAAATAAAAAGACGTGAAATAAAATCATGTATAATTACAAAAAGAAAGGAAAGTATCAGGAAAATAAGCGAAAACTAGTGATTATAACATAAAATAACGTGAAATCACATAGAATAATGGAAAATTAACGATGAAATACAGTAAATTCTTGTGAAATAATGAAAGAATATTTAAATTTACATATAATATTGGGAAATTACGAAAATATGCCCTAAAGAATCGTACAGTAACATAAAATAATAAAATAATTAAGAAATCACGTAAAATAACTTACAAGGAGAGTGCACGGAGTTCGGGTCACATATTGTAATGAAACTGGGGATCTTTTTCTGGTACCTATAAAAATGAAACACAATGCCGTATTCGCATACATATATATCTTATTTTTAACATTGTGTATTCATGCAACACTAATGTTTTTAGCTCTATCTCAAATTCTATATATATTATGAAATTGTATACAATAACGTAGCATAAATAAAAAAATAGAACCACAACGGTAAATAACGTAGAAATAAGATATAAAGTGACTGGCGATGCTAATGGATTGTTTTGTTTGCAATCAAGGTATGCAGACGTGATAGTTCATCGACTCCTGGCTGTCTGCGTGGGCGCCGATGCGACTTACCCCGACTTGCTCGATAAGAAGAAGAGCCATGCACTCTGTCACAATCTTAATTATAGAAACAGAATGGCGCAGTACGCCGGCAGAGCCTCGGTCGCATTAAACACGCACGTAAGGATGATTTTTCTCTTTTTCTTACACACTGCTGTCAGCGAAAATCCTATTAAGAGAGCTCAAGCGTGGAAATTTTCGTCAAAGTTCATTTGAAAGTTCGTAGAAACTTTGTGAAATTTTATTTACAAAGTCAAGTAACATGTCACGTAATATCTCGTGTCGAATTCTCACTAGCACTTAGTGTGTATATTGGGAGCAAAAAAATTCAAAAGCTATTGATTATTTTAGGTAAAAACAAAATTACTGAGCATTTTTGAAACAATGTAAAATACGATGCAAAGTTCTTTACCCTTATATTTTACTCTACATGTAGTAAAAAATTGCGTAGCAAAAAATACGTAAAAATTAGTTGTTTCACTTTAAAATTTGCAACTTTTATACCATTAATTAATTAAAATTTGAAAAAGAAACGTTTGATTCATATTTTACATTGTTTCGAAAATGTTCAGTAATTCTTTTTGACATCACAACAATAAACTTTCACAAATTTTGAATGAACGGTGGAATATATTTTACCAAAAATTTAAATACAAGATTTTTTGTTTGATTATCTAACGTAAAATGTTAAAGCAACCTGTGATGAGTTTCTTAACGTAATATTTCATGTGATTTTTTATTTACATTTTTTATTTCTTCATGTAACTATAATGACATCTTATGCGATTTTCTTTTGTAGGGACATGCATGAATGTAAACGTATACTAATGAAACTTTCCAACTGTTTATTACAGTTGTTCTTCAGAAATAAGGTGCAGGAGGAGGAAGGATATATTCTGTTCGTGCGCAAGAACGCTTTGCAAATTCTCATTCCCAAATTCGGTTTGGAGGGAACTTTGTATTTAAGCAAGAAGGGAGAGACGTCAGCGGTGACGTTCATTTACGATGAGGAGGAGCACACGCAAAAGTGCGGCGACATCATTTTCCGCTCCTTCGATCAGGTCAACGTGCAGCTCAGCCTCGACAGATCGAACGTCCAGCACGAAAAGCTAATCTTCAAGATGGTCAAGCCAGTGGTAAGTATTGAAAGAGAGATAGGTGGTGGGGAAATTAATTTTTGTATTTCGTAATTTGTTTTTTCATGATTCTAGTGGAAACATTTTGTTAATTGACAACTTAATTAATTTTGCAAAACTAGTCGATTTTGCAAAACTTTTCTATTTTGGGCACTAGAAAGTTAGACAATGTTTAGCAAGTTTTGTCAATGGCAAGTAAAATCAAGGCAATATATAGCAAACATACCAAAAAATATTTTACAAAAATAATGTCACGTTGACTTTTGATTTGATTGGGTATTTGGGTTATATTACAAATTAGAGAAATTTTGCATATCTTTGTCAAATTTTACTAAATATAAACATAAATAAACAAGTTTCGTACATAATTTATAATATCTTAAAAATTAAACATAAATAAAAATAAATTTGTACATTTATGCCAAACTATGTATTTATTCAAAATTTGCATATCTATACGAACTTTGTGTAAACCTGTTTATTTTGGACAAATTTGACGAAATTTTCACATCTTTGATAATTGCTTAATTTTACCAATGAGTAAACTTGGCTGAAAGTTTGTATCGTTTTCCAAACTTTACAAAAGAACTAACAATCCAGTAAAAATATCTAGAAAATAATTCTTGACAAATTGCTAATCGCTGACCGAAATTGTTTATCGTTGCTAAATTTTGCCTAACTTTGTAAAATTTGTTCAAAATCGATTATAATTTAGCAAAATTTGGCAAGATTTGACCATTAAAGTTTGACTAGGGGAGTCTTTTTATTTTTGTATTATCTTTGATATAATTTGCCAAAATATTAACTTTGCAAAACTTTTTGTAACTCTGTTAAAATAAATAAACAAAAATCAAATGAAATTTTGTAACCAAACTTGATCTAATTTTGATTAATACCTCCAAAACTAAGCATAGTATTGCCAACAAAATTTTCCACTCGGAGAAACATGTAAAACTCCAGATTCCATAAATTTACATACTAGTTTATTCAACAATGAATTCGTTAACAATTCATTTAAATAAATTACAAAATATTATAATTAATTTGCGCACCGCTCTACATTTATATATTTAATTAACAATAAGAGGTATCTATATGCATATGTATATCCACTGAGGAGAAAACGTGAATTTATTTTTATTTTCATTCGCAGATTCCAGGCTTCAGTATTCCTTCCAGTAGCTCGGAGTCCGAGCCAGCTTCCGCCACTGCCGAGACTCCAGCTAACAAAGCGGAAGAGAAATCCTCGGACAATCCTGGCAAATCCTCCGAATCTCCTGTGGAGCCGATGGAGGTGTCGCAGACCCCGAAGAGGAAGGAGGACGAGATCGAGCCGGAGCAGGAGGCGGAGGAGGAGGAGGAACCAGCGGCGGCGACGACGACGACGGATGCGACGAAAAAAGGAAAGAAGAGGAGGAAGAGGAAATACTGAGCATAACGTGCGTGCGTGTACGTGAGGGGCTGTGTATTTGTTATTTGTGTATAATTATACAACTGAACTCTAGTGTATCCGACGCAGATCGACATGAGAAATATTATACTTTTTTTCTAAACCTCGATAACAACGTTTCTTTCATTCCTTTTCTCGAACTCGCTCGCTGCGTTATTATTTTCTTTTTCTTTTATTTTTTTTAAGTGTATGTATGTGCCAGCACATAGGAAACTCGATAAGCATGATTTTTGAAGTTTCACTTTGTTTAGTTATTAAAGATAAATTAATTTAATGTATATGCAAGTCTTGGGGGGTCCTTCGAAAATTGCGTCGCTCGTTTACTGTGGATCTGGCGCCATTTTCGCGTAGCCCAACTTCTGCAGGACCTGCTTGATTTCTCTGTAGACCGTCGGGTCGTCGATTGTACTTGGGATCTAAAAGAAAAACCAATAGTAATGAATACGTTATCTCATGTATATTATTAATTTCTTTTTACACTAAGAGAAATGGTCTCTTAATCCATAAAGAATAAGCAACTTGATCACATCTTAGATCTAGTGACATATACGGTAAGTATTTCAAGAAGCTTTATTATTTAAAAAATTGAGATTATAGAGTACAAAGTTGCAAGTTGCAATATCGAACCTATCAACCCTATATCGAACACAATACTAAGAAATATTTTATTTGGAAAAAAATAACTGTTTTTATAGCTTTATCAAAACACAAGCACGTGATAAGGATAAATATTTAAAAAAAAAACGAAGAACTTAATGTTTCATTTCTTAGATATAACTATGTACTTAAATTACTATTTTAACGTTGTGAATGTACCTATAATATGGTACAGTTTACTCAAAAAGTAGCTATAAATTTCTCTTTATAGATATTTTTACGTTAATTATTATAATTTAAGCTTGTCTTTATTATAGTGTAAGAAATTCAGTTAGAACTAACTCGCCAAATATTCGCCAAATTATTCTGATTTAAGAAAAATTTTCATTTTACTTGAATTAAAACTATTTGTTCTTAAACTACTATAGAAACCGTTTTGGTTTACAATAATGTTTCTCTTGAAAACTTCATTTAAAATTATTTTGATTGGTTCAAAAAAACATTTCTCTGAGTGTAATGTATTACCCTAGAACACGAACATGGGTCTGGTTCTAAAAAAGTGTTAGTTATTATCACAAAATCCCAAAAGTGCTAAATTTTGAAAGAGCTGGCCTCTGAGTAGGGAAATCAAAATTTGTTGAGAACTCTGAAATGTGCTACCTAGTCTCTGTCGACATATCGCACCTCCATAACAAGACAGTGATAATTCAATTTTTTTTCACTTGATAATTTTTGTACACAAAAAGGTTGATAAACTATAATCCTATAAAAAAATTCATATGCAGACTATTTTTATGAAAAATTTACATTATACTTGCTTAGTTTTACAAAGAGAATTTTGAGTATTATCACAGTATTGCTCCGAGGATGCGATATACCCGTTACTAGAGGTTTTGACGAAAGCATCCTTTTTTACGTTCGTGTACTAGGGCTAAAGAATAAGTTAGAGAGCAATCGGGTTATATTCACCGTGACGTGCTTCGAGCGCGCGAGATCCGCGATGGACTTCCGGCAGGTTTTGCCGGAGCGCGTCCTCGGCAGCGCCTTGACCGAGGCGGCGACTTTAAAGGCGGCGATCGGCCCTATGAGCTCCCTCACTCGGGCTATCAGCTCGGCGTTGATCTCCTGCTCATTTTTCCTCGTGTCTGCAGTGAAAAATCAATTCATCTTTATGAATGTCGGTTGTTCTCTTCAACTCTTGGATTAAATGTCATTTCAAGGATGCATCTGTATTTTTCAACTTTTTTATATGATTAGATTTAGACAAAACTAAGGCATCATTGGCTTTTTTATTTACTTTAGAAAGGTAGATCCAATAGACCGAAAATTGGATACATTTTAAATAGAAACCGGTATTTATTTTCTTTTTGAACCGTTGTTTTCGAATCTGAACTCATCCGATTCACAAACATTAAGTATAATGTTGAGTTCTTTCGGTTTTCGGTTCGAGATGTTGGATTCGTAATATTTAATTTTGAAAATCTGAATTTGGATACAAATTTAGTTACCTAAAAAATCTGTATATTTTTGGTATTAAATTGTAATGCAAACAAATTAAATTTGAAAAATGTAATTTTTGAGTTTCGATTGGTTTATGATAAAAAAGTAATGTCGATAAAATCACCATTACATCATGAAACTACATCCCTTAGAAAGATAAAGATAATAAAAAAAATCAAAAAGTGACTTCTGATAATAGATGATAAAGGATAAAATCTTAAAGTATAATGCATATATATATATATATATGCATCATTATAATTCCAAGGACTAATCTACCATTATACAAAGTTTCAAGCAATTATTGCAATGAATGTTATTCGAACGAAGTCTCCAGCCTCGAGATTTTATACGAATGCAGGCAATACCCTAGAAGCGTTGCAATTACTTTGAATCTTTGTTCTATGCTGCGTTATCCCATGAAGACGGAGCAATGATGCCTGGATTTGATTTGACATACAGCTTATACCTACAATATTTAACTTTCCAAATTCCAATCAATCAAAAGAAACATCGAAGTCGGTATAAAATTCTCATATATATTTATTATCTAAATTTTCTGCCGTATGGCTCACCGTTCCTCGTGACGTAGATGCACAGCGGTATCTCGCCCTTGGTGTGCTCGGGCACGCCGACGACTGCCGCGTCGACGATTTCCGGATGCCCTAGGATCACGTCCTCGAGGGCGGAGGTGGAGAGCCGGTGGCCCGCAACGTTGATCACGTCGTCGTCGCGCGCCGTCACGTACACGTAGCCGAACTCGTCGATGTAGCCCGCGTCCATCGTGTCGTAATAACCCTGGAGCAGACGAAAGTATACCGTTTTTATCTTCGTTCATTAGCGACCCAAATTCTCCTGAATTTAAACTCGAAAATATTTTCGATACTGACACTTTTGAGACTGACTTTTCAGTAGTCAAAATATGTACTAGTTCCGGCGAGTGAAGGTATTATTTTTTATATATTTGCTTGCTTTCACAGAGTGATATCTTTTAATAATCTTTTAAATTGGCAAAACTTGTATTTCACTCTTTCAAGTAGTACAAATTAGTACTTTAAAAAATGTGAAAACACGGTCTCTGAACTGAGCATTCTTATACACCAAACATTTTTAGAAACTTTAAACTATTATAATATTTAGTTTTTCATATATATTGCAGTTACATTCAATAGTAAGTATCTATACATACATACTATACTGAATAATAGTACATCACTCGAAATCTTAGTAAAATTGAAAAGAGTAATAAAACGGGAGAATACGTAAGAAAATGTAAGCAAACGTAAACAAACGTTACAAATCGTAAGAAACTGTTGGATTTCGGACATTTTTACATTTTCTTACGTTTTTATATGTATTTTTATGTTTTATTATGTTTGCTTGCGTTTTATTACGTTTCGTAATTTCGTGAAAGAAAATATAGCTTGAATTTTTCACCGATAGATGGCGAGGCATATACAAACCAATTTACGTGTACAAGATAGAAAATTTAAGTTACTTAAGAGCATTAACACCTACAAAATATTATTTTTCTAATATTTGATATTATGGAAGTCTCTTTAGTAAGCGGAATTTTGAATGGAAAAATGTAATCCAAAGTAACCCAAAGTAATAAAACGTAAGAAAAGATAAAAAACGTAAGAAAATATATGAAAATATAATATAAAATGTCCAAAATCCAACACCTTTTTACGTTTTGTTACGTTTTATTACACTGTTATGCGTATTTTTACGATTTCTTCCACTTTTTTACGTTTCTTTATGTTTCATTACAATTTATAATTTTCACAGCGGAAAGAGTTAGAATTTTACACTATTTCCAAGTTGTTAATTATTATTAGATAACAGGTGGAAATCCACTTTTAAGCAGTGAAAAACGAATTCTTATATTATTAAATAAGTGATAAAAATAAACTCTTCTAAAAGAGTGTTAATTGACTTCTGAAAGAGTGAATTGTACTCTTTATTATATTAGTGAATGTTATCATGCTTTGGAGTAATAGTCATTTTTCATTCAAAAAAGATTGGTTGTCTTGTATTTTTTCTTATAGAGAAAGTGTTTTCATTTCGAGTGTATTTTTACTCAGAGAAGTTTAGTATACTATTATGTTAGCGTAGATTTGCTTACAAATGAATGAAAACTATTGTATTGTAATTAGATATTTTTTAGTCGATCGCGCATGAATAATAGAGAAGCACGAGGTTTCGATAATGTTTTCCTGAACACTTTACTTAAAAACTTGAGGAAAAAAAAAACAATTTATATCAATTTTCCAAAAGTCATTTGAAGAACAGAACTAAAAGTGTTAATATTATTTTGATTTGGGTCAGTGCTCAAATGTGGATTTATGACATTTTTTAAATAAAGATACCCTTAAAGAAGGAAACAAAAGTAGAATGAGAGGAGCATTTCTTAAAATAAATCCGATAGAAATTGATTTTATCAATATATCGACGGTTGAGTCGAAGAAGAGGCTAACTCGGCGTTTGCTTGAAGATGAGGCTAACTCAGATTTCGCTGAAAGAAGAGGCTAACTCGGCGTTCTCTTGAAGAAAAGGCTAACTCGGAAATCGCGTAAAGAAGGGCTACTTTAACTAATTATTTCTTGTATTTAATTTTGTAAAGAGCAACAATAAAAAATAGCAAAATACATGGTTAGCGAAACATTAATTTGTCTATTTCTTTTGTTACTTTTTACAAAATTAATCGCAAGAAATAATTAGTTAAAGTAACCCTACTTTACGCGATTTCCAAGTTAGCCTCTTCTTCAAGCGAACGCCGAGTTAGCCTCTTCTTCAAGCAAATGCCGAGTTAGCCTCTTCTTCGACTCAACGGTCGATATTAAGAAAATTAATAATTGATTCTAGTCAGACAAAATTTTAATTTCAGCTATTTTGAGAACATTACGATTTTTAACTGTAACGTCGAAATCTTATAAAAGTAGTTTGAAAGTATATAAATTGATACAAATTTAAATTTTGCACAACTAGTTTAGCGAAATTGATTACAGGGACGCTTTCATGCACTGTCAAAATTGGGTGACCTACATTCGATTGTCTACATGGAGTATTCTGTAAAAATAATCCTTGGGCTTTATGTTTATCGAAGACTTTGAAGAATATTAATATTCTATAATCTAAAGTAAATTTTAAAAACTTAAAACCACATTTGAGTATTTTACTATATACCGAATCCCCAGAACTAGATTATGGCAATTCAAAATTCTATGTTTTTGTAAATCCAAGCAAGTAACCTAAATTTTTCACAAAATAAAAATTTTTGACTTGAACTTTATTATGTATTATAGTTTCTCAACCTTTTCGAAACAATTGTCCGAATATATAAAGAGCTTTGATTTTCGTATAATCTACTTTATGTACTAATGTCAAGTGAAAAAAATGTTGAGTTGTCATAGTATCGTTCTATGGGGGCAATATATCAATCTTTTGAACGATTTCAGTTTTTTAAAGTTAATTCAAAAATTGACTAAATCTGATATGTATTTATTGAAAAAAGTACAATTTTCTTAAAGCATAATAAAAATGACAGTTTTAGTTTTAAAACGAGCGGTTTAACGCCTCCGTACACGATTTTTCCATATAAGTTCTAACGTTAAATGATTTAAAGTTTAATTTTTTTAGACAAGCTAGCACAGTGCTTTAATCTGCTTCATCGAGTGTTTTTCTCCACTACGACCATGATGATATCACGCGACATTGCAAAAAATATATCAGATATTAAAAAGATACTTTGCTAGCGAAGAATGACAACTGATTCCAAAACAATCGCGTATAAATTGACATTCCATAACTCTCGATTTTCACTCATTAAAAAAAGCGAAGCTCGCGTAAGTATACAGGCGACAGGTATATCATCAGAATTGTCGGATGCTCACGGGATACTTGGAGAAGTAGATCTCCTTGAATCTCTCGGGCGCGTGGTAGAGGGTCGTCATGGTGCCGGGCGGCAGGGGCAGCCGCACCGCGATCCTGCCGAGCTCGTGGGCCGACGCCTTGCTGCCGTCCTCCCTCAGCACCTCGACTGCAAACAGGACAAACCCAGATATATATAAACAAGTATTCGACCATTTTTGATTATTAGATCATCCAATGTTTCCCGGTATCTCGATTCGGAATTTTGTTTTTTCTTTGGTCGCAGATTGGAGCAGTGAAATTAGGAGTTTCATAATAATGAAAGTCGTATTCTTGTGGAGTAAATTCAAGATTTTATCAGGATGTACTTTTAGTAGTAAAAATTAAAAAAATCACTATTATATGTTTTGCATTAAAGATATCAAATTTTGAGTTTATCATGCTCATATTTATCAATTATATCATAGACCCCCTTTGATGTTTTATCTAGTACTTTTTATTGCCATTTTTAAGGCATGTTTCATTTATCAACATTAATAAAATATTCGGACTGTCGAAACAAAATTAATATCTTCTATTTCATTAATTATTATTAGTAAAATATATATAATTCTAAAAATGACGAAAAATAATATATAATAATTGTTTACAAAAAGCTTTTTCTTATCGGTGTAATAACCTTCGATCAGAAACTCTCGTTTAATTAAACGCTCGGCAATTACAACAATAAGGAAAGACTGTTTGTAAACAATCATTATATTTTATTGTAAATTAAAAATTCATATATAGATATTTTCAGTTTATTTCCGATGATGGTGGCATCAACCACTGAAACGTTAAATGAAAGGTTATCTATTTAACATCCTATCTCCACATTTGACTCTGAGAGATCGATAGATTCATGAATTTACATAATTGAAAATTCAACCGAGTGATAGAAGCAACGAAATTATTATTAGAATAAAATGTAATGGTCCATAAAGTTTTGTATGCTAACACGTAAACATTAAAATTTTATTCTTTACAAATGAATGATTTAATAATTTCGCGTCGTCAAATTAAGAGATAAATTTTCAAATTTCCACATAAAATGTTCAAGAAGTAAAACAAAAAGAATTTTTGGGTCATTCAAACGACTTATTTACATTTCTTCTTCAATATACTTCTCTTTTACACTCACAAAATTCCTTGTACACATACAGCAGAAAGTAAATTTCATATTCAATTAAAATGAAAAGAAGAGCTTTTGTCAAACACTGCAAAATCCTGTAGATGGGGACTGACCTGCGTAGCCGGGGAAGGGCATGCCGGTGCTGTACTTGGGCGGACTGGTGGTGTGGCCGAGGCCGATGCAGGTGGCGGTGATGGCGTGGCCGGTCTCCGTCTGCCACCAGTGGTTCAGGACCGGCACCTTGAACGCTTTCTCCGCCCAGGCCTTGGCCTCGTAGTCGCAGTGCTCGCCCGCCACGAAGATCGACCTCAGGCTGCAATTCGCGAAGCGGCAGAAATACGAGTCAGATTAAAGCCGTTCTCGCGAGCGGATCGAGGTGCAATGTGTAAATGGATTTTAACGGCTTCGCGGCGGCATGAGTCGGAAATGACTCGTGAATTTCTTCCCGCTGGTACGATATGAGTCAATAACGATTAAACAAAAATATTCAGAATTCAGTTATTATCTTCAGTACAGTAGGCTAGCAAACTCTTATATACTGTCAGCACTGAACCTGTTAAGGATATTCATCAGGGTTGTTATTGTTCAAAACGCGAGATTTGAGTGGTTAAAAAAACAGGTTTTTTTTCAACCTGTTTATATTTGGGATGCATATGTATAATTATGTAAATTTGATCTTAATGTTTTGCACGTTTATTAGGATCGATTAAACCACAATTCCAAAGTGTTTCTGTTGTTAAATTTTTATTTTTGAGATCTTTTTTAGTATGTCACTTTCAATGGACACTGGAAGCATTTTGAGATACTTTGAAAGGGTTAACGATAAGAATATACTCAGAATCTTTAAAAAAGATAAGTTAACACGTAACTTAATATTTTGAGATTAATTTGTTCTAGAGGTCTCTTATTTTGACCAAATAACCAAAGTACATATTATTTGAAAATGAATAGAGATATTTTGTTGACAATAAAAATTAAATTTATTTTAGCAGTCTTAACTAAGAAGGAAATGATCAGGTATGCGGATCCTGAATGTTCATGAAGATCTGTTTCTGGTACCTTAAATGAAGCCCGGCACCTGTTTGTTTGAATGGATATCTTATATCACGAGATGTAGCTAAAAACATTAACATTGTCCATATACATAATGTTAAAATATCATATATATATATATATATATATATATATATATATATATATAGATATATCACTAATGTTAATGTATTTATAGCTATACCTCATGATATAAAATACATTCAAAAAATCTATGAGTGCTGGGCTTCATTGTAAGATACTTTTAAGATTTCTGGGCTTAATTTTCAAATATGTAATATGTAGTTACTGAAACTTGTTTATAAAGTTTTAAGTTTATTCATTAATAACTGAGAGCCTTGGAGAATTTTGAATTTCGAAGTATTAAGTAACTACAATTACAGCGATTCTGTTCCTTAAATACATGTAAATCATATGGAAGTTTTCAAATAAAATGACTTATTATAATATACCACATAAAAGAAATAATAAAAATGATCTGTTTTTTTATACACCCAAATTCCAGTAGAAAATAAGCTCCTTTCAATGTACTTCAATAAAAAAAAAGGAAAAAATACAATAAATGCAATTTTGAAAACTGATAGAAATTTCAGATTCTATATTTTCCTCGAAAAGAAGAAATCATTTTGAAGAAAGGTTATTCGAATTTACAGCTGACAATGTATTTTAATTTATATTGAATACTGGATGCGTCTACATATGACGCTCACGTATTCTGACATACTGCACGAGTATAAAGTTCCGAAGAAAGATATTAGATATAAAATTGAGTTAAGCATCAGAGTTGGGAGAAAGCTGAGATTCAACTTACGATTTTGTCGAGTATTTTCTACCCAGAAGCGTCTCTGGATCTGCTCTCCTCAACACTCGGAATACCGTTGGCACAGTGAACAACGCGTTAACCTTGTGTTGATCTATAATCCTAAAAAGAAAACAATTTTCGCGTGATGTATTCGCAGCATATTATACATATTCAGTTTTTAAAGAAATCTAAATTTTTTTAAATTCATTTTCAAACATTTTGTTAATTCTAGAAACATGAACAATTCCTTGAGCAAGAGAATTGTGTTTTCTCAATGGAAGAATCTAATAAGGAGAATTTAAAGAGAAAAACAAACATGTGCAAATAATGTATAAAGTATATTACTGCGTTTCAAATACTGCGGAATGACTATAATTATTGCGCTTGTGTTACTATAGATTTATTGTACAAATATAAATTCATATTTTTTTATTAAACATATTGTTTCGTAGAAGTATGATAATTAACATAATCCAGTAGCAAGACTTTCACTTGTGCACTTTTAAAAATAAGAAAATTCTAGATATCTGGAGATAAATGTTACGATTAATGTGTACAAATACGCGGTAAAAGTAGGTTAAATTGCCGACGATATTATAAATCCACAGTAATAGAATCCAATGGTATAAAGTCGGTAAAGCATCAATAACTGTAATCCATATAATTTGAAATAAATAAATTTAAATAAACAAAATATTTTATTATTAGTGTTTCAATCTGCAGTAACTAATACGCTTACCCTATTTCATAAATGCTCTTTGAACGTTTTTGGTTGTGTTAAAAAATTACTATATTTAATTGAGTCTTATTGAATTATCAATAAAAGGAATTTTATACTTTAAGTCTTTCTCTATAGTTTGCAAGTTAGATTTAGAAAAAAAAGTTCAAAGAGTTTCCTTCGGTAGAACTATTTCATAGAAGTTCATATGTTCTTTCTAGGTAAAATAATAAGATTTATTTCATAAACTTCTTCTGTTTGATGCATTACGGTAATACAGTATATTGATTTGTCTACTGAGATAAACTTATTTTTGACATTTAAAACGCAAATAACTTACTCAAAAATGCTAAAACTCTACGTAACTTTTCTCTAAATTTGAAATAGTGAAAATTTCACTAATTTTGCTTGTGAGTACATATTTCACTGACAAAATAGTGCATATTCACTGATTTAGTAGTTAATACTGAGACTCACTAGTCGAATCAATGAAAAAAGTTAGATTCACTGGCTTACTAGTGAATATTCACTATTTAACCCCCCTGCGCAGAGAGCCGAGTATACTCGTCCAAACCGCACGTCATTTTTGTATACATTTTGTATCACAAATTTAAATCTTTACTTTGTTGGGACATCTACAACCTCTCAAATTGAAGCTAAATAGTATAGCTATTATTTAGAAAATGTTACGAATATGCAGAAAATATTGTTGCAAACTTACATTCGATCTAGTCCATATACACGAAAATAAACTTCTGCGCAGGAGGGTTAATTAGTGAATATTTACTTTCACTATTTAACCAGTGAATTAATGGCAATATGAGCGAGACCTGTTTTACCGATATTTGTATAATTATCTTGTTCAGTCGTTTTAGACACTAACTTTTCATGTATGTATGAACATTTTTAATTGTTTAAGTAACAATAACAACTATATTCAATTATTAATTTCTTATCAGTCTGAGAGAAATTAGTAAGGGAAAAGTCGAAAGCAGCTTAAATATGAGTTTCAGAATTTTCTCATGTAGGTATCTCGTTAGGCAAGTGGTTAAGATGATCGACTGTCAACTAAGAGTACAAGAGGGTTCGATTTCCCTTCGAAGCAGTTTTTTATTATACTTTTAATTTCTTACTAATTTTAATAATGAACGATATAATAATACTAAATAAATTAATATTTAATACCCGTAAATAGTTATTAAATATGTGCAATATATTTTAATGCTTTAATTGTTCAATTTTTTGAACAATGAAATTTCACTATTTCGACAGAGAAATTTCACTAATTCTTATAGTGACTTTTTTCACTATTTCAACTAGTGAATATTCACTATTTCAACTAGTGAATATTCACTATTTTGCAGTGACATACTTTTCATTGTTTCAATAACTAATTATTCACTATGGATTAGTGAATTTTCACTCGTTCAAATTTAGAGAGTACATTCGAATTCCTCATCATTCATAAACTCAACCAAAAGCTTGTAAATGCACACAATATTTTGGGCTCTCAGGCATTAGCAGTTTTATGAAGTAAGGTATTTTTGGTTGATACAACAAACTACTTCAATTAAAAAAAAACGAAAAAAATGTTTCTGTCTTATAGAAAAAAAAGAACGGAACCCGTTCTAGAATCGAATCATTGCCCTTGTAAATCGCGCGCGCACGCACATTTCTTCAGAAAAGAAGTCGCCGTCGGCGACGAAAGTTAGCCGGGCCACGGACATATCGAGTTAGCCGAACACTCGGCCATTCTTCGCGCTCGCCTGATTCGATTTCGATTTTCGTCGGATATAGCTATCCGAGCATAAGAGAGTCTCTCTCTCTCTCTCTTTCTCTCTCTCTCTCTCTCTCTCTCTTTCTCTCTCTCTCTCTCTCAGTCAACGCAGTGCGGTCTTTCCTTTTTTGCGACGCGCGGCCGTGAGAAAAGAAAGAAAGTTCGTTACGGTTGCTCAACTTTGATTCGAATTTTGAGAGATGTGTGAATGGGATCTTCGCGATGACGATGCTTCTTTTTGCGTGCGAGTTCAATGTTGTTTGGAGATGAAAGAAGGTTATAGGAGTATTATGATATTGAATGAATGGATATGTCTGACTAAAGCCGGAGCGCATCTACTTATGTCTGGTTCGTAGCAGCGTGTACAATTAATTACTTGTAAGATTGTAAGAAGTACCTAATCGATAGTATAGAACTTTCTTAATAATCCAAGTTATTAATTTCAAACTTTCGTATTTTGCTTTATGGATGAAATGTGTTCGTGTAATATTCTTTTAAAAATGTCTTTTATGATTTCTTAGAGTAAATTATGACACATATAGGATAGATGATAAATGAATTTTTTTTATTGTTCTGTAAATGGCTACCCTGGTAGAATTGTTGGGCATAAAATGATCATAATATGCTGAATTTTATGCTAGATGATCATTTTATGCTGCATATTATGCTAATAAATCCCGCTACCTGGCGACATAATTATGACCATAAAATGCTGTAGATTATGCTCAATGGTACACCCAATAACCATTATTGTAACTCTTCTATCTCTCTAAATTCTTCATTTTGAAGCATAAAATATTCTTCCCTACATGTACCGTCACTTCTTGAATTATTATCACTTTTATTAAAAAATTTATTAAACTCATTATCACTATTATTGTCACTTGAAATAGTATTGGAGTCAGAAATCTGCAAATCATCTAAATTATTATTGTCACTTAAACTGCTATTTTTTGGAACATTTCTCGAATCTTGAAATTCACTACACTCCGGAACAAGTTTATCTAATTTTTGACGCTTCACTTTTTTCGAATAACTTTTTTTCGATTTTGCTCCATTATAAATCAAAAATCAAAACTAACCTAGCATAAAGATATAAAGCAGAAGCAGGCAACGGTCGCAACTATACGCAATTACGCGCCCACCAGTGAGAGAGAGAGAGAGAGAGATAGATAGAGAGAGAGAGAGAGAGAGAGAGAGAGAGAGATAGAGAGAGAGAGAGAGAGAGAGAGAGAGAGAGAGAGAGATACACGCACACAGGCAGAGTTTTGCCCGGAAAACGCCGTATTCAACTTCACAGAAACGCAATTGTATTTTCTAATTCTTTTTAACATTATTTAAATATTATTATCAATTTACTAAATTAATGTAGACGTAAAAAAGATTAATAATTTATTTTTAGGCATAGTAAGGTTACGTTGTAGATGTTTGTCAATCGTTCAGCATAATATGCTTATAATTATGCTTAATTTTCTGCTTATAATTATGCTTAAAATTATTGTCATAATTATAACCATTCATCATAACTTATACTCAATTTTCTTCCAGGGTACTACTAATACTATAATTTTTAACGGTGTGTCTTTAGGGGTTCCTTTTGTAAATTAACTTGAAATCGTAAACTCATTTTCAATAATTATCAAAATTGTTTTATTATCTTAAAATACTGTTTCCTAAATAGGTAATGTGGCCACTTAAAGAAACTTTCGATTCCCACTAGGGTATATATCAGGTTTCGGGGCTTCGGAAACTATTGTGACATGTTATTTGAACCTTTAATTCTAAGTACCTCATGAGTATTTTTGCAAAAAAAATTACTCTCTGAATTTTAATTAAAGAAGTTGTAAGTAGTTAAAAGTTGGCCACTGTTTTCTATAGATTTTGCAACACCACAAATATTGATCGGGATTGAGCTCGATCTTTGCCACCGATAATAAATCTGGCTCGACAAGGAATGTTTGTCGCCGAAAAAATTGTAAATAAAAGAAATAAAAATAATAATAATATTAATAAAATGCTTAACATATGGAATAAGTTACCAGTTGAATTGCGTAACTGCTATAGTATTATGTTGTTTAAACTTTTTGCTTATGTATAATATAAGAGTAATGTATGTAAACCAATCTCATTGTTTTAGCTCCTTTCTTTACATATTCCACCGTTCTTTAATAATATTATTACAATTATTTCTGTATAATATTTGCATTTAGACCGACAGCCCGGTGATCAACAAATAAATAACACCGAAAACGAAAGCGAAATAACAAAATCGTCTTTATCAGCGAAGTCTTACAATTTTTTGTCCTCGTTCAAGCCATTAGTACAAATCGCGACAGTTACATAATCACCATCTCACCTAAAGTACTGTCCGGCGTCGGGCGTCCTGTCGGGCTTGCCCTCGTACATGACGCTGGTCGCGCCGTAGATCAGCGGCCCGTAGCAGATGTAGGACAGTCCGACGACCCAGCCGAGGTCCGAGGCCGCCCACCAGACCGAGTTCCGGTCCATGCCGTAGATCGCCTTCATCGTCCAGCAGAGGGTGGCTATGTGACCGCCAACCGGGCGCTGGATGCCCTTCGGCTTGTCTGCGTGACACGGTAAGAGCAAGCGTGTCCTTTTTTATTAATGGGGCGGGTGGAGTTTTTTAAAGTGGATAATTGGATTTAAGGTGTCTGGGTATACTGGAGTGCGTATAAATAGGGAAGAATAAAGAATTTACTTTTTGACGGGTATTACTTTTTTAATTGTAGAAAAAGAAGTCCATTTTCGAAAGTTATAACTTATTAAAGGTCCTTTAAGTGACGTCACACCGTTAAAGCATCAAAAGGTGATGGCCGGAATGACGTCACAACGGCTTTAAAGATTTAACTATAACTTCTTTAATTTTGAAGATATCGTGAAAATTCCAAAAGTTTGCCAAGAAACTATAGCACGATCTAGTCGGTAATTTTCCCTATTATCGAAGGTTAATGATTACAATCTTTGTGGTTCAGACTTATATTACTTTCCGTTAAATATTGATAGTTTACAATGACAGTTTTCGCGCGTTTGTGAATTCCAGTATACCCAGACCTTTGGAGTGGTTCGTTGGTGATTTCTTAATGATTTTTATATTAAGTTTTTCAATATTTTTGGCTAATAATTTAGGTATATGCTCTAGAGAGTCTGATTTTGCTCAATAATATTAAACTTTGGTAACATTTCTTGGCATGATTAAAGAACGTAACATACCAAAAAGTATAATATCATAAATTCATATTTAACATGATTTATAAAAAATAAAATTCTAGCTCGATTACAAAATAGTTCAATCAATAATACCGTCAAGTTTCACAAAGATCCATTGAGATGGGTTGCGCACGCTATACTTTGAAAAAACAACTTATCAGAAGCACGCTGTTAAATTCTAAATTTTGTACGCTATCCAATGCAAATCGCCATTATGCGTCAACTTTTGACAAAGCCAGCAGATCTCAAGATATTCTTGAAAGTGTCAACAATTGAAAGAAATACCGGATTGAGTTGAAGCGCCAAAGCCTCTCACCCCCATAACAGAAGCACAAAGGAAAAGCAAAAAAGAAGCCCTCAAAGAAACGGGAAAGCAGAATAATGTCCGTGGCGCGCTGGTCACCTGTAGTGCCGGACGTGTAGAGTATGTAGAGCGGCTGATTGGCCTCGACGGGCACGCAGGGATGGGGCTCGGCCACCTCGACGATCTCGTCCCAGTCGAGCTGCGTGGGGAGCAGCGGCGCCTCCCAGATCTTGCGCCGCTGATAGATGACGCACAGCGGCGCCGGCACGCCGATCAGATTCATCGCCTCATTCAGCATGTCCGTGTACCTGCAAGATTTTTGCAACGATGATTTTATTATTATTGTTCGGCTCGATGGCTTCGAAGAAGAAGGTGTGCTTGTGTGTGTGGGTGTGTGTGGGTATACATAAGCTTGTGCTTTTACGTTTTTTAGAGGAAAGAAGTATGTGGTATCTTATCGCACTTTCAGAGCAAGATTGTGGCAACTCAACAATTTAAAATTGTTGATTCAGAATAGGAGTATGATAAATCAACAATTATTTCAAATGGTTGATTCAGAATAAGATATTACGATAATAATTCAACAATTTTTATTTGTTGATTCAGAACTAGACTATGATAACTCAACAATTTTTTAACTCGATCGTAGCTTCAAAAAACAACGTTTAAGAAAATACAAATTTTATGTTTATCTTGAAAATAAGTAAAAATGAATTGAATACGCATGATGTAACAATAAAATACACATATGTGTGCATGTATAATATATGCTCTCGTATGTGTATACACATATAGGAAAGAACGGGGTCAAATCGATCAACTTAATTATGAGAAATATTGAAATTATTAAATGGTGAAAATATTTTTATATTCTTTAGAATGTATTTTTCAACTCAATAAATGCTAAAAACAATAAAAAAGAAAATAAAAGATTTTTACATCGATAGGTTTTAGCTACTTTTCTTATAAGAAAAGTTTGCGTTAAAACCATTTTTACAATAATTTAATTTAATTTTTGTTGGATTCAAGTACAAGACAAGAAAAATATATTGCATTTCAACTTTCAAATTCAAAAATTTGTATTTGTCTGTGATATTTATTATTTTTTAAATGAATTTTGAAATTATATAGTGAAATGGGGTCATTTTGATCAGCGTGTATTTAAATAGGAGAAGCGCAAAAAGGCGTTACGATTTCTATATATATTCATCAGGTAATGAAACGTTTTTAAATGCTCTTGCTAGTGCAAGATTATGTCTAGCACATTAAACTTTAACATTATGAGCATGAGAAATAACAATTTAAGGGAAATTTAAATTTATTCTACATTTTGTCTAACTGATCGGAAGTGACCCTCCTTGTACGATTACCGCTGAAAACCCCTTATTTATTTTGATACAAAAGTACGAGGTTTATGTTTTTCTATCAGTTAAAGTATTACAATTTAAAAGGTACAATTTGAACTTATTCTTAAACGTATAAATAGCAAAGAAATACTAATATTTTTTGGTATTTATAACAAGTTTTTCTTAAGTGATAGTCATGAACCGGTTGTACACTGTGCTTATATATTTTTTCTTTTTTTAGAGAAAGAAATGTATATAGGTAACTTATGTGAAGAGAGCGCGTGTGTCTGCATGTGCGTCAAGCTGGCATTTTCGTGTTTAGTAAAAGAAAGTATACGCGACTCTGATACGTGGGTGTGTGGGTAGAATGCAACTTACTTCCTTGTACGTTTTTTTAGAAGAGGAAAGAAATGTAGTGGTTGAATTTGTAGGTGATGAATGGGATGTATGCGTGATGCGTTATATTATTGAGAAATAGACTTTGGAGAGATGAGAATTAATGTGACAGAGTATGAATTACATATGAATTTGGCTTGCATTTATTCAAAATTATAATAAAAATATTGTATTTTTACTCTTTGCCTGTAGAGTATTCTGTCAAAAACTATGAAATTTTAATTTCGTGGTGGACTAACGGTCGTCGTTCGATACGAATGAGTTTTCGTCGAGTCTGCAAGTTAGTTCCGGGGCTTACCATATATAAGTTGGACTGATAATCTTCCTCTCTAATAGTTGAAAATATTTTATTGTCTAATGGTTTGATATATTATGAGAGAATGTACAGAATGCTTGATGCGTTTTCATATTAAAATGGGAATTTTTTCAAGAGATGAGGATAAATATACCAATGCGGACTTGGGCATTCTCAAAGATAAAAAGAATTCGTGTATATACTTTGTCAAGAATTATAAAATTCTATTGGATAGTATGAAAAATTATATATATTTCAGAATAATTAAACGCCCTCGTTTTAGTGTTAACTTAAACAATTTGAAACATTCATAAACAGATTGAAATGGCTTATGACAAGTTTCAGTAGTTTTCGACTAACACGTAAGTTATTTGCAAAATAAATAAAAACGTAACAAAATGTAGATATATGTAAGAATATGTAATAATTTACAAATTTACATTTTCATACTGTTATTACATTTTGCTTAAGATGCTAATTTATATAATTTAGTATGAAAACGTAATAAAACGTAGCAATAAATAACAAAACGTAAAATTGTTCGATATCCAACAGAATTTTATGGTTTCTTACCTTTTATTATTTTTTCTTACTTTTTCTTACGTATTCTTACTTCTCATTTCCACTAGGAGTTGTTCATAAAAAATTATTAGCAGTGATTGTCAATAATATTCAACATTTTGTGCCTCAAAACTTTACTCAAATTAGTCATTGTCAAAAATGTCAATCTTTATAAAAATTGTTCATCTTTATTATCTTTATCGGTACCGTTCTTTCTCGTTTTTGATAAATCGCCTGAAATATTTATTTTCCACCGAGCTTTCACTTTCTACAAACCAATCAGTATTGTGTATTGTACTTGTGTATCATCGAATTATCAAATAAGAAGGAGTCTAAAATTCGCGACGGTGCGACGAATAAATGGAAAATCGAGAGAAAGAGAAAGAAAGAGAGTAAAGACGAGAGAAAGAGAAAGAGAGAGAGAGAGAGAAAGAGAAAGAGAGAGAGAGAGAGAGAGAGAGAGAGAGAGAGAGAGCAGCAGCAACTCACTTTACCACTTTGTTCGGCTCGAGGCCGCAGCTAGCTGCGAGTATGACCTTTGGCTCGGCGTGATCGATCCTCGTCGCAAGTTCCTTAGCCGCAAAACCTGCGAACATAATAACACACGGACGCACGTGGCTTAGACATACGTTACACACATTAAGTATATTTCGAGTCGCGGTGGGAGCGAGCGAGCGAGTTTGCGCGCGGTGCAATATCCGCAGTCCTTGCTCATTTCCATTGATCACGGCCATTGCGTAATCTCGCGGCCAGATTTTCACTCTCTCGGCTAAAAAAGGAGCTTGTATAACGTATTATGTGTATGATTTTGTCGCATTTGATCATGTATGTATATATTCTCAATTTGATAACATATTAACGTATATGAGCATATATGATGTTCATTCATAAAAGTACATTTCAAATTTCTCGAAAAAGAAAATAAGATAAGTTTCCTTTTCAGGAACCTTCTGCGAAAACTATGGTTCTTTTCAGATTCTGTGTCGATAATTATAACCTTTTTAAAGATTTAAAAAGAAACTTTAGCATTTATCAGAGAATCTATGAAAAGTGGTATTTAGCATAATTGGAAGCTCCCGAGAAGAACAACTCTATTAAGAGGCATTTTAAATGTAGTTTTCATATGAAGAGTCGATATGTTTATACATATAATATCAAATTTTGAATATGTATGATTTAATTGTGTGTGATCACATAAAATATATATGAATTCGATTTTTAGCCGAGCTTACAGTTGTGCAGTTTTGTATTGTAAGAAAAACGCATGATGATGGTGTATACATGTCTGAAATTTTACATAAAATTAAGGGGATGTGGAAGTAATTTTAAAATTCAATTTCCCCGCCTCAAATATTAATAACTGTGAATGATCGGTTGTAATAGAAAAATGTATGCATTTTTCTAATTAATGCTGTGTAATAGAAGATAATAAGATTTATTTGACACAGTGTGCATAAAATCCGTGTGGAAAATGCAAATTTTGAAAAAATTAGAAAAATTGGAAAAAATTGTAACATTTTGGAAAAATTGCAAATTTGAAGATAATATAAAAAATTAAAAATTTGAATATTTTGAAAAAATCTAAGAGAATTGGTAAATCTTTTTTTAATTTACAATTTTTATATAATTATTTTTTTTTTTTAAATGATTTATAAGTATATTTTTTCCTTTTCTCCCGTCTTGTGTTCCTTCCAGCTCCCCTTCCTTAATTCTTCTACCATTACGTCAAGAAATTCGTGACGCAACGTCCGCCGGCGAACTGATTGCAACGAAACGTTTAATTATCGTTACCTGTGTCAAAAAATATTGTATCTAACTCGTGCGTAACTTTTTCACACTTGTGCGAAAAAGTTTCCTTTACGCACTAGTTGCATAAACTACTATTTTGAAACTCCGTGTGAGAAGCTCGGTTTCTCATGCGTGGATAGTGTGCGCAAAGTGCCCGATTTACGCATTTTCACTGGAGCGTGTGCGAAGCACTCTGCTTCACGCACAGCGTACGAAAACAATCATTTAGTCGCGAAAAAACTGTAGGTATCTATTTATGAAAATTGAACAATTACAAAAAATTGAATAATTTTGAAATAACTGAATAATTTTGAAATAATTAAAAATTTTTGAAGCAATTAAAAAAATTGAAAAATAAAAAAAATTGAAAAATTGGAAAAATTTTGAAAATATTTAATAAAATGAATCAATTTATTTTAAATTCATAATTTTTATATAATTAAATTTTGTTTTTAATGATTTCTGGGGAGGGGGGGCGCTCTGCCCCTGCCTCCCGCCCAGCGTTCCACCCTGCACCCTGCTATACTCATAATATACTACAATTCACGTGCGTCTCGTACTCGACCTTCTCACACTCGTTTCAAAAAATAGTATGTGCAACGCGAGCGCTCAGGTGATTTTCGAACGAGTGGGAAGTTTGTCACCGGAGCGAAGCGAGTGCACAATGTACTATTTCTAATGTAGAGTAGGAAGTTTACTTTATTCAATTTCTATCATGTCAATTCAGACTTTGGAGGCGGATGCCAGTGTATATAATATATTATGTATTCGTAATTGCACTAGCTTTCACGCTATCCACTTCAATTATTTTCGAAGAGTACATTTTTATATAATTGTTTTACTATTAGTGAAAGAAAATTGCATTTGTCGAAATTATTTTAATCAGACGTTTGCCAATCGGCGAATAATTGCTTTTTAATAACATAAGACTTTTGTACAATGAAAGTTGGATAAATTACATATCTAATACATACATAATAAGTGCATACAAATTACAAAAGGTTTTGTATTCTATATTAGTACAATCATAAAGAATAAAGACTGTTATTGCCTTAAATTGTGTAGACTTCTTTTTTAATTATAAATTTTGGCTTCATCTTTGTTTAGTTTGAATGCTAATATTTAGAAACGTTGAAATATTTGCTTAGAACTTTGTATAATTACTACATTATTATGTAAGAAAAGGCAATAATATCTTGGTTATACACAATCTATTCTATCGCATTATTTACAAGTATAATTTATTATACATCCTTTACTTGCTTGGACTTGAAGCGGGAAATTTGAATTTTTAATTAACCATCAACAGATTTTTATCGCTGGAAACGCGATACGACTCGACCATTTTCTACGCAAGTGAAGAAAACACTCCTCCCGATTTTCACACTCAAAAGTAAACACAGCTGATTTGGAGCGCACGTGGCTCGAAATATAACGACGTTCAGCTCGGCACACCGTAAAAGCAGTATAACAGCTTCTCGAGGGGGAAAAAAATGTAACATCCCATTAATTTTGAGATGGTTATCTTATAATGAGTTATGACAAAAGAGAATTAGCTTGCTCGCGGGTATTGTATTATATCACCGGGCTGTATAATATTGTGCGAGGCTACTTATGTACTGTTGATACTGATAAAGAGTGCGTACGAGAAAAGCGATGATGCCGCGTTTGTTTATTTTGACTTGATCGCCAAGTTCGGCTAGGCGCGCGGCTGTTTGTAAGCGTGAAGATCTTCAATTATTCATTGTGGTTAAGTAAATTTATTAAGCAGTGGTGCCCGGGTCACCCGAATTCCTTTTGAGGAACGACAAGGCTGCAATTAAAGGTTGATTAATGAAAAGCATTGATTAATTAACTTTTAGACAGAGTTTGTCGAGAATTCAACCGTAAGATATTTTTGAATGCTCTTTTATTTTTTGAAATATTTGTGAAAATACTAAGAAATATGGCTAAATATCGTTCATGAAAATGATAGTTTATAATTTATAGTTTTATAAAAGTATCCAAAAAATATCCATCTTAGTTATCTCTTAGTAATTTCTTCGTCATTTTCAAGTTATTTTCATATACTCAAATGTTCGGAAAAGTTTCGTTGGATACTTTCGTCATAAACATTTTTGTAAATATTTCTATGTTTTAAAAATGTTGTGAGCTAAAGACTGTAGTAACTTGTCTACCAGAGTGTGGCAGAGATAAGCTAATATCACTTGAAGTATGTCCGATTCGCGATCTTAGCACATGAAAATGTTCTGTGTCGAGTTTATACACTGAAAAAAAAATTTGTTAAATCTAAGTAAACGTTTCTTTGAATCGTACTAAGAAAAGATTTACTTAAATAAAGTAAATATTTCTTAAATTTAGTAAATAATTATTGAATTGATGAATACCAGTTTAAACATAATTAAATATTTACTATTATCAAATAAATCTTTTCTAAGTACGATTCAAAGAAACGTTTACTTGGATTTAATAATTTTTTTTCAGTGTACTCCAGCATATACAACAAGTATGTATATATACATTATAGGCACACTTTGCCACACCTTGACATGTTTTGGAACGTTTTGCTATACCTTGACATATTTAAGCACGTTTTGGCACACCCTGACATATTTTGGCACGCTTTGGCAAGTTTTGTCTCAGTTTGGTACAATAACACACTCTATTAACTTTATCACCGCTAGGTGTCGGGTTGAGTTAAACTGCAATAACAAAGCTTAACTTTAATTTTGAAGTTAAAAAGCAAAAAAAGAAGAATCTACATTACGACTGTTCGTCACGGTGCATTACCGGCCATCCCGAGTTGCCCTCAATGCGAGCCAAAATATGTCAAAGCGCGCGAATCAAACGGCAAAGCCAGTAATGAATACATCCACTCACCGCCAAAGACGACGGAGTGCACGGCGCCGAGCCTCGCCGTCGCCAGTATCGCCACTATCGTCTCGGGTATGAGGGGCATGTAAATGAGCACTCGGTCGCCCTTCCTCACGCCCAGCTCGGCCAGTGCGCCCGCCAGGCGCGAGGTACGCTCCAGGAGCTCGCCGTAGCTGACCCGTCGCACCGTGCCCGTCAGCGGACTGTCGTGGATGAGGGCGGTCTTGGAGCCGAGGCCCGCTGCCACGTGACGGTCCAGCGCGTTGTAGCAGGCGTTTGTCTCGCCGCCGACGTACCTGGGACAGAAGACAGAGGGGAGGGAAATGAGGAATCTCGCTTTCTGCCAGGGGAGATTCTTTTCAAGCGAGGATGTTAGGTTTTTGGGTGCTTCGAGGTTTTCGAGGACGATGAAGGAGAATACGTATGTAATGGGGGAGAGACGTATAGTATGACAACCCATAGCTATTTTGGGTATAACTGGGTGAAAATTAAAATACCGAAGAAGGATTTGTTCCATGAATAGGCCTCTATCATGAAAGAAATTACCTCAGGTCAAATTCAAGCATAGCAATTAATTATCAATATAAATGTAAAACTTATGATTTCGTGAGTTCTAAAAAGTCTCGTACGCGATGACAATAGTATATTATGCACCTAGGGAATAAAGTGAGCCAATAAATGCCTGCGTGTCGTACGGCGCCCGAACGGAGCGAGGGCGTCATAGACGCTGGCAATCGCTGGCTCACCTTATTCACGTGTGCAATATACAATTTTTTAACATATCTACCAAAAAGTTTGAACTCGTTCACCGTCGAAAAGGGAAAATAGTGCTACATATTAACTCCCTAACCTCACTCTAGTCCCCGCCGCGCCACGCGCTGTTTGTGCATGCTGTTGGTACATGCGCGTAGCGGCGGAAACTAGAGTGGGGGTAGGGATTTAATGTAGTGCTTTATTCCCGGCTCGACGGGGATAAAGTACGTGCTTTATGGCTGAGTGTGTTAAAAATGATCATTTTTATTCAATTTTGTGGTCTAATTGATTTATAAGGGTACTCACAACATTTTTATAAGTAATAATATAGTATATTAATAAAAATATACCTTTATAGATATTTATAAATTGCTTTATAAACTGCAATACTACATATTTACTAAAATATAGCATTTTAGTTATAAATAACGAAAAATAACCAATAACACTTATGAAATGTTTGGAAATTATGTTCAACACAAATGACAAATCCTAGTAGACATTATTCTTCTGAAAGAAGATAAAAGTAAATTTTTGTAATATTTTACCAATCAACTTACGTATGTCATACTTTATGCCAATCGTGTTTACGCCATACGTGTCATACTGTACGACGCGTAAATTATAGCGTTTTAGTTTATACTGCGTGGATAATGATAATTAGAAATCCACCGACGTCTCAATGGACTTATGAAGAACCAATCTTGATACAAAACTTGTTAGAACTCGTAAAATTGAATAAATTGTTGTTTATAACAGAAGTTATGGAGCAATAAACTTTATCTGCCGGCCGCGAAGTATGTATAATATAATACCAAAATGTACACTCTTAACCTAAAAGAATAAATATTGACGTTAGGAAGAATAAAAGTAGCATTTTATTTTTTTAGAAAAGTATAAAAGTGTAATTTTATTCTTTAGAAAATTGGCATAGTGCGTTTCTTACACATAAGAATTGTTCACGTAATTATTGTGCACAATTTAGCATTGGTCGAATATATCTATATATAATTTGACCAATGCAAAATTGTGTACAATAATTACGTGTATAATTCTTATGTGTAAGAAACGCGCTATGCCAGAAAATTTGACAATGACTTTAAAAGATTAAATTGTACAATTTATTCTTTTTTAAAGAATAAGGTTCAGCTTTTATTCTTTTAAAAGAGTAAATGATAAATTTTAATTTTTATAAAAGAATAAAGTCAAGAAATTATTCTTTATAAAAGAATAAAATACCACCCTTTGTGAGATATTTTTCGAAATATTTCGAAAAATTAAATGTTTCAATTGATTAATCACTCCTTTTTAAGTTTGTTTAAGGTGATTGAACCATTCGACATGTATAGGTATACATATATGCTATTTTGTGTATAAGACTTGTTTTGATAAAATTGAAATGATTATGTAAGGCCTTGGAATTATTTTTCTCCTTCTTTTTTGAGCCTAATAAACTATGACACAAAATTTTAAGTGACTAGGTCTTTTAATTTTTTAGATATGATTTTTTGGTGAAATTACTCCGACTGAGGTGATCAACGACTGTCATCATTGTTTTTGTTGAACAAGTTTCTACAGTTTTCATCAGAACTGTTAAGTAAATAAGGCTCATTTTATATGTTTGAAGTACAATATTACATGATTTAATCAAATAATCACTCTGCTGAAAGTTTTACAACAGATTTAACAGTTTCACATATACGAGTAGATACCTATGTGCTATTTTATGAATAAGATTTTTTTTGACAAAATGGAAAAAAGATTATCTAAGACTTTCGAGTATTTTTTTTCTTCTTCTTTAGGCCTAATAAACTATGACACTAAATTTTAAGTGTCTAGGTCTCTTAGTTTTTTAGATACGACTTTTTGGTGGAATTACTCCGAATGAGGTGATCAGTGAGAGTCATAATTTTTTTAGGTTAAAAGTAATCTCTAAGGATTTGATGGTTAGTACAGCAGTAGAACTACAAAATAGGTGTTCCTATATATACATATTTATATATCTTAAATAAAGAATAATATCTTCTGTTTATTCTTTTTGTAAAGAATAAAATCCGTTATTTATTCTTTTAAAATAGTGGGGTGGTATTTTATTCTTTTATAAAGAATAATTTCTTCACTTTATTCTTTTGTAAAGAATAAAATTCATCATTTACTCTTTTAAAAGAATAAAAGCTGAACCTTATTCTTTACAAAAGAATAAATTGTACAATTTAATCTTTTAAAGTCATTGTCAAATTCTCTAAGGAATAAAATCACACTTTTATACTTTTCTAAAAGAATAAAATACTACTTTTATTCTTCCTAACATCAATTTGTATTCTTTTAGGTTTAGAGTGTATCAAATCCCCGTGCTGAAGTGACGCCAACTGTTGGTGGAAGCCAGCAATGCATAATTTATCATACTATTATATAATATTAAAGTGAACTATTTTTTTAAAAGCTATGAACCAAAGACTATGTTTTACAAATTTCTGGTTATGTGTGCGTGTGTGTGTGCTTGCGTGCGTCTATATGTGGTATGCGTGCGGGTGTGGGTGTATCTGTACGCACGCACATTCATATTTCTTGCTCAACTTGTGCAGGTATACTTGACATGAAAAATATCTGGTTGGATTTATTTGAATTTTTTAATTATTTGAATTATTTGCTGCAACTTTATTGAATCGAACGCTCGTTCTCGCTAACCTCCATAGAGGATTTCAGAAAATTAAAACAAATTCGACCAGGTATTATTAACATCAAGTGTACACCCAATCAGTTACGGGTAATATCTAAGATATATTTATTATGTAGATTTATTTATGTAGATATTTTTTTAGATACATTCTACCTTGATTTATTTTATTTTATTTATTTTAGATACTTTTTTTACCTACAGTAACTGAATACTTATATATGTTCTTTTGAAAATCTATGTAATTGATATCTTTTGATGCCAATAATTTTTGTCTAAAAAGTATTGATTGATTATGCATGTAAATAAAAAATCTTGTATCTATAAATATCTTGGATACTTCAGTATCTCATATCTGTATTTTTTATTATAAAGATAACTTTTGCTCATAATTACTCCTAACTAATGAATAATTTATTAATAGTATTACATTAAGCATACAAGTTAAGCGGATTTATCTTACTTTACCGCGAATAGATATGTTATCTCTTATAGCGTGGAAGGTGGACGCAATTTAAGCCGTTTTAAAGTGAACTTTTTTATCACTATACGTACTGTCATAAAGCAAATATAAATTTAATGATGCTGCAAACGAGCTCAAATATTTTCCACAAACTTTCTGACTGTAACCTGCATAAAAATATGAACTAAAGTCATAAAGTTTTCCTGGAAGGTTAAAGTTATATTTCTGTGAATAGATATTATGATGACAGATAGCTATTCTAGTGAAAATATATTGTTTATAAACTAATATTCTGTTAAAAATTATTAGAACAATGTTTCGCAAATCAAGAGAAGCTTTGTATGTAATTTCTTAGAGGACTAAAGTCGTTATTCCGGGCATATATATTAATGAAATAAGCTTAAATCATTATGCACTGCTGCGTAATTGATTTCTACTCACAAAGAGTGTTACACCTCCGGACCACGGATTTTGATGATTTTAATGAAACTTTGGGAGGTGTTTTCTGGTATATACCTAAAAATGAAGCCTAGCACCCGTAGTTTACTCGGAAAAATATTCTTATATGTAACAAAGCTTAAATTAAAGCTCTTTTTACCTAGTTTCGGTGTTTGTCTGGGTCATTTTTTTCATGTAAAAACACGCAGAGTTATGTTGAGAAGAAGAGGTATTTCTTTATAACTAAAATTGTACGCAGCTGGGGTATACTGACTTATATGTTGAGAAATAGGGCCCATTGGAATAAATTACGGGTGCTAGGCTTCAATTTCAGGTACCAGAAAATACCTATCAAAGTTTCATCAAAATCCACAACCCGGAGGTGTGATACTCTTCTTGTCAGTGTGATGTTTTAACCATCTTTGTCATTTTTATGTCAAAGGGATCTATTTAATTGTAAAGAGTGAACTTGTGTAGGTTTCTCGGACATCCACCAAATTAATTATTTTCATTTTATAAATTTATTTACATGATTATTTACTTAATTTTATATTTATGATGCAGAGTAATATTTGCATGTTTGGCTGATCATACGCAGGTTTATACTACTTGACACACAGATCGTTCCACTGTACAATTTGCAAAACAAAACATTTATTGACTTAAAGTTCAATTTAACAGCTTAAGAAGTAAAATAAAATAAAAAATATATTTGTAGAAAAAAGATTCTTTTGACCGCTGCGAGTAAACATTAAAATAAATAAAAAAAAAAAAATTATTAATTCCCGAACCTTGAAGGCGAACCGCACTTTTATTGCGGAAATCTAAAACAATCGAGGGGGAATATACAACAAATAATTTAACGGAAAATGATGACTACTGAGGTTAACAAAGTGAAATTAGAATAAGCGTTTCGCCCCGGTTTATCTGGTGGGCTCGTCAGAAAGACGCCAGATAAACCTGTCTTTGACGCGACCCAGATAAACCGGGGCGAAACGCTTATTCTAATTTCACTTTGTTAACCTCAGTAGTCATCATTTTCCGTTAAATTATTTGTTGTATATTCCCCCTCGATTGTTTTAGATTTCCGCAATAAAAGTGCGGTTCGCCTTCAAGGTTCGGGAATTAATAATTTTTTTTTTTTTATTTATTTTAATGTTTACTCGCAGCGGTCAATAGAATCTTTTTTCTACAAATACCCTACGAAACGAGTATTAGAGTCTTATTACAAAAAATATATTTATTAGCACTTAAAATACTATTTCTATATCTGGATGAAATTCTATGTTTATTATTAAAAAGTATTTGAAACATAATTATGAGTTAATTTTATATTAACATGGATTGGATACAAGTTAAAATTTCAAAACTATTAAATGAAGTTATTTATGAAAAATCTTCGGCTTCTTAAGTATCTTTAGAACGTGTTTCAATGTACCTTTTGTCCAGTTTAAACTTTTTATTACTTTTTAAGCCTTTAACAATATTCGCGTTCTTGAAAAGTTTTCTTATTAATATCGCTACAAAGTTAAGGAACTTATTTTTAAGATGCTGCTAATTTCTCTCAAACATTTAACATTTTACGAATCTATATTACGCAATTATATAAGTAACACATTCACTGTGATGCGCGCAAAAAATCGCCGTTCTTCGGGATTATTTTTGGAACAAAAAGAATGTTTGTAAATGAAGTTATGTACATTGAAATCTTTTTTCTACAAATTAATGCTTACATTAAGACTGAAAAAAAATTTAAGTTCCAAAATTCCGAAATTCACACCGTAAATTTTAGTTTTGAATGTTTGCCATTTTGTTATTTTTTCATCAATCTAATTAATTATAGTGTACGCACGTGATTTAGTTTTAAAATTGTTAAAAATACCGTATTTTTATCAATGATTGTTAAAATAAAACATAAACTTTAAAGTTTTAATTGACAAAAAGCAAGCGATTTTTTATTGAAAATACCTTGAAGATTACATTCTCAAAGTTTCATTTAGATTCAACATTTTGGTATGCGCAAGTATCATTTTGCTTTAAAATCTGGGTTTTAACGAATCTATTCGCATCGAAGAGTACTTATGACAGTCAAAACATTTTTAATGTTAAAATCTTATTGTTTTATTCATACATTAATAGTATCAAATAAATTAAATTATTTTTAATGTGATAAACGGAAGATATAGGGTAGATTGGGGTAAAATGAGGCACGGGGTATAACGAGACAGTTGCAATAACTAGTGTCTGAAGTGGCACCATCTTTTTGGCTGCTATTTAATATATTTTTCTATGTATAACAGAGTAATTTACGCCTTGTGTTTAACGTATAGCTTGAAACTCACTTAAAAAATGAATAATGAAGTTAATGAAGCGAATTATTGGGTTATTTTCTAAGATATGAAATCCAAGAAATCATCTTTTTCCAAATCACTTACCAATTACATATGTTTTATTTATTGTGAAACTCAGAATAGGCTGTCTTTTTAGGTTATTGTTTAACTTTATTTTCATTTTTGTGAAATTTAATTTGATCGAGTTTAAACGAAGTTATAGTACAAACAGTAAGCATGTGTCTCATTATACCCCAACGTTTTTAGAAACCGCTATTTTAGGGGTAGAAAGTCAATTACAGATTTTTGTTACAATACAGCATGTAATCCAAAAATGAATACATGTTAATATTCTTTGGATAGTTAAAATGTAATGCTATATTGATTTTTTAAAAATAATTCTCTTATAAAAATACTGGAGTCCATTTCATTTTACTGTTTCATTATACCCCAGTCCACCCTGTATCTGTGGTAAACCGGAAATGACTTAAGTCCACTTTCATTGAAAATTAAGTTGTTAGTGGTTTTGGCATCCATGTATGGTATATTTTCAAATGAAAATGCAATAAATCAGGAAAGTGTAAAAATAAGCGACCATATCTGTTTATGAACTTTAAGAATATTTTATGACCTGTATGGTAAGAAGACTCGATGATTTTAAAAAGTTATATGTGATCAAGTAAAATAATTCACATTACATAGCATACAAAATTGAAACTTTAAACGCGTTTTTCCCAACATTTGTTTTTCCAACTTTAAAAAGTGGTTGGTGCAAGTGGATTTAATGAATCTTTTTGAAACTTTTAGGATAAGTTGTTAAAGTTCTTTACAATAAAAATTGTTTTTTTTTATAATAATATTGTAAAACAATTTAATGTGTTATTATTAAATAATATAAATAAATAAGTTATATTTTTAAACAATTTATTTTGTTATCATTTTATTTTGGATAAATTTCCTTTTAAATTTAAAATCAAGCCATGTTTTGGTTGTTAGATTGAAGTAAGTATGTACACATTTTTTTCAGACTATGTGAAAAAATCTGTATACGCCATCACTTTTTGAAAATAGCATCAGATAAATGCGATAATGGCACACTCTAAGGGTAAAATAAGTTAAAACTTGCTGTAAATTTATACATAGTATCACAGAATAATAGTAAATGTATCATCAAAACCTCATTATGTTAAAATATAAACTGAAGAACTTTCTTTTTTCACCATAGTCCTACATTAAGTCGATTTATACTTCAATTAAGAAGAACCTTTTTTCGCGAAAAAAGGGATCCCCAACAAAGCCGTAATTGAAGCCCCCGAATGGAAAAGGGCGCATCGCGGGTGTTCGCAGATTAAGTATTATCCAACAAGCACGATTTTGGACACATGCAACTGAAAATTCAAATTTAAAACTCAATACTTGTAGAAAATTTAATTGCGCAACTTTAATATGATAAAAAACCAAATTATTAATGCAAAAAATACGACGCATTTTTCACATTAACTTGCTATGATTTTGCCTAATAAGAATATTAATCTTCAAAACTTTTACACAGTATTATTTAACATATTCTTTGAGATATAATACATTAACAAAGCTTTGAAACCATTTAAGCTCAATTGACGAATTTTTCAAAGTATTTTACGTGAATTTTGAATTGATTCATTTGAACGTAACAGTTGTAATAAATTTTCGAGTGATAGATGTTTATTTATACTAAAATCATTATTATGGGTTGAAAGAGTTTTTCTGAAAGTTTGAAATTTCTGTGTATCATGGTTATACCGATGTGGCGATTTTGATATTAATATGTAGCCGCCCCGCGATATTTCTGCTCGACGGGGAAAATAAATAAGAGGATGTGTACGGTTCGCATCGTGCACGCGGCATCACAATCACACTCATATTAAAATCGTCACATCGATTTAACTATAATACACAGTCACCATGACATACTGGAATTACAAACTTTCGGAAAAACTCCTTTTTTTATAATTATTATAATACAAATAAAAATCAATAACTCGAAAATTGATAACACATCTTTTACGTTTAAATGAATCAATTCACAATTCACTTAATATATATAGAAAAATTTCACATTTGAGATTAAAATATTTTCAAAGCTTTGTTAATATTTTATATCTCATAGAATGTACATAATATAAATAATATAAACATATTGTAATATAATAATATATAAAAATACTAATATATAATAAGAGTTTAAATAATATTGCGTAAAAGTTTCAAAGATTAATAAAAAGTGAAAAATGCCTCATATTTGTTCTGCGTTAATAATTTGGTTTTTCTTAAATAACTACAAAAATAAAGAAGAAAAAGATTTAGTCCCAACCACAAAAGTTGCGCAATTAAATTTTCTACAAGTGCCAAATGTTAAATTTGAATTTCTAGCGATATCCAAAATCGTGCTTGTTGGATAATACTTAATCGGCGAACTCGCGCTATGCACCCTTTTCCGTTCTAAGGCCTCTATTATTTTAAAAAGAATATTTCAAATAGATATAGCTGAATAATTCGAAACATAGTTTTACAGAGCTAAGCGTGTGAAAAATTTCAACTGTCTAGTACCATTTTGTGAAGGGTTCATTAGAATTGTCTAAAACTCGGTCCCACGGTCGGCTCCAGTCGATGCATTGCGCCACTTCCGCCCAGAACTCCTCGGTATTCTCGAGAGACTTTCTGAACGTCTCTTCGTACAGCGGGCTTCTGTAGCGATTCTGATTGAGTATGTAATCTGTCACAAAAATGAAAAGAAAAATTAAATTATTGGTAAATATAACAAAAGTTTACAGGGATGAGAGTTTTAACCTTGCGGAGCTCGGATTTTGATCAGGCTTAATGAGATATTTTTTGCTATCAAAAAATTAGGCCTAGCACCTGTAGCTTGTTCTAATGAGTTCTTGTCCTCGTGATATAAATCATTGTATTCCAATTATGCATCATTTTAGTGCAAAATGACACCTCTACTTCTAACATTAGCTAATTTTAATTTTCGAAAAAGCATCCACTGACTGTATCCGGCATACTATTAATTATATTTGTTTCACAGTTATTAACAATTAAAGATGCTGACTGAAAATGTATGAAAAATCAACGAATTAAAAGTATAGTTATATTTCCTCGACTACTAATATATTTTCATGTAATCTTCAATTGCTAATAGCTTTGAATTAGATAAAATTAGATTAAATATTTTTATACGAAACAAAGTTTAATTTAAAACTCTTTCCATGTATACGTTTATATTCGTTACGATTATTTATCTAATGTAAATACATGTAGAGTTATTATTGGAAGCAGAGGTTCCATTTTTACTAAAATAATGTGCACTTAAAGTATAATGCCGTTTCTATACCTAGTAATAAAGTGAGAGACTGATAATTCGGGCTGTAGTGTAGCTGGTTAAGATTCACTAAAGTTCGGCATGCAGTGAGCCACTATTATAAAGGACAATGAATTATTAAATATTTGTTATGAAATAAATTGTGTAAAAATATAGATTTTTTTTCAGTCAAAGATATTTCAATATCCTTTAGAAATAAAGGCAATACGCGTCTCGTAAAATCAGAATTACAAACAGTTGTAGAAACCGTATAATGGCTTATATCTGGAAAACAAGAGCTTATTATTTCGTTTCTACACCTAGTGATAATGAGAAAGACTATTAAAATGAGCTCTAGTGTAGCTGGCAAAGATTCAATAAAGTTCGGTATGAAGTTAGCTACTGTAAAACATTAAAACTCGTTTGATCAGTATCTCACTTTATCACTAGGTGTAGAAACGGCATTATTGGAACAAACTACAAGTGTTAGATATCATTCTAAGGTACCAGGAAGCACTTTCTATAGTTTCATCAAAATCCGAGTCCCGCAGGGTTGATGTTCTCCTTATTATTATAATTTTTCTGTCTATTTTCTTCTAAGATATTATAAAACAAAAAATTTCCTTTACTCAATAGCTACGGTACGTATTGTGACTTGCTTACTATACCTGCTAAATAAATTCCAATGCTTTAAAATTCGAAATAATTAAAACGTATTGTTTTTATGAACCTACGTTCTACATATTAAGCGGACTTTCCGGTCTAACTACTCCGAAAATAGGTGATTATTAGTAGGAATTTTTGCAGGAAAAAGTATACAAGGTAAGGTAGTAAAAGTTTTTGTACTTTATTTTACTATATTAAATTACTAAAAAAAACAACAAATTTTTACAATAATATCTAATATATATGCATATATGCTGCAGCGCATTGAAAATTAACGACCTACTATCGTCTCGATAACTTATCGCGTATTTTCAATTGCACGATGAAAAACACATGTTCAAACAAATTAGCGCCGAGAAATGATCATGAAAAACAAATTGTGTATGAAACTTCGTTATCAAGGGTGACGGGATAACCACTGATATTATGAATAGAATCCTGTAGTGTGCGAGAAACGTGTTTCGAAAAAACGCTTTTATAGTTAAACGCGTTTTGCCGTGGGCGCGGACCTTGGGTTACTTATGCCTCGTCTTCACTGGCACGTTAAAAGCGGCTAGCTTTAACTTTTAAATAAGATATTAAATAAGATTACACTGATAATGGCTAGAAAATTTTAAAGAGTTCCGTTGTGTAGAGAATTGTTTTTTCTATTTTTACATACTAAAAAAGTTTTAGTTTTGTAAACAACATAAATGTTATCCAATGTTGAAAATTAAAGCGAGACTCTATTAAACTGCCATGAAGACGAGGCATTACCTACTTATAGAATTTATACCGATACGAATAGTAGTTTGAAACTTATACAGTATAATCTTGAAATACTTAAAAAAAAAATTATTTAAATAAAATTAAACTTTATAAAAAATTTTACCCGGACGTCCCCTTAATACATTTTTATTTTTAACAATACATAATTAATAATAATTAATGAACATAATCATTATTTGGTAGTTAAGTATGTATGTTACAAAAGTTAGTTGATATGAGAAAAGCATTTTAATCTTGAGTTTTAATTTTGGATCTGAATATATGAATTGTTATCAAATATATTTATAGGTGTATATAAATTGTTTCATTAGGGGAGGTCGGAGCTTATATGCAGTTACGTAATTATCGACAATTTCGTGTTTTTCAGTATTTTTATTCGATTTTTAATTTTCTTTAATTATCTCAGTTGTCCAGTGTTCCTTAATACATTGATAACATCCAACAATTACAGTTTTTAACTTTTATGAACAATTAAATTAGAATAATGTAAAATTCAATGCAGAAATCTGTACTCGGTTCCGACCTCTCTTTAAGGATGGGGCCCAGTCGAGAATCTATTTTCTGTTCATTAACACTAAACCTTTTGAAAATTTAGCAACTTATATTATATACAAAAACTAAGAAACAGAGCCTAGAAAGACCTCAAAAGTCCCCTTGAAAGATCAGATATACTTCAAAATTCGTTAAAAATGGTAAAAAAAATGAAGATTTTCAAAATAGACCCGACGATAAAGGATTCGATGGAGACAATTTTCCTTCGATATTTCAATTATAATATACGTAATAAAGACATTTGTGGTTTGGAATTGCTTTAGAAGAATGATAACAAAAGCTACACGTGTTAGAACGTACGACTATTGTTCTAAAGAACAACCACAACAAAATTCAAATGGATTCGTTGAAGAAAATCAGTGTTTCGTAAATTATATATATATATATAGTTACGTGTGTAGACTAATATATATGATTAATATGTATAATAAATATATATAGAATCGATATATTGCACTATTTAAAAATAGATTTTTTCGTAATTTTTGACAATTCTTGAGTGGGCCACGTCCTTAAAAGACTTTCATTTTTTCAAATTTGACATCTATCTGGTTTTATAATGAATTATTTTTATTACTTTCGAGGCGGCGATGCATAACTGGAGTGATAACCGAAATTCATCATAGCATCACTTGTGGAAAGACGTCTGCTCAGTTTCAATGTTTACGTTTTCTTTCATTAATATATTTAATTGTTTTATTGTTATTGTGAATTGTTGTGGATTATAAACAAATAGAATTAATACTTCTATTGCAGAAAGAGTAAAGAAAAAGTATCAGTATTTTTGGTGCCATCAAATTTTAATCTCTGAGAATCTCAAAAAGATATTGATTTGCAAAGAGTGCAGACTCACCACCGTTTCTCAAAACATTTTGGAACAGAAAGTTTCAAGGAAGAATGAAAGTTTTATAGATTTATTACATTCACAGAACACAAAAATGCTTCTGGCAAGACTTTAGCTAAGTTATTTTATGGCACCAAGTGCACCTTAAAGTACAATTCTTGAACTTTTTATTTCCAACGTATAAATTTTTTTATTATTTATTTTGGTTAGTTACATTTTTTTAAGAAAGTTTTCGTTTTTGTTTAATGACTTTAATTCTTTTCAATTTTTAATAATTTAACTGAAATATTCATCTAGTTTCAATTTTTAGCTTCCTCAAACTAAATAAATTATCCCAATATGAATTTTTTTATTCTAATACATTAGTTTTACATTGCTATATTTTTTTCTAATTATTAGCTAAATAAGGTGTATTTTTTATTATTAATTGTTTGTTAAAAGATAAATTACAAAAAATTATAAGCTTCCCTGGTAGAAATTTATCCCGTCTACTTTATAGATCTATGTAGAATAATCTCGCGCTGTATAGATCTATGTAGGCAAACTATATAGTTACTATAAAGGCGTGTAACGGTCGACCCTTCTAGTTTCCCATATTATTTGCCCCGATAAAACTAGATAAGCAAAATTATGAGAATAACAACCACTTAAAGGTTATGTTTTAAGAAACAGAAGCATAATCTATTATGCTTATTATGTATTATTTTGATTTAAAGGTATTTACTTATTATTCACCTATTACCAATGTAAGTAAATGTAAATAACCTCTAAAGTGTAAGGTTATCAAATTTTAGATGCATCGAGTTTTTGTATTCAAGAACTCAATAACAATATTATGTTACATATATATATATATATATATATATATATATATATAAAATGAAAATTTAGAAATAATGTTCCTTGCATATGAAAAACAGTGATCACAAAATAATGTTCTGATTGATGTAGCTGTTTCTTCAAAAGTCATATATAAATAATAATAATATCATATGTACAAATATGTACTTTATGACATGCTTTATTTAAAACTAGAACTTTAATTTCAGAACTATATATATATATATATATATATTAAACAATCAAAATAAAAAAATAATTTGAATATCCAAATAACTATATGAAGTATTGGTGCATATATTTATTTTGTTTATGTAAAATTAGTTTCCTTACATTTGATTATGTTCGATTCTAAATCCAGACTTGGTTTCAAAACCTGTATGGTTTATGTAAGGAAAACTATTTTAACACACATTTATTATCAATATTAATTTTCTATTTTTAAAAATAAATAATGTATTTGAGTTATTATATATATGTTCTGTTTTTGTATTTCTTACTGTGATTAATTTATAATCAAACACTTTCATTTGACATCCATGTCCATTTAAAACATAGTAATTTGTTACTTATAAAGAAAAAATATCGTCTACATGTGTTCGACTAATGTGTTTGTCTTTGAAAATGTTGTCACTGATGAACAGTTTATGTATTATAAGAACTAACATATGGATACAAAATTATTTGCAGTTCTGAAATTAAAGTTCTAGTTTTAAATAAAGCATGTCATAAAGTACATATTTGTACATATGATATTATTATTATTTATATATGACTTTTGAAGAAACAACTACATCAATTAGAACATTATTTTGTGATCACTGTTTTTCATATGCAAGGAACATTATTTCTAAATTTTCATTTTTTAGGTTAAATATGCTTTCTGACTACTTTTATATGTAAATAGTATGAATAGAACTGTAGATCTTATTATTATAATTGAAAACTTGCATGTTAAACATTTTTAACATTAATTTTTACAATAAAAGTTCTGTTCAATAAATAATATATAACCTCACAGATTTTATACGTACATATTATTATTGAGAAAACTATGTAGATCTGTGTGGATTTATCGAGTTTTGTACAGTTTGGTACTATCTAGTTTGCGTATAAAGGCCGATATAGCGAATGCGAGCGCCACGATAAGATTTCTACCAGGGTTATGATAAAAAATTGTGTTGTCGATTTCAAAATATCGTAAAATAGAAAAATCGTTATAAAACAAAAATGAATCAGTAATTGGGACACTAACCCTATATCAACAACATCAACCTACATATTATATCTGCATATGCCGTATATATAGATATACTTTGTAGGTTTCATTCAAACACGTTCGCTAAGAATCACTGTCCCTCGCGCGTATCAGAGGATTAAGCACGCATGTTTTGTAGTACGTAAGTATTTTTTAATTTCTCCAATAAAAACAGTTTTGTACGTCAGTTGTCTTAACGATATATAATTCAAATATTCTTAAAACTGCTAAAACAATGCATTAAAATGAACTTTTGTTTTTTTGACAATTAATCACCGGAGTCATGGCTTAATGAGCTTATCGCATTTCTAAAAATATGCAGTGCTTTAAATACAAACATAAGTACATTTAAATATGTATAAGTTTACATCTGACACAATGAAGGCGATAAATATTGTAAGCGTATGATAATACGCAATCGATCTACGTTTGAACTTCAATTTTTATTGAATTTGATATAATCGTTTGTATTGGTAATATGACTAGACCACGCGATATCATGAAAATTGCATAATACAGTCTGCATAGGGAGATTCACGGTTTCTGTTATATGATAATTAAATAAATAATAAATAAATAACAAAATGGACAAAAAACATTAAGTTAATGTGCATCATTTTCACACCGCACGATGTATAAAAACATATTAAGTAAATAAGGAAATCAAAAAATTTACGACATTTAACCTATATAAGTAATATACGTAATGTAAATAATGTAAATAAGTCGTTGAATCAGATACTTTATGACTTTTTTTTAATTTCCCTTCTATGATGCTATAAATTAAAAAGAAAGCCATAAAGTATCTAATTCAACGACTCCCACATTACACATATACCCACATTAGCTATTGATGAAAATTTGAAGAACACATCAAATAATCTAATATATATTATAGGTTAATTTTCTCTAATTGCACTTCATTTCGTTTCTTTTTACATTACACAGCATTCTAGTAGAAAATTAATATGCGTCCATCTACATCATAATATTACGAACTACACAAACCATATGAACAGTAAATTTTTGTTATAAATAACGAAAAATTTAACAAAACCCGTGAATTTCCCTATGCAGACTGTATTACTTTCCTACACTGAGCCTTCATTTTCCTGATGTCACATGGTCGAGTCATATTGCCAATAGGTGGGCTTCAATTAAGTTTAAATGAAATATTCTTGCACCTTTCGGATCTTTTTAAATATTATTTATATGATGCCTTGCGATGGTTTCATGTCCATAAAGAAAATCATCACTAGACGAACTTTGAACTGACTGAAATATTCATAAATTAAATTTCTTATGTGATATCTGCATTCAATATTGATATCAGATTGATACCAGAAAAAGTTTTTTAATGCTAATAATGTACTCATCTGAAACATCATTTTTTTGTAAGTCCCACATGTGCACAAGTATACGACGTTCGTAAGGTGATTTCTGGCAGTAAAATATAATTTTGTATACCTACAGAATTTGATTTAAGTTTTTTTTAGTAATAATATTCGTTATAACCTACAAAGATGTTCTAGAATTAAATTTGTTCGACAAATTTTCCAGCGTTTTTTTTCTTTTTAAATGATAATTAAAAAATACGAGAGTTGTTGAATCCAGAAATCGAAGATCAATCATTAATGCTTATAATTAAAATTTCTGTTTATGATCTAAGCAATCAATTTTTTAGCATTAATTGTAATACAAGGTGTAATATTTTGAGAGCCATAACCATCATTTATCTAGTTTATTTCGCCCATATAAAATCTCCAGAAACATAAAAGCAAAACTTCTAATAACACCGTTTATGCGATATTTGTACAAGTCTTCAGACTGTTTTTAACGGATCAACTTGAAACTTTCAGAAAATCTTTGCAATGTAATTGTATTTTGACAATGCTAAGAGCACTATAAACCTGTAAAAGCTTTTAAAAAATGTCAATGAAATTTCGATATTAACCTAATTTCTTTTTAATTCTGCTCTTCTCATTTTTAAAAGAAGCATATTCTGAAAATTTTCTGAAACTTTCAAGGTGATTCATAAAAAATTGCTGGGTTTCGTAATATATATGCAAAAACTGCTCCTACAATTTTAATTTTTAAGCTCAAAAAGAAAAATATCGGCTAAGCATCAAATTTACATCTTCATTTTCTGGCTTGTCCCCTTAAACCTGATCGCAGCCCTCCACGCGCACCGATTGTATTTCTTGATCATTGCGATCGCCATTAAAAGCCTTTTTTCTTTTCACCGCAAATACCTAGACGCACAAAGATATGCAGAGCGCGCGTGCACGGCGCACATATGACGAGGTGATGCAAATTTCTCTAGCGCGTTTCTCGCGCTCGTTACATTTTCTTTATATCGCCGTCGTCGTCGTCGTTGTCGTCGATTCGCGAGATTTTTGAATGTCACAGTCTCCATTAAGCTGGGCTTGCAAGTATGAGGAAGCAAAAAAGCGTCGGTCGAGTTACGCTTGCTAATTTATACGCATTCGTTACGAGCCGAGGCAAGGCTCCCATCAAAAGAAGGAATTAAAAAAAGAATTCGTAAGCACCGCGACGAGTTCATTAGCTCCGGTGAACCGTACGGCTTTGAAAATTTCGAATTCACGACGACGGCGCTGCGCATTCGTTCGTTCGCTTTCGCTTTTAATTCGGAACGACGTAACGCGGCCGAGAATACGCCAAAAGGAGAGAGAAATAAGGTTTGACTTCTTCTTCTTTTTCTTTCTTTTTTTCAATCGAGTGCTTGATGCGTTGTATTGAATTGAGAGTGTTTCTATTATTTTATTGAACTTCAACTCACTGTGAGAAACATTTCGTGATTATGTTATGTGAAAGTTTGTCACAAGTCATACTGATAGAGTTGGAATTGCCGGGTTACCGAGTTGAAATTGTAAAATCGAATTTGTGAGAAAAGAAGTTGCGAAAGAAATGTTAAGTTTTGACGTGTCTTTCGATATTTATAAACGCTAGACAGTTTGAAACATTATTTGCATCGCACTTTTCAATTTGGATTATGCATTAATGTTAATTTTTGTACAAAATTGAATTTATGCACTGTGTTAAGTTAAGTGAATATTTGGATTATGTATTAATGTTAATTTTTGTACGAAATTGTTTTTAAAATCAAATTCATACACTACTAGTAACATTTATTCCACTCACATGAACGTGCATATTGTATTTTACTCATAAAACATTTAGTATATCCTATTCATTAAAACCAAGTGGATATATATTTGTATTGACTATAAATTAATTACATTACTGATTAATAATTTTTTACACACAATTAAGGGCATGCACAAATACTACTTTGTCGATAGCGCTAATCTAAATCTTTTTCAAAAAGACGCATCTGAATCGATTCTTCTTTTCTGAGCGACTGTTTGTTTTATACAATCAAACATTGAGGATAATCTACAATTAATTTGTCTAATCTGATTTTGTCAAACTAATTTAAAATTTCGCATGTTATTGAAATTTTAATTTGAACGTCCTTTGATTGATTGAAAATGAAATATTATATTTATTATATTTCTTTTCACTATTGTATACTATTCTCATGAAAGCAGCTCGTTTTGTCAGTTGCACACAAATATTGCATACACATATATACGTAAACAAAATAAATATACACTCAAATACATACATCATACACCAAGGTGACTTATCGGCAATGACAAATAGCGATGACATGTAATTAAACTTTTAAGGACAATAGATAACTTATTTAAATAGACAAAACAATTAAAGCAAATTAATATAATAGAGTGAATTCTTTGTTGTTACAAATGTACAATGGCACATGATTATTACTGAATTATAAAAAATTTAAATAGTAACATTTAAATAGTTATTGTCTAGCGTTAGTTTGATTTGAAATTCATTAAAAGCAAATTATAATGTTTGCACATGTTTGTAGACAAAACGCGCGTCACCTGCAGGTAGTTATCATTCTTTTTTTTGCAATTGAGAATCCAGGCCCTCAAACATGGTCTTCCCTTACTATTTTTAAATTTCTTTTTTCTTAATTAAGTGGTTGCTTTGTTGGATTCTAATTACTTCCTGCTGGTCTTATTCCTACGCTTTGCTTGTCCCTTTGATCGCGCTCGTTTTCGTTATTTTCTTCTTTCTCTCGCTTTTTTATGGATGACGTAGCACTTTTTTAAAATTTGTTTTCCATATTTTAGTCGTGTGAACAATAATTTTAATTAGACTCTACTTCATCGTCAACTTTTGTTTTCTCTTATTTTCTTAGGTAAAGTCTCTTCTTTACGCAAAGCCAATTTAATTTCCACTTTCTGTTGTAATACAAATGGCATTTTTCAAGCAAATAAAGTTTTACAGTATAAATGTAACTTTTTTCTAATTTGAAATGATTTTATTCTCTTGCTCTTTAAGACATTTCAATGATTTATCATCACGATAAGCATCCGAAGTATAATTAATCAAATATGAGTGATAATAATTTAATCATAATTTCTTTTGTATTTTATCATATCAATCTTATGTTGGATGTCAGTGACTCAGCAGTCTTAAATGAAAATCACTTTTTCCGTAAATCAATGATGTTAAATTTTATAACCGCTATCACATTCATGACTAAAAATCGTGAATACCCTGTTGTCAGTAAAGTAGAGGCATTATTAATTTGGGCCTTATTCTTATTCTTTCACTATAACAAAGGAGTCTTATGCATAGAAGTTAGTATGTAAGGTAATGCACATAAAAGTATTATATTTACATCTGAACCGACTATTTCAATGCTTTCAAATACATACATGTTCTATTTATGTTTATATACACTTAAATAAAAACCTTATAATACCGTAGGAAAGAAAAATGGTTTTCCATACTAAAAAATTGGTGCAGATGATTTGCAAATAAATCCATTATTCATATAAACTTTCTGAAAATTTATGAAAACAGTTACGTAAAAAATTTCATAACAAATCTCTTTAAATTATAACGTGATATATCTCTCATTATACTTTTTATATTTAAGATCTCAATACTGTTTTATGAAGTGTCAAATAAATTTTACTATGAATTATCACACGTGATTTTTTTTATGATACTCTCACGCGATATCTTAAGTAAGAATCTTTACCCGAAATTTTTAGCAAGACGTTCTTCAGTTTTCTGCGGCATTACAAAGTTTTCGTTGATGTGTGCATTAATGTACGCTTTAGTGATAAATCTTTCGTGGGAATCAAGTTAGATTTAAAAATGGGATGCATGCATGACCCATGCTGGATCCCACAAGAGGTCTCGATGCAATTTTGTTCTGGGATCCAATGTGGATCGTATGTGAGTGGACACGTGAACTTGAAAATTTACAAATTTATTTTCCATGGTGTCATGTAGGATCTCGTATGGCTCTCACATAAGAACATTATAAAAATATTTGTAAATTTTATAATTAAAAAAATGAGTTTCCACGTACAATGAAGACCTGTTTAGGATGTACCAGCGGTGTGATACTCGTCGTACGGACCTTCATTATACGTGGATACCGGTTCATTATTAATTTAAAAATTTACAAATCTTTATTCATCGTCTGTGGGGTGCCACATAAAGTGCCCACATAAGACTTTAAAATTAAAAAAATGACTTCCCGAGTACATTGAAGACCTGTTTAGGATGTACCATCCACGTGAAAACGTTCTTTTTTTTAATTTAAATACATGGGATCATAAAAAAAAGATTTTTCATGGATTCTACACGGATTCCACGTGGTCTCCCAAGTGAAAATCACACCGAACCGGTGGCATCATACATGAATCCCGTATGGTCCATATGTGGATCCTACGATCCCACACACAGCTCCCACATGAGAATTTTCAGTAGGGTGAACTGTCAAACAGATTTTCACACGCGATCATATTTCTTTCTCGTAATCCCGTGGGGTCTCTCCCGCGATACAAATCTCGCGCTTTGCCTCATTCGTCAAAGCTCGAACCGTGCGTCAATCTCACCGTTTCCATCGCTCTTGGTCCTGAGCTTGGACCTGACGATCTTCGCCTCGAAGCTCTCCTTGTCCGCGTTCTCGGGCTTGGGGTCCAGAAAGTCCGACTGCACCTGGTTCAGCATCCTCGGCTCTTATTGCGACCAGTACTCGCAAGATAACACAACAGGCGTATACACCACCCCGACAACTCGGCTGACGATCGACAATCGACGGTGATCGGTGACAAATTCAACGGTCCTCCTCCTCTGTCACAGACTGTAGTACCGATAACGCCGTCGCGTCCACAGGGACGGGTCCATCCACTGTCAATATTGTCCCGATTGTACCTCGCACTCTCCGCTACGCACACTCGCCAAACCGAATCTGTCTCCTTACTACAATACCGTCCTTCCTATCGTTATGCAGTCTCACTGAATTTGGCGGTAAATTCAAAAACAACAAGAGAAGAAACAACTAACTAGGCACTTTTTCTTCTTCTTCTTCTTCTTCTTCTTCTTCTTCTTCTTCGTCTTATCAAGTCACAAGGAAGATCGGCAGCGACGGCGTCAACGACGTAGTCTCGTGCGATTCGGGCGAGTTGTCTTTGGACGAGGACTCGGAAAGGACAGAAAGCGGCTTGTGCGAGGCTCGCGACCGATGCGTTTGTGGCCTCTGTCGGAGCGATCGGCGTCCGAGGAGTGACTGTCGCGCTAGCGGCCCGCTGCGCCGCGTAATGTAGACCTGCGTCCGACACGTGATGCCCCGTGACCCTTGACATCGCGCGCGCACGCTGCGCTGTACGCTAAACTGCGCGTTATAGGCATGCAGAGCTGCGATAGGTGTATCGTGGCGCGCGGGTAACACGGACGATCGGCGGTATCGGTGTGGATTGACGATCGTCGGCTCTTTGCAAGTTTTAGCATTCGTTCGTGGGAAATGCTGGATTCCAGGCGAATCTTATAGCGCTGCGGTTGGGTAAATTTCTTGAGCGCGCTTGGGAATGGGGAAGGAATAATCACTGGTTGAGAGGAGTTGTTGGTAGTGTAAGAACGATGGATGCTGATGGATGATATGGAGCGGATTGAGATTTGTACCAGCTGTGAGCGAAAATTTTGTGTCGTGAGCTTCCGTTGAGGAAAATCCAGGTGAATTTTTGAATGGGTGTACAGGCTTCAGAGGGAAACAGTAATAAGGGTTACTAGCAGGAGCTAGGACTGATTACTAAACTGCTTAGTAAATTCAAATCATACGAAATGCAAAGCTGAATTTCGTGACTATAAGTGATGAAAAACGTTAGATTACTTTATATGTGGTACAAACATTAAATGTTTCTAGATAATAAACACAAGCTGTAGCCTGCTTACCTATACTGTAAAAGTCAGTCAAAATCTACAGACTTTAACTATAGATGCATAAAAATCTTTGCACTTATGATTTTTAATTGAGAAATTGTTTAAGAATGCAAATACTGGTTATGCCAGATAGCATTCGTTGTCCATCTGACTTGTAATTAATCATAAACATTTGGTTAACTATTACCTAAATTTCTCACTGTATCTAGACAGCTTAGTAATGGTTATTATTTAGAAAGATTTTAATTTACTAACCTTGTCCAGATAGAAATCTAGCTGATAATCCACTTAAATATTTTTAACAGGATTTCGATAAGAGTAGTCATGTGCATCAAAATAATATAATAGACGATATAAATTGGTAAACGTGAAGACACTGATAATTAAACCTTTCAACTGGTTTGTTATTTATGTACGTATATATTATAGCTTGAACAAAACTTGTACGCCTAGGCTAATTGTTACAAATTTATCTTTACTTTGAAAGGTGTATATTGGCGCTTAATTCGATTTATAATGCGCTTCAGTGTTTTTTAAAGACAAGCCTGGTTTCTTATACATATTACGATGATCGACAACTACATATAAAATCAGCATCTACCATCGTTCGCACAACCCCTCTCGAAGGCATACTACATTTCCGCGATATGGAAAATTCGCCGACGGCGCTCACTTAAGAATCGCGACAGGAGAGCTCGCGCTACGACATAATGAATAATCATAATCGAAGACAGAACAAAAAATGATTCATCGCCTGTGATGTATTCGGTTGTATTAGCTCGATCGAATGTGCTTGCGTCAAAAGTTCGTTTGCATCGCGAACTGCCTCGGATATTAGGTATCGCGCACGCGGGTCGAAAGTGCACCTGTAAACATGCGCGCAACTAGCGAGTCTCCAATAGTCACACCTTGGACACATTTTTCATAGTTCATTTTCATTCATTTGGGAGATCGCGGAAGCTAACGAGAACTGATTGTAAGGCTGAGTTCGGAAAATTTTACATTTTTGACGTGGATGTGTCAATGTCTACTGATTTACAATCAGCTACTAATTGTAACGTACTTTCTTGTAGGTATATAGAATGTGACTTTAAAATTTGACGGATTGCAAAATGTATACTTTTGGAAATGATTCATTCTTAATTTATTGGGAGAATACATTTAGTTCGTATGCTAGTGGGAATTTCAAAATGTGAAAAACTGTGACAAATGTGTGAAAAAGTGTGTAAAACCATGAGAATTTCGTGAAAGACTGCGAAATTGGGCTTACATTTGGAACATATAAATAAAAATTATAGAATATTTCATAAATTTTGTCACAGTTTTTCATAGTTTTTCACAATTTTTCACAGCTTCTTACATTTTATCACAATTTTTCACAGCTTCTTACATTTTATCACAATTTTTCACAGCTTCTTACATTTTATCACAATTTTTCACAGCTTCTTACATTTTATCACAATTTCTCACAGTTGTAATTTCCTTTATATAAGAGAATGCAACGTAAAAAAATGTGAGAAAATGAGAAAATCTGAGAAAACTGTGAAAAACTGTGAAAAAATGTGAAAAATTGTGCAAATTTTCGTAGACAAAATACGTGTTTTTTATAAGTGTGAGAAACTGTGAAAAACTGTGAAATACTGTTGTGCACACCTTTTAAGATACTTCGATCACTCAGATTTGTGATCGAAGGACACCTTGTAATTTGTTCATTTAGTTAATTAATAAATTCACGAGCCAGAGTCAAGCGTCGCACATGAAAGCGGGGCTGGATCGGAGTTTAAGAAGTTGAGGGAAAATAAAATTACACATACTTGATTTTAATTAATATTAAAGCATTAATTATTAAAAGGTTTAAAAACTCAACAAAATATTTACAAAATCTTAAATAATTTAATCTAAATTAGCAGCAATTGCACGGTCGCCACGTGCACTCGCGAATAGGTATTACGCAAGCGGAAGAATATACGTGTGACCGGCTCCGTCGAAGGCTCGTTAGCGAAGGAAGCCGCGATTCACTCGGAGAGCAGAAAATCGCGTGAAAAAAGGGGGCGGGAGATATTGGGCGCGAAGCTATTATCTCTCGAACCTTCTCGAAACGCGGAGAATGTGGGTGCGGTGCGGGGAAAGAGGCGAGACTCTTTCCTCGCTTAGCCGCCTGTTAATTGAATAATACTCGATTTCGAATATAATTTGAGCGCTTTAGACGGCGCGCACAACTGTGCATATTTGTTTTGTAACAGATGTTCCAAAAGTATGTGTATTTTTACATTTTGCACACTTTCTCGAATTCTTTTCATAGTTTATCACAGTTTATCACAGTTGTCATTTCCACTAGGGTAGGCAGAAGAATAGTCGCCGCTTAAAATGTTTAAGTATTGGGATGGAAAATTACGCATTTCGAGCGTGTTTGATCGATGTGTGAGAAACCATTTTCTCCCTGCTATTTTCAATTTTTCTTTGTTTATCCCCTTCAATCAATACTGTACAATATGTAATAGTATGGTTATTCATTTAAAATAGTTTTATAAAAAAGGTATAGATATAAATATTCCTAAAAAAATCTTCCTCCACTTTTATCTTTCTTAATAATACTTTAAAATCAACAATTGCCCACGCGATTGAACGAATGTGCGCCCAGTTCGCGCCTATTTCCACAGCTGCTGCAACTACCTCTATACGCCTCCTTACGCAGTATAGCCGCGCGCACAACCGAGCGAGAAGTTAAGTAAGCCATGCACGTCGCGTCTTCTTCTTCTCCTGCCCACCTATACATACGGACTGTACGCACATGCGTCTTCGTGCACGGCTGCTGTGCGAATTCGTTATTTATAGGCGGCTCTCTCGCTCGGCTCGCACACGATGATTTCGTTAGGGCCGGAAAGCCGGAAAATCGAATTTCCCGCCCTCGCCCTCATTCCACGAATGTATTATGCGCGACGCGAGAGCCAGCGGAGAATCGCCGGGAATTGTGTGTGTGTATACGTCATTCGGGGGGGGGGGGGGGTGCGTCGGCACGAGAGTTCCTCTTTTTTTCATTTTCGTTGCGCCGCAGTGCGGAGTCACGATAACGTTATTACTACTTGAGGCGCTCATGACATTTGAAGGAAATTTATTTGCTGTGAATGAAAATGTATTTGGCCCGAAGATGGCAGGTGAATCTGTAGATTGTACGGACAATTGCTACGTATTAGGTGAAACTTAACTCGTGGGTCAAGAGAGAATATCGAATTAGTGCAAAACAATGAATATTAGGTACATTTAATAATACAAATGTACACTCGCCGTCACGGGTGGGCAGTATTTAAATACATGTAGTTAAATACGCGTATTTTCTAAAAGTATTTCAAAAATACTTTTGTTTAAATATAAGTATTTGAAAATATTTGTATTTTAAACAAAAATTAAATACTTGTATTTTAAAAATTCTTTTCTTATATACTTGTAATTTGAAAATACATGTTTTTAAAAATACAAGCAGTTAAGAATAATTTTTTTTTCAACAAAGTACTTTTTTAAATGCTTTGAAAATTCTTAGAAAAGTAGTTGAAAATTCTTGTATTTGAAATACTTAGAACATTTAAACGTCTGTGTTAGACAGTTTGTCATGTAACTTTGTCGCCGATACTATAGTTCGAATTTTGTTGAAAACCTATAGTACGTGTGCGTGATTTAACCTTATCCTTATATTACCTGCTGCGTCAAAACGTACGATTTAATAGTATATTTAATCTTTTTTCGCTATCTTAAATATTAATCAATAATTAATATCGATCCTATTTATGTAAATAATTATTATCCAATATGTAAAAATATAGAAAAATATCTTTAACATGGGTTTGAAGCGCTCCCAAAACGAGTCACTGGTCATGACTCTTTCAGAGAGTTTTTCTATTTAGCTCTTTGTAAGAGTGCTCTTAAAAAACGCTATTTCTCAAAACTGTTACTAAAAGCATTCTCTTAATGAGTGATTTCAAATAACTCTGAGAAAGAGCGTTCATATTAGGAGCTTGAAACAATCGCTCTGGAAGAAAGCGATACTCTCAAGAATTTTTAATGAAAACTTGTAAAAAAGTGCACTTAAAAGAGCGTTCCGAAAGACTGGAAAATGACAAAATTAGTATACAGGGGTCTTTGAGGTCGCTGATTATGAATCATAAGTCAAAATTTCAAGAAACAAAACGGCAAAGCCAACAACGAAGCATGTTTCTTCAATTTTTTGAATATTTCGATAATAATTAGTAAAACTTGATATATATATATATATATATATATATATATATATATATATATATATATATATATATATGTTTTTGGGTCACTGTTTATGAATCAAGTCAACATTTAAAAATCAAAATGGAGGAGTTAACTACATGATATGTAATTTACTCAATTTTCGTTATACGAATTTTTCACGAGTTAGGCAATAGTACGCAATAGTAATATTACGCTCTTCTCACCAGTTTTCATTGAAATCATAATAAAATCGAGTGAACATATTATGTAGTTGGCTGATCCGCTATTTCAATTTTTGAAATCTTGTTTTTGATTCATAATCATCGACCCTCAAGAAACTCTATATACCAATTTTTACCAATTATTATTGGAATATTATTAAAATTTAATAAACACGTGATGTTACTAGCTTCGCCAGTTGGTTTCTTGCAATTTTTATTTTTGAATTATAATCAGTCTTGGAATGATTTTTTATGAAAAACTTCTCTTTCCTGGAGTAAAACTCTGATTTCAATCAAGAGCTATTCTCTTTCCCAATGAAAACTCTGACTTCGATCAGGAGCTTTTTTTGACTGACACAAAAGAATCGCTCTCGGAGTTATTCTTTTTCTTTTTTCAAAAATACAAACTCCGACGTGCTATATGAGTCGTTGGATGCAAAAACAACTTAACCCGGGGTAAGTTTTGGGGACAAAAAGACGTATAAAGATTATATATTGTTGTATCTTAATACATAAATAATACCAATCGGGTTTTCTTGTTTAGTTTATTAGTCCTACTATTAAAGCATATAGTTACACGTATTAGAACATTTATTTATCAATATAAATTATTTAAATATCTAAAAGAAGCTTATCCAAGTTAAGTTGTTTTTGTATAGAACAGGTAATTTTTGCGTAGAACTGGTATTTTTCGCTTCAATCGAGCTTATTTTCATCAAATAAATCTCAGAATATATCTTTTATTCATTAATGTAATATTCATATATGAATTGTTGCATCCAAAATTTATTATAAAAATATTTTTAAATTTACAAGTATGTTTTTATTTAATTTTTAGCTTAAACATATATCGCTTTGATCTGTTATGTCACCACTCGGAACTGTCATTTTCGATACTTCAAATAATATTTTTAAACCGCTATCGATTATACTCCGTTAAAAATGTTCGTGCGCGCGAATTTCGGATGGTATATAGCGCAGCAGGAGAGGCAGCGGCTACGGTCCCCGGCGTATAGGTATAAGATACGGCAGGAGGCCCGGGGTGACACGAGAGATTTCGATATATTCTACTGTATATGTTCTAAAAACTTGTTTGATGCACTGTATTTATAAATAAAGGGTCGTAGAATATGAATATGTGTGTTTCATCAAAAACAACTTAACCCGGCTTATGCTGTTTTTGTACCCAACGCCTCACATGAAGTCAGGTGATAATTTTTCTATTTTTCTGTCGGTAAGTCTCCCTAAAATTATTAAATGAATAAAATAAGACCTTGTATTTGTGTTTACTTGTATTTGAGAAAAGTATTTAAAAATAAGATTTTGAAAATACTTGTATATCAGCAAAGTATTTTGAAAATACAAGTATTTGAATTTAGTTTAAAATACAAGTATTTGAAAATGTATTATGATGAATTAAATACTGAATTAGCCCACCTCTGACTACATTTACGAACTCGCTTATTATACTTATAAGAATCAAAATAAAGCCACGCCAGATGTGCCCCGTTACCAAGCTCTACAAAAAAGAATAATATGCATTTGTCTAATATTTTTTATTTTGTATATATAAAAACCTTTGTGGAAATAACAACTGTAAAAAACTGTGAAAAACTATGAAAAAAATGTGAGAAAGTGTAAAAAATGTGATAATACACATACTTTTGGAACATCTGCAAAAAGATATATATGCACATTTTTGTAAACTATTTCACACTTTTTTTATAGTTTTTCATAGTTTTTCATACGTATAAAAAATACGTATTTTATCTAATAAAACTTGCACAATTTTTCACATTTTTTCTCATATCTTCAGTTTTTCACAGTTTTTTTACATTTTCTCACATTTCTTTTACGTTGCATTCTCTTATATAAAGGAAATTACAACTGTGAAAAATTGTGATAAAATGTGAGCAACTGTGAATTACTGTGAAAAACTATGAGAAACTGTGACAAAATTTGTGAAATATTCTATAATATTTTTTAAAAATCCTGTTCCGAATGTAAACCCAATTCCACTGTTTTTCACCAAATTCTCATGGTTTTGCACACTTTTTCACACATTTGTCACATTTTGAAATTTCCACTAGGGTTAAACAACATTTTAAATAGGAAATGTTATAATTTATTTACTGGGTTTTTCCCTATATTAGTATGGTAAATTCATCTATTTTCCATTTTGCCATACTAGTATGGCACTTAATACATTATTTCCAGAATATGTCAGTCAAACAATACTAGTATAGTAATTTTTCCTGGCGCAATTTGTAAATATTACAACAGAAATTCTCTCAGTGTATAAGAATAATTTCACTCCGGAGCGAAATTATTTGCAAACTCGGAATAATAACTCTTTCAAAGAGCGGAGCTTAGAGAGAGTTTTTAAAAACTCTGAACCTCTGTTTAAAATAAAATTATTATTTAGTATTATTCATAATAAGTCATGCAGTAACTGTTAGAGCTTTATATGTAGTCTAAACCAACCTCTAGGTTCTGCTAAATCGAGCATGTTCCCAACGAAGTTGCTCCGGAGATAAGTGAATCTAGACTGAATTAAAGGTATGTGCAAAATCCAGAAATCAATAAGACAATGAGAATTAAAAATAAGCAACGTTAATCTTAAAAACTCGTTAGCTTTCGTAATTGTTAAAAAAAAAGAATCCTATCATGTATAGCCAGAATTTGCATTTTCATGCTGCATTTATCATAATTATTTGTCTATTTCTAATATAATATAGTCTTAAGAAGTTTATCATCTGACATATAATCTTAAAATATAAGAAATTGGCTTTTGAAGTATATTATGCAACTATATGAATTATAGACTTTTTTTATCAATTTCTCAATACATTTAAGCATTAGTTAGCCTTGTCAGTATTAATTCACTATTAATAAAGAATGTGCATAAATTGCCATTATAATTTCACTTGATAGACGATTGCAAAATAATAAAATTTACTTAACAGTATTGCTTCTTATTTTAGAAATATTTATAATGGGATAAAAGTTTTGATAAAAACATTAGAAACTTATTTTGAGATATTAGGAATTAAAATGCACTATTTTTAGAAAATGCCTGTATATATGCTTGTGCGTATATGAACAATTCTACAGAAAATCGGAAACAACTCGGGCAAAAAAATAAAAAACTTTTTCTTTGAATTCACACTTGTTTTTCTGAATGCTTTTGGCATTCTCAAAACGGGAAGAATTGTGAACAGTGCCCTTTCTAGTGCCAAGGTTGATCTTTGGTCACATTACCATTAAGCAATTTTAATAAAGGCTCTTATTGAGTCGTTAATAATTCGGCACCTATTGGTTAAAAATATTTTTTTCACAACAGAGAATTAAAGTAGACGTTACGGTAGTTGTATCACGAAAGTCTTGTTCAAAACTTAGTATCAGATAAAATTTGTCTTTAATGTTATTTGTATTTGTAATACATATACAATTAATAGATGACGTTATTAAAGTTCATAAACGATCATAAATGATTTTAAGAATCATTAAAAGCTGTTTTCTCTAACGTAATGTAAACTTTTGACACGATTGTACTCATGTTGTCTCTCTCGCCCTTACATGCTCGATGTTTAAAAAGTTCTGTAAATATTAAAAGCTCTCTAATAAATGTGAATAAATGTAAGAAAATGTGAATAAACACACACACCGAACCTATTATGTACAGTTTTTTTTCTATCTTTATGAAAAAACGTGATAAAACGTGAAAAGATATGTCAAAACATGAGAAAATGCACATAAACGTGCAAGAATGTGAAAAGATGTGACGAAACGTGACGTATTTTCTCATATTTTCCCACATTTTCTCACATTTTCTTACATTTTCTCACATTTTCTCACATTTTCTTTCATTTTCTCCCATTTTCTCCCATTTTCTCATATTTTCTCACATTTTCGCACATTTATCTACATAAATTATTTCCATCAGGGCTATTATTTAAGTTTTTGTTGGTCGTCCTTCGATTTATATTCATATTACGACTCTTCAGTGTTTTGAGAAAATTTACAATGGTGTTTTCACGTTATAACCTAAAATGTATCTCTAGTAGACGCGTTTCCTATGAGCCAACCTCAGGCTAGTAGATGGCGTGAGCGGGACTAGACCGCAACCAATCAGAGCGCTGGAATCGCCGCTTCTCATTGGCTGTAGTCTAATTTCACCGTGCTGCTATCTGGAAAAAGTTTGCTAGGTCACCATCCTCATACTGTGCGTGTTAAATGTTACGACTTTAAATACAATTTATGTACATTTTTGAACAGTAAGCCTACCTAAAAACTTTGGCACTATTTAGATATAGCACTTTTATCTACATCTAGTTCAAATTTGAAGTTTTCTTCCAGTAAAGGTCGTAATGATACAACTACCTTATGGGGTAACACCACTCTAGGTACACCTATTTTTGACGATTTTTTGTGGTTAAATAATAAGCGAAATGAAAAATTCGTTTAAAGAACTTTATTGTATAATCAATGAAGTGTAAAAAAAAAATTTTTTTCAAAATGGCGGCCACGGTAGCTCGTAGTAGACCGTTACTTTTCTGTTGATGCTCAAACGGGAGGACAGTTTTCTCGTACATGATGAACCCTAGGACAAAAAAACAAAGTTTTTCTTAAAGTATATATTAGTAGGCGTGGTACTAGAGAGAGCGTATGGAATTCCATGCACTCTGGCATAGTTATTGAGTAGGATTAAATGAATTGAGTATGAGAAAGGGGGCGCTGTTGTATCCATATACACTTACGCATGCGGAGTTGTGTTAATGTGCACTTACGTTCGCGCAGTAATTACTGTGTACATGCAGGTGTGCGCAACAGTGACTTATTTCACACAAGCTTGCGCAATAGTATATTTCTGCACTTAGGCATTTGCGGTAATGATTGCATACACACCGGAATGTGCAGCAGTGACTACATGCATACAGGCATGCGGAAGAGTGACTTTGTCCACACAGGCATGCACAGTAAAGTTGCATTCGCAAATGCGGGAGTAAAATATATGAGGGATTAAAGAGCTACGTCAGTCCCACTTTGCAGGGCAATGTAGTGGCTATTATAGTTAAGTCGTGAATAAAATTATTTATAAATAATATACTGTATATAAATTAGGTACTGACAAAATTATTCAATATTGATACATATAAGAGGTTTTAAGGGTCGCTGATTACGAATTTCGCGTTAGTTGTTCGTAATTTGTTAATGTAAAAAGACTAGTAATTTATTTATGTAATATACACTTTATCCAGCTGGTCTGGTCTATCACATTTGGCCCATTCAAAATCTTTTCCTTAACACTTGACATAAGGGGTTTATAATGCAGATTCATACAATTTTTATATCTTTGTACGTCTTTTTATTTATATCAGTGAACTACTAAAGGATAGAATACAATATTTTGAAGATATTTTACTAGTTTTTGCACAATACTATATAAATTATTAATTTAGATAATAATAAAACTAAAAAGACAGTTTAAAACCTTTAAAATACTATATTCCTTCGTATGCAGCGTAGAGTAAAAATTAATTAAGGTTACCAACGGATATTATTGAATCAGAGAACATAGTACCAACGTAGTAATACCAGACAATCCTCTCTTGACAAAGAATACAGTACAGTAAATTTTGTAATTTTATACAATAATTTTCAATTTCATTGAGTTCTTGCGCAAAGGCCTTAAGGAGAGAGCGGAGTCCTATACCTAGTTACCAACATTATCGATTTTTCGTTTTACGCAGTCAATTTTTACTTTAATAACAATTTTACAAACGTACGCACATTCTTAGTGATAAACAGATTGTGCGTACGTTCGCGAAATTTAAAACTTCTATTTATTCATTGAATAAAACGAAAAACTGCAATGTCGGTATCCGGTATCCCTTTAAGGGGGTACGAGAAAACGAGCGAATTTTTGTTGAAAATACCTTAAATAATATATTCTCAAAGTTACTATAATTTTTAGTTACTATAACAAATTCAGGATATTGATAAGACCATTCATCGAAAGGTGCCTATGGCTCCCAAAAAGGATTTTAATTCACAATTTTTTTTTATACATATAACATTAGAATTGAATAAACCAAATTATTTCCAATGTTAAACAGATGAAAAAGTAAATAGTATTAATGGAATGAAAATAAATAGAATAATTTATCAAAATCATGAAGAAACGCCGGGCAGTCTGGTTCTCATGCACCAGATGCATCTTAAAATATGGAATACTTAAATATAGAGGTTATCTTGGCCCATTTTGGTATAAATATGGAATGCGTTGCAACAAAAGCTTTGTATACTACAGTAATACTTACCTTGATCAATATTTAGTTAAATTTTTCATCTTACGGCGTATAAATGAGCGCTATCGCATTTTTCTCAAGATCACTTTACCTTGAGACGTCGACTTTTAAAAATATTTGTTGAAAAGAAGAAAATTCTCTTTTAAAGCTCTGCATTCTTGGAAATAGTAAGTAAAATGTATTTTTGAAATAATTAGAAAAAAATCTAGCAATGAAACTGATTATAAACATCTTTAATCGTTATAACGAATTCGACAAACAAACTTTCTTTTAAGGTGGACCTGTACCAGTTTTTTGCCAATAATTCGAAATAAATTTTATCACATTCCGTAATACATACCTTTTGAGGAACATTTTGGGACCTACTGAATGTAAAATTTTTTATGATTCAACAACATTGTAGCCGGTCAAGTAAAACAATTAACATGGGATAGCATGCAAAATTAATACTTCAAACACGTTTTTCTCGAAAATCAATTTTCTATTTTCAAAAAGTTGCTCATGTATTTCATCTGGATGAATTTTATTAAAATTTACTTTGACCTTGACCTCCATTTTTAAGGTGATTTGAAGGTGTGACGTCTCCGTGAGGCAGAAATGTCTTTTTATTTAATTATTTTGTTTTTACGCCTACACTTTCGTGCAATAGTGCGGGACGGTAATTAGAGCTTCCTAGGGGAATTGAATGTGAAATGATAGGATAGTTACCCTGCACTGTATTTTCAGAGCATCGGTAACTTTAAGTAGAGGCGGGAGGGTTTAAACACGCAAACCGTATGGCGGAGCGTCGTGTTTATGGAGGATTTTAGAATGAATAATAATGATAGACAAAAGACAGTGAAAGGTATAGGAACTACAGAAATAAAAGATTCCAGTACAAGAATGTAGAATGTTTAAAAATGAGACTTACTTTTATTTAAAAGAATGAATAGTAAAATTCTATCTCTGACTCTCTTTCTTCTCTCTCCCTCTCTCTCTCTCTCTCTCTCTCTCTCTCTCTCTCTCTCTCTCTCTCTCTCTCTCTCTCTCTCTCTCTCTCAGGACTTCAAGTAGGGGTGGTATGAAAGAGCTCTCGATTCCGGGGTCGCGCACCGATAAGGGCCTTTTTTCATTCAGAGTTCAAGGTGCGCACCTCTGGAATTCGCTCCCGAGCAGTGTGAGGTGCCTGCCATCTTTTTGTAAATTTAAAACGGCGTTTAGCAGGCACCTTAAACAATTACATGGTGAGGAGTATGTTTTTTAGAGATAAAAATGAGTCGATTATATATTTAAGCTTTTTATTTATTTAAATTATTTATTTATTTTATTTATTTATTAAAACTTATTTATTTAATTTATTTATTTATTAAAATTTATTTATTTATTTATTTAACTTATTTATTTATTTAAATTTATTTATTTATTTATTTAAATTTATTTATTTATTTATTTAATTTAATTATTTATCTTGTTTATTTATGTATTCGACGTATTTATTTATTATTTTATTTATTTATTTATTAAATATTTTTAGTGTTAATTAAGTGTGAATGTATTTAATTATTAATCTGACAAAACAATTTTAAAAAAGTATGCATGTATTTATTAGTATGAATGGAAACGATTGTTAATGTATGTATATAATTTTATTCAAGCGACTGATAGGTATAATAAGTACGATTTAGAAAAAAAAAAACAAATTTTTATAACTGACAACAAAGTGCAATACTTTATATACCTGACTTCACATATGTGCAATTAATTTTAGTTAAGTAACGACGTGATATGTAATTTTAAGAAACTGACAACGTGTGACATTAAAAATGTAAAAATTATATGTAAACTTTTGTAAATATTTACAAATAAATATTATATCTATCTATCTATCTATCTCTCTCTCTCTCTTTCTGGACTTATGTACTGGAGCTGGCGGATGGCGTCGCCTTCTAGGCTTGACTTCGGAGTCGGTGTAGTTGAAGAGGTTGTTGCTGGTGCTGTTGATTGTTGAGCTCGCTGAGTTGGGTGATGCTGCAGTCGAGATGCTCTAGGCTGCACCTCGACTGAGACTGATTGCTGAGAAGAAGCTTTGGAGGCTCGTGTCCTCCGGTCCTCCCCCTGACCTAGCCCTCTAGATTATCGTGTGAAGGAGTAGAAAATCGGGTCTTACTGTCATTGGCTAAACGAGGAAGCCACGAGGTTCTATTTTAAGACATTTCGGCTGCACCCTCGCTCTCTTCATTTTCCGTTGAGCGTCATTGACTGATAAGCTTTTATCTTTCTTCTTGGTCTTGACTCGATGATGCAGAGAGAGAGAGAGCGAGAGAAGGAAAAGCTTGGGAGAAAGAGAGCAGCTTTCATACACACTATATATAGTTATATCCATCTCTTAAGGGGTTACATGGGTTCCGCAATTTTAAAAAATCGATTTTTTTATTACCTTATTCGAAAGTATAGTAAATTAAAAATATCCCCTTAAATTTTCAAGTCAATCGGAGTAAAACTTTCGGGGTTACAGCTATTTTAATAACTGTTCATTTGGCTTGATCAGCGCAGCGCATCGCAGGTGTCTCGATGCAGCAGCTTGGTCACTGTTAATCTGTAATTCTCTGTATTTCTCATTTTCCGTAATTGTCTTATTTGAATATACACTATATAGAGAATATTCCCAGAAAATTTTAAGTCGGTTTTAAGTCGGTTGTAATAAAACTTCAGAAGATAGAGCCATATGAATCACCTCCCATTTAGCTTATTGCTTCGTAAATGTTTCGAAATATCTGCTTAGATATTGTTAATCTCAATTTCTCCGTGTACCTCATTATTCTTAAATGTTGTATTTGAAAGTATAGTCATTAAATAATATTCTCGGAAAGATACAAGTCGATCGTACTAAGACTCTAGGAAATAGAGCAAAAGGAACTCCGCCTATTTAGCTCGATTGCTTCATCGCGTCGCAGGTACATCGGAGCAGCTGCCTAGCTATTGTTTATCTCCCTTTCCCTACCTTTCTATTAATCGTCAGATTCGCCTTTTGTGATCCGTAAGAATTTGGATGGAATGTACAAGTATATATAAGTAGGGAGAATTCGTATGTAGATTTAGTTTGGCTTCGTTTATCGAGTCACACAGTTGTACGTTTGTGCGGTGAAAATATCTAAATTTTATTTGCGAAATGGAGCCTCACAAAGTTACGAAAGATGAACGAATCTCCAAAAATACCAGGAAAGATAGACCTAGAATGAGGAAACAAAGTTTCAATCCAAAAACGGCAGAAATAGACGAACTTGGACGAACTATTCATGAATATGCTAGGAAAGAGGATGAGCAGCGCGTACTCCTAGCCAACAAGTGAGCTAAGTCTGTGACTCGAGAGGCCAGAATTCGTCTCAGACAAGAGCAAAAAGATGCCCTGGACATTGCAGCTGCAGCAGGATCTTTGCTTTATGGGGCTGGAATCGACGACTCTATGTAAGTTGTAACTTAAAAAAAAAATTTGTTTCCATGTTTTATTTGTACTTGAAACTTTAAACGCGTTTTTCTCAAAACTACTTTTTCAAAGTCCGTGGACACGATTTCTAGAAAACTAATATACCGATCGATCTGAAATTTTGCACACTTCTTTAAAATTACATTGACTAGTGATTGAACGAAGAATTTTCGTTTCTTTCAATCACAATTTATTTTACAACCTATTTTGTGCTCAAAATTTTACCAAAAATCGAACTTTTTGCAAAAATCTCTCCCAAAATTTCAAAATTTAATTTTTTTCTTATCCCTTCGTTCAATCACGAGCTATTACCATGTATTAACTGAAAAATATTTTTTTTTTATTTCAGATGAAACCGACATGAGTTATCATGTCTACCGCAACGACACATTTTTTTTGGGGCTTCGGAAAATGCGCTGTCTACGGGTCAATTTTCAATTTTTTTTCATCAAAATTTTTAAAAATGTTGTTGAAGATATATATTTTCATGTAGTAAAAAGTTGAATAAAAAAGTGTTTTATTGTACCTAAAAAAATTCGTGTAAATTTGCTTTTTGTTTGCCTCTGAAACCCATGTAACCCCTTAATACAAATATCGGAGTTCGTTATTGTTATAAATAATAACAATAACAATAATAATAATAATAATAATAATAATAATAATAATAATAACAATAACAATAATAATAATAATAATAATAATAAGAATAATAATAAGAATAATAAGAATAAGGATAATAATATAATAATAATTCTAATGATGGTTATACGATTATTTATACTAACAATGATTATAATAAATAGTAAATTTAAACATAGGTATTTTATGCTAAACGTTAACATAATAAAGTAATGTTAATAATATTAATAATAAAATATTATAAGGTTCTCATAAGTATATCATAGCAAAAATTATAATTTTAATATGAAGTATAAGATATAAAACGTAAAAAGATTCTTAAAAACATATTTTATAAACAAAATAAATGGACAAAATAATCAAATATTGAAACTACATTAAAAATAATATCCCATGCACAAAAACATATATCGTCGCATGTGTGCATCGTGGGAATTCAAACATAGAGGGTCCAGAAGTCTGGCTTATCTAACAGTGGGGCCTACAGTCGCTTCGCTCTATCGCAGCCCTCTTGAGGGGCTTTTCCAACATTTATTTCTTTTAATGTGCGCAGGTACAGTGTTACTGCTTCCAGGCCTAAGGTTTTCAATTGCTTATCGGAGCCGTTGGCATTTTTGAGTGTTTATTGCACTCTGATTATTTGTCTTAGCTCTGGATAAAATCCTCAGCTGGCTTGCAGCTGTCGAACTCTTCCAGAGTCGAAATTATATATGCGCGTATACGAACGGAGGAAAAAAAAGAGAGTGGAAAAGAAAAATAAAACAACTATCAAAGTGAGGCTTTGATATTTGTCACTGATTTGATTATTGGTGAATATACAGGGACGTGACGAAGGTCAACTTCTGTTTTTTTAATAGGAGCCCCTATTTTCGTAATGACCACAATTTAGCAGCTTCCCTGCACCCAATACGGATTTGATCTCTAAATGTCCTCTAGGGGTACCTAGTCAATTTTCTAGATACCTATCTGAATGTAGAAGTTTATGCTCTTTCAGAATCCGGGGTCAAAAATAGGAGTTCCTATTCAAAAAACAGAAGTTGACATTCAAATCACCTTAAAAATAAGTTAAGGTCACTGACTCATGCTCCTCTCCGATCCAAACAATTTTTATCTGGATCATTTTCGTAAACGTAGAATTTTGTGCTCTTTCAGAATTTGGGGTAAAAAATAGGGGTTCTTATTTAAAAAACACTTTGTCCTTCAAGTCATTTTGAAAATGGATGTCAAGGTCAAAGTCATGATTATTGACTCGTGGCTTCTGCCGAGCCAAACAACTTTTGTCTGTAATTTCTTTTCTGAAAATGCTTAGCTGAAGAAATATTTAGGTGCATCTTTTAAAGTGGGCCTGTATATAGCTCTTTGGGTTTTAGTAATAATATTACACTTATTTAGACCAAGTAAATGCATTAAGATTTTTACTATAACGAATGACTCAATGTTTTTGATGTCGATCTTTTTTTGCCTAAAGTATAATATTATAATAATATATAATAATATCAGAATTATAATTATTGTTTTCTCAAAGAGAAAGCTTTGTAACAATAAAAATTTTCGGATAAGAGATTTTGATAAATCTCGATGTTTTTGAGGTGTTTTCTTGAATCAGAAAAATATATTTTTAAAATATGTATGTCTGTATGTATGTGTGTGTATGTATGTATGTGTGAAACCCAAAAAGCAATATTTGTGTCCACTATAACTCTGGCAAGAAAGCATGTTACAAACTGAAATTTTGCAGACATATTAGGTACGTTTATACTTAGATCTTATAGAAATTTGGAGCTAAATTGATAATATTTAGGACAATTTTTGATAAAAATAATTTTTTTTAAAAATGTCATAAAAGAAATTTTTTTTGCCAGTTTTTATTGGAGATATATAAAAGATAGACATAAATTCTTAAATTGCGCGTAATTTCCTTTCGTTTTATGTATTTTAAATGTATTCTTAAGCTATTTTTAAGTAATAGACGTGATTTAAAGATTTTTTAAAAGTTGCTAGTTTATCAAATTAAAATTGATTTTTCGGTAGTTTGTATTGAAGATATGTAAAAAATAGATGCAAATTCTGATAGCTCTTACAGTTTACTTTTAATTTATGTATTATAAAACTGTTCTTAAGCTGTTTTTAGGAACAAACTAGAATTTAAAGAATTTTTGAAAAGTAGCTATTTTAACATATCAAAAATAATTTTTTCGGAAAGTAGTTTGGATTGATGATATATGACACTTAGAATTAAATTCTTAAAAAATACGTGATTTACTTTTGATTTGTCTATTAAAACTATATTTAAGCTATTTTCAACAATACGCGAATTTGAAAATGTATCAATTTTTTTCTAAAATAGCTATTTTAGCAAAACGAAATTAATTAATTAGCACTGCTTACTAAAATGTATAAAATATCTATAAAGTTTTATTATAACTAATTCTAGTAAGGATATTCTGAACCCTGAAATCATAAATTCATATTAGCATTAATTTATTGATGGCGAATTTCCATAATAAGATTCTGTAAGTCGATCAATCAAGACCTCTCTCTCTGAGAAAGCATTCTACTGAAGCATTTGTCAGCGATTTCTTACTTTAAAATCAATATCCAATCTCTTAAAAACGTTCATCACATAGAAGTAAGTCTGTCGCCTTACCAAATATTAATAGAAAACATATATTGAATCTCTATATTGTATATATAAGAAAAGTAGACTGTTTTTTAAAAACTGTTAAAATTGCAATATATACGAGTTATACTTGCAAAAATGTAAGTCATAAAATTTATTACTTTTTGAAAAAAAATTAAATAACCCTGGTAGAAAATTATCTAGTTTTATCGAGGCCCTCGATTATTTCCAAGGCAAACTAGATAGATCTACATAGTTCTAGATTAATTTTCTACCAGGGAATACCTATAAAAATGCACTTCTAGAGTGTAGAGTGTAGAGTGTAATACAACTATAGAGTTATTTCAGTGAATATTTATTAAAAGTATTAGGTTATACGCTGAATATTTTTAAAACAATTTGGACCATAAAATTTAGAAATATTCAACGTTATTCAATTTGAAAAATCGTCTTAACTCTGTACATTTATCGCAACATCTATAATGAATATGACCGTGATGACTTTTCGTAAAAATGAACCTATAATTGCACGATTTTTATTATTCTACATTCACAACCAGTATAAATGAATCCCTTTGAGACGTTTGCAACGCATTTTCTAAAGCTTGCATCAAATAAGCTACAAATAAACCTCTCTCTCCTTCTCTCTTTATAAATCCGTCTCCCTCCCTGCACAATTCTCCTCTCTTCCTCCATACATTCTCATCAGAGCCCGACAACGCAAAGATAAGACGACGCGCGCGCGCGGCTCTTTTCTCCGCAAAGCAGAACGAATTCACCTTATACCCATGTTGCGCGCGCGCTGACGTGCACAGGCGAGAGTTGCAGTGGCTAATTTCCCACTAGACGTACCTACCCTCCAGCTCCCCGGTTTTTCATATTTCAGCGTGTGCGCAGGCGATCGCGGATTTTTCCTCGATTTAGCGCGCTTTCATAATGGATGAGACGAGGGGGTTTTGTATATATATACGGATATTCTTGGAGTTGGAGATGGAGCGCGGTAGCAATGAGATGCGTGTGACGCAGAAAGGCGCGGTTTTGCAAGCTGCTGCTGATGCTACGGGGGTGAATTGATGACGGGGCTGTGCGACCATTGTTGCTGGTTTCGGAAAAATTACTTAAGTTCATTTTTTTAAATTCCGAGATTATCAAATTTGAATTTTTATATTACCTAAATGGCATATACCAAAAGCACAGTTTATGAAAAAAGGAAACTAATAGATGAACTATTGCAACTTTTGACATTTTTATACGAAAATATATCATGCACGGATACCAAAATCACTAAAAAATCCATTTACCAAAAATGAGCTTACCACAGAAATAATTCTTACTTTTTTTGCTTTATTGGTTCGTATGTATTTTGAGTGTGTGTGTGTGTGTGTGTGCATGTGTGTGTAAGTGTGTGTATGTGTGTGTGTGTTTGTGGGCGTGTATGTGTGTGTATGTGTGTTATGTAGGTGTGTGTGTGTGCATGTGTGCGTGTGTTTGTGTGTTACGTGTATGTGCGTGCATGTGTGTGGGTGTGTTTGTGTATGTGTGTGTTTGTGTATGTGTGTGTTCGTGTGCGTGTATAAATGTGTGTATGTGTGTGTTATGTGAGTGTGTGCATGTGTGTATAACAGCTTGTGGCTACAATTATAGTAGAGCTAAGCTCATCTAACATATAATATACATGCGACCGATAATCTCATTTCTGCTGAATTCTTAACGCTACCTAAATTACATAAGTTATAGTATTGGCAAATTATTTTTTTCGATGTGAAGAATTTTTACTGTGTACACAAAAAGTCATTGACAGTGCGGCGCTATTAATGTAAAACTATTCAAATGAAGGCAAGTGCTTATGCATTTAAAATAATTCACTCCATTAGCCTAATAATAAAAGAAATCCTATTCAATTCCACATACCAATTGATTTTCATCTAGATACGCTTTAGACGAAACTTTAATTTCAGTTATTTCGCGTAATATGGAGAAAAATTGTACAGCAAAAATTACTATTTCTGTTGCATCCTCTATATTCTCTATAAAACTAATTATATTTTTAGTGAAAATTGTCACATTAAAAAAAATCACCATTCGTATATTAAACGTTACCTAGTATGGAAATTTTTGTCAGGATTATCGTGTAATATTTGTGAAAAATCGAGTTTGTCTCAAACATACAAACCAAAAGTAACAAATTTCGCAATGCGATGAGTCCAATCTTCCAATTTTCATCGCATGATTCTCGCGTATAATACATTCTTTCTCCGCGGCGATTCGTGCAGTGCACCGCGCGCACACAAGCAGAAGACTCTAAGTAAAACAATTCGAGTCGAATTAATGCGTCACTCGCGCGCTCCGGTCTGACATTAAAAAGCCTCGACGAGCGCGCGGCCGCGTAATATGTTAAGTGCGCGCCGCCAGATGGGGGATTCGATGCATAACAATCGGGAGAATTTTTCTTTCGCGTTGCATAATGCCGGAAGCATCGGTCGCCGCTGCCGCCGCCGCCGCCGCTGTGGCCGCTGTCGTCGTCGCACATCAGAAGATCGCGACGAACTCGAGCGAGAATTTGTTTGTTCTTCGCTTTTCCCGAGGCTATTATATGCATGTGTTCGACAGCACGTGCGTAAAAGAATGTCATATTATAGTATTTATTTTTTAAGGCGGTTATCCCCTGACTGTAATGTGGTCGAATCAGTAATTCTTCGCGTAAATCGTATGTTTTTTTACCGATTTGACGTGTATATAAAAAAGTAATTATTATACAAAAAGATTATTTATATTATTATTATTATTTATACAAATATAATTATTATAAACAAAACATTTACTTCAAAATTCAGCAAATGAAAAAATTTTGCGTTTTCCTAAGTGAACTGTTTTTATTTTAATAAATCTACGAAACTTATGCGATTTAAAAATTTTAGGGTTTATTTTGCGATACTTTACTAAAAATGTTAAGAGAGTTATCTGCTCTAAATAGTTAATGATATTTATAATTGTATTATAACTATATTTAATGAATAATGATTATATACTTTAATGAAATATAGTTACAATAATTAAATAATTATTAATGTTTTTATTTTAATATTTATTTATTTATTTATCTGTATCTGTTTGGATTAAGATAAATCTAGCAGTCTATAATTATTACTTGCAAGGTAAAAAACCGTTGCCAATTCATTTGCATTTATCTTCCTCAAACTTGATTAATGCTTCCAATATGAAATTACTTATCCTAATAAATTGATTTAAATTGCTTATCACAATTGTTTCAAGACATTTCCATGATTAATTTTCAAGACATATAATCTTTTTTAAAAAAAACGTTCTGTTTATAACAAAATAATAGCGATAACTAATCCGAAAAAGCATGCATTTGCACTGAATTAGTACATTATAGGTACAAAATAATTACAAACATATATTCATAAATTAAATTATCGATTTAAAAATATCATAAATTAGAAACATTGTTAGAAAACAAGCTCTTTCAAATGCTTAACCTGAAAAACAAAAACGCATGGAACAATGAGAAACACTCGCACGGATACATACATACACACTCGTACATACGCACGCATATACACCCAACGGTAAATCTATATTTTCGAACCCTAAATAAGAACTTTTTCATAGGCGAAAGAATGACAAGTCACCAAAAAGTCATCAAAAAGAGGACTTCAGGTGTGATTTTGTTTGTTACGCCTATGAAAAAGTTCTTATGGAGGTTTTAGGGGCACGTTCAGAAATATGGTTTTATCGTTGGGTGTACTGATGAACGATGTACTTACACATACATACTCACATATATACATATATACACATACACACACATACTCACATATATACATATATACACATACACGCATACTCACATATACAAACGCACGCAATACATGCACGCACGCACATCTATATATACATGTACTTATATTATGTACTTTCTGGCTTAACAGGTTTCAATATTCGGTTAACGCGAACTATTTTGAGTCATTTGGTTTGTAAATTAGCTATTACTAGTACGATGATGTTAGGTTAAGAGGGCAGGCCTGGGTTAAACCCCAAAAAAATATTTTTTTTACGAGTCCAGAAAGCTTTTTACGTTAAAAAGCAGTCATTCTGAAAAATCTTATACTATTAATACTGAATTATATCTTGCATTTTACCGCTGTAAAACCTCAAAATCATTATCCTATACGTCACAATAAATCAATATCTTCAATACCATATTTATTAAAGGAACTTTGTTCCTCACACAATTCTAGGTGACATGACGAACGAACTTTTGTTTTCTACGGTTATTCGACTCCCTTTGATATGTATTACAATAAGAGCAAAGCACTTTTATCGTTAAATTTTTTTTTGTTATTCGTTTTCGTAGATCCAATCAATTTTTTACAAAATATTAAATAAATTTTTCAAAAAATCGATTGGATCTACGAAAAATAATAATAAAAAAAAATTCAACGAAAAAGTGCTCTTCTCGTTTTGTAATACATGTCGAAAGGAGTCGAATAACCGTTGAAAAAAAACTTTTCGTTCATCATATCACTTAGAATCATGTGAAGAACAAAGTTCCTTTAAGGGGTCTCTCTACGATCTCAGCAATAATTTTCAATAATTTTTTTTTCATAGAAAAATTTATTTAAAATATTCAAACTTTTTACACATAAAAGAAGAGGTTTCACACTTATAAAATATATTTTTTATTTTTGTTTTGTCTGTAAAATCTGGCTGGTCCGACTGCCTGAAGTTGACCCTACTACAATCTGTTTGACGTGACATCTCCACTTTGAAGAGCCTGAAAGCAAAAAAGTGGACGGGTTATTCAAAAATAAGCATTTCGCTATAGCCGGTAGCTCAATAAACAAAATTTGATGAAAAATAACAGAATGGCGGACATTTGAAACTTTCGACCTTTTTGCGCAATTGCCATTTTGTTATTTTTCATCAAATTTTTTTTATTGAGCTACCGTCTATAGCGAAAAGCTTATTTTTTAATAACTCGTCCACTTTTTTGCTTTCAGTGACCCCTTAATAAATATGGTATTGAAAATAATGATTTATTGTGACTTGTAGGATGAAGATTTTGAGGTTTTACAACGGTAAAATTTAAGATATAATTCAGTATTAATAGCATACAAATTTTCAGAATAATTAAACATAAAACGTTTTCCGGACTCGTGAAAAAAAAATTTGTTATTGGGTTTATTCCAGGCCTGCCCCCTTATGAAGTCAAGCAATGTATATATTTATAAGATGGTTATCACTTTAGTAGCAGTGTCATGTATCATTAGTAAGCTGAAATTTAACTCGGGCCTCTATTTAATTCTAAGAAGCTACAGATTTCATTAAAACCACATTTAGTATTTTTGCCTTGTTTCTCGCGCAACTGATCTTTACTTTTTAATCTCACTTGTAATATTCCACCTGCCAAAATTATGTACACTCGACGGAACAAACATCCGATCGAATTTGTTTGAATTTTATTTATATACTGCAACTTCTTTGAATCAAATGCTCGTTTTCACTAAACTCATTGGAAGATTTAAAAAGAAAACTCAAACAAATTCGATCAGATGTTTATTCCGTCGAGTGTACAAGTTCAAAAATGAAAAATATATCGCCACATTCCCACCCATTTATGGGTTACAATTCGAAGCACGTTTAGTATTTGCCTCGCCTCCATTCCATACATTACTATCAAATCACACCTACGAGATACTCATACTAACCAAAATTATTTACAAATATTATACAGCAAAAAATAAACGCGTTACCTACATTCCACCTGTTTATGGGTTGTATAAAAAATTTCAATATCTATGATATTAAAATTTGTACGCTGCGTATACCGGGCGCTGTACCGAACGTTAACAAGTCGAGGGAGTTCATACATTCCCGGGGGATTCGCGCGCCCGGGCTTACCGCGTTTACATCTTTACGAAGATTGAAAAACAAAGGTGCGCTAACTCTGCAGATAGGATTTAATCTTGCGCTGGCGACGACGACGACGGCTGAAATTCAATTTTATACGAGCCTGCGATATTATTCAACTCTGATGTACGCGTTAATATGTATTTTTACTCGTATTTAGAGGCGAATATATATTGAGAGATAATGCATTGACTTTTAATAGGTTTGAAGAGGGCGTAATAATATGTAAATAGCGCTAAATTGTATCGAGTTGTATATTAAGCCAGGAATACCAAAAAGTTAGTTTAATTAATACCAATTTGTTTGAATGGCAATCGAAGGAGAATACGTGTAGGCAATAATGTATCAAGGTTGTATCAATCCTCTTGTTTAATTTGGTGTCTAAGAATATGTCATTAGATTCATGCAACAAAATAAAGTATATAAAGAAGGCCTTTAAATGGTTAATAACTCAAGTTTTTTTAGGATACGCCAGATGATATAGATTTATTTATGAAAGGTGATGAAAGAATTATTGTACAGCTAGAAGTATTTAAATTAAGAAAAACCAAATATATGTATATATACTAACGTACCAAGGCTAGACCAAGATAATTAATTGTGATCTTAAAGTTCCTTAAAGATGATAATAAATTCTTAAAATCTTATCGTTAGTATCTCGTTATTTAAAAACTAGAATTTGTAAAAGAGTAATATTGCCGGTGGTTCTGTATAAACAGATGTAAAACGTGAGCTTTTAAAAAAAAGAAAAAATGAAGAACGTAAATGTCAACATTTGAAAACAAAGTGCTTATAGAAAGATATATAGGGCGAAAGAGGACGACGATAGCGGAAAAATACAGAAAATTACATGATCGTGAAATATACGAACTATATATAGTTATAATAGCACGTAATATTATCGCAGCCTATAGGACTTTAGTACAGGGAAAACCAGAAAGTAAAAGACCATTCGTCAGATCAAGACGAAAATGGAAGGACAGTATTAAGTTAGGCTTAAACGAGGTGGGATATGAGAGAAAAGTGGCATTCTTGCGTCAATGCAGCAATGAATTACCAAGTTCTAAATACTACCATACTAAAAAATTTAGTTGTAATACAAATTCATTGTTTTTCTGATGTATGTATTATTGGTACAAATAATGTAATAATAATATTAATAATAGTTTCAGCACTGAAATTACTATATAACAAATAATTATTCTATAAAAGTCTTGTTGTAATGAACATTTATTATACTACTTTTATTTTGCCCAGGATATTCTATCTTTAAGCAACTGCTTTCTGGAAAATAATGAGTTTTTTTAAAAAAATTGTTCAAAGAACTGCTAAGAGAATTCCGTTTTATTTTTTACCTGGATACCGTCTTCAAAAAGTAACACACGTTAATATCAGTATAAGGGTGATATAGAAAACTGTTTATTGTTTCATCCTCACCTTTTTCTAATATTCTAAAGATAATTCAAATTACTGGGGATCAATTCGAATACAGATCTACTTACTATAACATAGCAATTTTTATCTCACTCTTTAGTTGATTTTCATTTTCACCAATCATTGTTCAAATATTACTTAACTCCAATAGCTTTTAAAAGATTGGCAAAAAGATAAAGACGTAATACGAAAACCGTCAATTTTCTGCGAGTCACTCATAAAGTTTCAGCAGCTGCGCAAAATGTGTCGGGGAATGCAGTTGCAAGTGCATTGGCGACAAGTGCTCTCGAGCAACAGGTTACACCCCTTGAGTAAGAGCGAGCGAGAGCGCGCGAGAGAGAGAGAGGGAGGGAGGGGGAGTGGGAGGGTGAGGTATTACGGAGACTGTCTGACGCCTACGAACGTGGGCCGCCGCACACCCACTCGCGAATGACGCGTTGTAACGATCGATCGCGGCCCGCAAGATAAGCCGGTGTTAATTAATAATAATGTTGCATGGACGAAGATCGAAGTGAATTATTAGGATATGCTTGGGCCGGAAGTTATCAAGACTTTTGGGGTTGTAATTGTAGTCGCTGATTGTGACTGCATTTTGGATGGGAACATAATTGAGGATCATTTTATTTGATATCTGTAGTGTACGCAATATTAGGCAATACGTGTCAAGAACGGCATTGGAGTTGTACGATATTCGATTTCAATTAACTCTAATGAAAAAAAAAATTAGGTTATTTTTCACCCGATGTTTTGGCATGATTTATCACCTGATCATGTCACAGATATACATACCTAGACGGTTTCAACATTAGCTGATTACATCAGGTAATTTAATCACCTGCCAAAAGCAGGTGATAAGTCATGTAAAAACGTCAGGTGAAATATCAGCTGATATTTTGCCTGATTTTTCACCTGATATATTACCTGCTTTTTCCATAGGGAAGCGTTCGAAATCAAATTTAATTTCACAGTATTATTGATCAAATACTGAAATATTCGTCAGAATACATGAAAGTGCATCATTTATTCGGACTTGGCAAAGGCCTTACGTATTATATTGGAATTTTCGAATTGATTATTTCAGTTCAGCGAAGGTATAGCTTTTTCACATTTAAACCGTACATATTATAAAGACTTAGACTGAGTTACTTAGTAAACATTTGAGACAATTCCTACATGAAAGTCAAATTTCGCTACATCTACATTAAGTCTTGATAGTTAAGTACTTGTTCATGTATAATATACTGTATTTTCTCGTGCCTATGTTTAATGTTGAGCTCGCGATAAGTATTAAACTAGTGTAAACAAAATATACTTAGAATAGTACTATAATTAAGTACTAAATTAATTATAAAAAAAGATAGTTGAGTACTCGTTAATATATTTTGTATTTGAAATATTATTGTAAGCAAAAAGTGTGATTTTACCCACACAGAAAATTTTACTGAAAATTGTTGCATCTGAAAAATCACCTGTACTTAAAGCCAGTAATTAAAAAATCTAATTTTACTTATTATAAGTAAAGCTTTACTGATTATAAGTAAAGCATTACTGATTATAAGAAATTATCTTCTTTTTTCGGACTAGTGTTTCTTAAAAAGCATGAAGCAGAAAAGAAAGTTATAAAGATAAGAGCCGAAATTTATCAATTTAAGAAACGCATTTCTTAAAAGAGAAGTAAGAAACGGTCCTATTAAAAAAGAGAAACAAGCGTACTGTATTGCAAGAAACAAATTTACTTAAAATAAGAAACAGCATGGCTTCAACTTTAGGAACATCATATGAACCGTAAGTTTTAGGTTATGAATGTTTACTTACATAACCTAAAACTGATTTCTATAAGATATTGTTATTACATGATGTAATTTAAATATATCATCTGAATGAATTTTTTAAATTCAATAATATAGATTAGCGAATTATTTTCACAGTTTTTCACAGTTTTTCACATTTGTTATTTCCACTAGGATTCTTAACTTATTTTTTTTTATAATAATCCGTGAATCTTTTGAGAAACTGATTGTGTGAATTAAATATGCTTATTCAGATAAAAATAACATCTCAGTGAACTGATATTTTTTTAATACTTATTAATATTCTACGCCAATTACATATTAACGAAATACCTGCTTTGTTTATTAATACAAAATGAGGTTATAACCTCAAATTTGTCATAAAATCATTATGAGAAAGAACGTTACTGAAATTAGGAAAGATAATGTACTAAATTAAAAACAAAAGATTACTTTATACAAGAAACAACACTTACTTAAATTAAGAACAAATGTGTTTTGAATTTCAGAAATCAACATCTACATATTTTTAAGTAAGAAAATTTACTTAAATTCAGGAAAAATGTCTTCTTGTTTTAAGACAATTTGGAGATTTCTTACTTTCAGAACACCTAATTTTTTAAAATTGTTGCATCTGTTTTTAAGTACGGGTTCTTTGTGAAAGTAAGTAAAAATTTTTGTAGTGGCACTTAAGTAGCATAAAGATGAACTACGATGAATACTCTCGTAATTATTATTATTATTTTATATTAACTACTAGCTGTACCCTGCGGCTTTGCTCGCATACATATTTTAGTCAACCGTTAGCCCATGTTTATCTAGTATATTAAAACGAATGAGTACGTATATGTACAAAATGTATATGTACATTGTATATGCATATGTATATTTATATATAATGTACATATTATGCATTTTGCACACCTACGTCTTTAATCTAATAATTGATTAAATATCTATGCGAGCGGAGCCGTAGCGTACAGCTAATGATTAACGGGAAAAAAGTGACTTCACTAGAAAATAGTCAAAATTTCTCTATTTCATCAAGTTCTACCAATAACCCTGATTGTCGATTGTCTTTTAACAGTCCATTAGTCTCGCTTTCCAAGTCAAAAAGTGGCCACAGTTGAGATGGGCATAAACTACTATATGTAACTCGAGAAAAATTCGGTTTTTGCCTTGGGTGATCCTGTACAGTAAGCTCACCCGCGGGAAAATGTAAATTTGCAAATGTGGGAACAAAGTAAATTTGCGGGACATAAAGTATAAGAGAGACTAATATGTCACTTTCGTCCCGCTTTTCAGATCAATAAAGTGGCTATTATAGTTAAGTCGTGAATAAACGATATTATAGAACAAGTTTTCTAAATACCCTATATAAGAATTAAATTAGATAACACATCGATTGCAAAATATGCACCCCATATATTACAAAAAATACATTATAATATAATACTAAATATTCAAATGCCTGAATTCCTTCACGATGTACAGCGTAATCATTCCATCAATAAAACCAACCTCGAAACCAACTCCTTACACGCATCCGCAAAGAGAAATCTGTCGTTCGAGTCCTCTCCGCCGACGAAAATAATGCTATTCACGTTTTTTAAATGTCAAAATCGGTGAATTTTCACCTCGCTTCACACTCTCCCCAGCGAAAATAAATAATAATGAAGAAATTTTCCTCCTGCGCGTGCGTATATATGTGCTGACATCCATAACACTTTCTGCTCTTTCTCCCTCTCTCTCTCTCTCTCTATTTCTCCTTTCTCCATGCATGTCTATACCTGTAACGTCTCTCCGCGACCCGCATATTTTGCTCGCGGGGCGTGAAATCTCCTGTCGCTTCGCGCGCGGGTTGTTACTCCTCTCTCGGTGTGCAGCGTCGCATCGACCGCAAAAGAGTCGTTAGAATTCACGGAAATTAATACAATCTTTCTGCATATTCTTCGCCATACAATCTTTACCTTGCGGCGAGAGATTGCGTTTGTTTGGAAGAAGAAGAGAGGTGTCGGGGGTGTATGGCGTTGGTGCAGGTGGCGTAACGTACTTTTGATGTGGTTTATATTTATTGGAATAAAAAGGAACTGGCGCGGATTTGCGTAGATAAAGCGGTTTATAATCGGTACTTCTGATTTCTTCAAGAGAAAGTTGAGTGATGGTGATAATCATTTTTTCCCCACACCACGCGTAAAGTGCGTACTGTGCTCCCCCCTAGCGGGCGGTAAAGTAGCTAATGGACGCCCTAGGTAATAATTTACGGCGAGATAATTTTGAAGCTCGAACCTATCTATGTGACGTATTCATAGACTAAAGCGAATCACTACACATCGCACAGATGATTCTGTTGACTGTCTAACTTCAGAAAAAATCAGTTTTTACTTAAAAAAAAGCATATTAAGTATTTTTCAAAATTTTATAGTTAACTAAACTCATTACTCACGTGACTGAACATAATTACTTACTAAAATGGAAATGTCTTCAGGAGAGTCCTCTGATGAGGAAAATTTTGATCTCTAATTGCTTATTCGCAATTTTGAAAAAGAGGCACAATTGCTTATCCATAACCTGTTGCCTCAGAAATCAAAAGAAAAATACATAAAAACTTATAATGATTTTATGTCTTGGAAAAAGGCAAACAGTGCACCATTCAGTGAAAGTGTAGTGCTGGTGTACTTCGAAGAATTGTCTAAAAAATTAAAACCTTCATCCTTATGGAGTATATGGTCCAAACTAAGAGCGACCTTGAGTATCAAAGAAAATATTGATCTGAGTGAATACAAAAAACTAAAGAACTACCTATCAAATAAAAATAAAGGATACAAACCGAAAAAATCGAAGACTCTATCGTTATCAGAAATTGACACATTTCTTGAGGCTGCTGGAGATGATATCTACTTAGCTACAAAAGTTTGCATTTATTAATTTCATTAACTTTCAAACATGCATTTACATATTTATTATATATTACTACTAATCATTTCAGGCAATTCTGGTTGTTGGTTTTTTTGGCTGCCTCAGATGTCAAGAAATACTGAACTAAAAGTTGAGTAATTTTGAGGATACTGGAAAACACTTTATAATTACAATCGAGGAGACAAAAACTGATAGTTCTAGAAATTTTGTAATTTCTGATAAGTATTACAATATTGTAAAAAAGTATTGATTACTGAAACCTAAGGATATGCCAGTTTCTGACAGATTTTTTGTTAATTACCAAAAAGGAAAGTGCACAAAGCAGTTTATTGGAAAAAATAAAATTAGTGAAATACCTATTATAATTGCAACTTTTTTACAACTCTCAGAACCAGAAAAGTATACAGGCCATTGCTACAGGCGTAGCTCAGCAACCGCTTTATCCAACGCAGATGGAAACTTGCTTTTACTAAAACAGCACGGTGGATGGAGATCTACACAGAGTCAAGTTTCACCAAAAATAAACAAAAAGAAAGACACTTCATGCACTACAATCAAGAAGAAAGACACTGAATATATTTATATTATTAGTAGCTGTTCATTTGTATTGATAATAAATATTCTATTTATATTTATATAAATGGGTATTTTATTAAAAAAATATATTTGATCCTAATTTCATAAAATTACACATTACTTTACTCTTTGAAAATGAGAAGAATACTGAATATTTATGTCATATAATTGCATTCATAATCAAAACAGTATAGGTAGGTTAGAAAGGATGAGCGATCTACAGTGACTGACTTGTCTCATAGAGTACGTTACATAGGTAGATGAGATCGCACTTAAAAACCCGCCGTAAACATTGAAGTTAGCGTCAAGCGCTCGACCAGCTGGACTCTTGCGCTATACTTTATTTTTATGCAAAATCAAAAATTATTTCTAATAACATGAATAATATTTTGTTAACGCACTTTCCGCGTGATGTGGGGAAAAGTCGTATATGCACCACGGGAGTGTACAAAGAGCAAGGTAGGCACTGTGTGATGAACTTCCCACGGTGCGTACATTGCTCACTGTACTCCCACGGTGCATAATGTACTATATTGCACTTTTTTTAAATGGCATTTCGAACTCGAAAGTTCATCGCCTCATCTACGCAAGCCTTCCACGTTTCCCTATTTTGTGCCAACCCCATCCATTTCGCGCTCTCCTGCCCAATTTCAGTTACGTCTGCTTTTAGGTTATCCTCCCATCTGCGTCTAGGTCTACCTAGAGGTCGCGTTGCTTTCGGTTTTCCTTTCATTATGCGCGCTGCCATACGATCATCGCCCATTCTTTCCACGTGCCCTGCCCATCTTAGTCTCCGTGATTTTATTATTCTGTTAATATTTGGTGACGCGTACAAATTATGTAGCTCGACATTGTGCAGTTTCCTCCACTCCCCAGTTTCCTCATCTTTCTTTAGCCCGTATATTTTCCGCAGAACCTTATTTTCAAATACCATAAAACGATTTTCTTCCGCTTTAGTGAGCGCCCTGGTTTGGCACCCGTACAAGATATATATGCTTATTTTGACATTTTTCGACAGTAGCTTTGACTTAAGTAATCTATAATTTTATCATTTATAGTTGTACCTTAATATCTGAATTCGCTAACCTTTTCAAAAGTGAAATTTCCGACTCTGAGATCCCCCTCTCCTTCGCGAATTCCCAGTTTCTCCATGATCATATATTTCGTTTTCGATTCGCTCACTTCTAACCCCGTGTCTTTAGCCGCAATTATAAGGATTTCCGCGTTTCTCGCTACCCTTTCACCATTATCTCCCACTATATCCAAGTCATCCGCATAGCCTAAAATCTGCGTTGTTCCGTTGAGTGTTGCGCCTAGCTCGCTAGCCTGCATTTTTTTAACAACATACTCTAGCGTAAAGTTAAAGAGTACCGTTGAAAGCCCGTCACCTTGCTTCAAACCATCGCGTATCATGAACGATTCGGATACATTACCGCCTACCCGGACCTTTCCAGTGCTTCTGTTCAGACATATTTGAATTAATTTAACGATTTTTTTTGGTACGCCAATAGGATTTCATACATTTTGCTTCGTTTGACAAAGTCGTACGCTTTCTTAAAGTCCACAAATAGCTGGTGTATAGTTTCGCAATATTCCCGCTTTTTCTCTAATAATTGTCTTATCGGTGTCGGAATCCACACTGATAATCTCCTATTATATCTTCCGCAAATGGTGTGAGTCTGGCCTGTATGACGTTTGACAGAACTTTGTAGTAAAAGTGAGATTCCCCGGTAGTTATTGCAGTCTGTTTTATCTCCCTTTTTAAAGATCGGCATGATGATGGATTCTTTCCAATTATCTGGTATTGTTTCATTTCATCAAATAGGACATACTGGATAAAAAATTTTAGATGTAAGCGCGGTGTCCCCATATTTAAGTAGTTTAGCTGGTAAGGTAGTTGACCCTGTTCTCGATAGCTTAGTAACAGACTCAACTTATTTCGCTATAAAAAATGCTTTAATTTTAAAAAAATTGAAATTTTTTGTTTTCAACTATTAATTAATATACTTATTTAGCAAATAACTCGAAAAAGACGAAATTTTAACGTAGTGTTTACTTCTAAATTCAATAAACCAAAAAATAATCCGAGGGAGCAGTTGTCGATAACCATTTTACGAGTCGGAGCAATTCTCGATAGATGCAAAAGACCCAGTTCTCGATATAACAACAAGCCCATTATTCAGGTTAGGTTCTAGGTTATGTCAAAACTTGATTGAATAACATACACATTTTGATTATTATAATTACATAATTATTAATTAAAAGTAGTGCTTAAGTACTTTTAAGCATTGAAATAACATTTAAAGAAAAATTTATTTGTATTTTGTATATATTATTTGACTATCGACAACTGGGTACGTACGCATAATTAAGACGGAGTTCTCGATATATGAATTAAAATAGTTATAAGTAAATAAATCAAAATTTAACTTTTTGATTACGCTTATTTTGTTGAATTTAAAGCTAATCTTGGCTTTACAGTTTTTTAAAACGTTCTATTTATTACAAAAATGTCACTTTAAAGTTTACTGTTTGTTACGATCGTGATTAAGGAAACGTCGAGAAACGCATCAAATCTGAGAGTGCCAAGAAGTGTGAATTTCTATTTAACAAGTAGCGCTAACTGAGTTTTTATAATTCAAAATATTTATTCAGTGATATATTCTTAATATAGAAATAATTTTCTCGTACCGAAAAATTGCTCAAAATATATCTAAAATCGTATTATTCCTTCGAGTTATCGACAACTGGGTACCTATCGAGAACCGGGTCCACTACCTTATAGAATCGTTTCCTGCGGCCTTATTGTCTTTTTAGCTTTTTGATCGCGGTCTCTACTACTTTGTAGGTCGGTTCATCCATATGAAGTTCAGCAGTGTGGATTACGTCTCCTATTTCCTCGGAGTTTTCATGCACGTTTAATAACTTATCGAAATAGTCTTTCCATAATTTCAATAGTTCATTTTCGCTTGTCACGAGATTCCCGTCCTTGTCTTTCATTAAATGCGATCTACTCTGAAAACCCTTCCTAATAGCGTTTATTCCTTTGTACATCTCGCTCGGATTATTTTCCTTACTATTAGTTTCTATTTTTCTAATTTCATTTTTCTGATACTCGCGCTTCTTGTTTCTGTAAATCACACCCACTTGCTTTTTTATTTCATGGTATTCTTCTACGGTCGTACCACTTTCATTGTGTACGCTATCTAATTTAGCCTTCTTGCACCTTTCAAACCAGAGTTCGCACTCTTTGTCAAACCATGGTTTGCTCTTTGGCCTTTTTTTCTTACCCAGTACTTTGTTTGCGGCCCCTTTTATAGTTTTTTCGATAGCCCCCCATAACCTGTTCGGATCGTCATCTACTCCCGCCTGTGCATCCGTTTCCTCGAGCACCTGAAATCGGTTGCTAACTTCTACTTGGTACTTGATTCGCTCTACCCCGCTTCGTAATTTTTCAATATCAAAGGTTTCTACTTTGTTCGCTCGCTTACTATTTTGACCGGCTACTAATCTGGCTCTTAATTTGGCCACTACTAGATAATGATCCGAGTCACAATCCGCCCCCCTATAGGTCCTTACGTCGAGTACATTGGTGTGGCGCCTCTTATAAATAAGAAAATGATCGATTTGATTGTGCGTGGCCCCGTCCGGCGATGTCCACGTTGCCTTGTGTATATCCTTGTGCTTGAAGCACGTGGTCTTGACTATAAGATCTTTTGCGGCTGCGAAATTTATTAAAGTACGAAAATTATTTAAATAAGATAAGTGTCGTCATATCACAGAAATTTACTCACTATTTGTGCTATGTTGAAATCGTCCGAACACTTCCGTTTTTCCGGAATTTGAAGTATTCAAAAAACCATTTAATAAGTACAAAAATATTACTATAACAATAAAGTAACGTAATCAAAGGGGCTAATTGAAATTTAAAACTTTTCCGAATCTTTTCGGTTTCTTCAGGAATCAACCAAATGGTAAAAATCTGTTTCAGTCCGTTCCTTTCAGTTTCTTTCCGGAATTTCAAAGTTGTAGAGAACAAACTTTACGAACTGGCACAGTGAACTAATATTAGTTTACAATGAACCGTGATAGAGAAGTACATATTTAATTAAGCTCCGATTCTCTCCGATTCTTTCCGGTTCTTTACGTTCTCTACAGACCTTTGCGTTTTCTACTGCGATGCCTGCACCATACATTTGGCCATTCAAATTAATATTTGCCTCCTCCTCTTCCTTTTTCATCGATTTTGAGTTTAATCGAGCCTTCTTGGCTGCATCTGTGAGCGACCGCTTGGAAAACTTGATCTGCCGCTCATCAGTTTTAATGCAGAAATTTAAACAATTTGGTCCTATTTTAAGGCCTAATTTCTGCATAAGCTTCATGATGCTTGACAGACCATCATTGTAAATGCCTGTGGCAATATATACTGCAGTCTCAAGAACGTGCTTGCCACTGGAGATTGATTTCGGAGCCATACACCACACGATTGAGTTGAAACTCTCGTTGCTGTTTTGTGTATATCCGCCGAGGCAACGAGTCAGCAGATCGTCGCTGCTCAATTCAGCATAAATAGGAGAAATTGCTTCAAATACCTCTTGCGACATTGATGGCTTGTGTTTATAATTCAAATCTCCAGTGGCCTGGGCCCTCTGCCACGAGCACCATGAATCTTCGCCGCGCGGGCATCTCTCGTGCTTCGATTTGTCGTCCGTCGATAATTTATGGTCTAGCGTTGCGTATATATATAATATATTTCTACGTATTGCTAGATCATAATAAATTGACAATTCGTCGATTAATTTACCAGTGAGCTTGCCCTTTCCTCCGAGGCCGTTAGTTTTCTTTTCTAAATTTCGAAGGCGAGTACCCATCCGTTTCTGCACGTGGTCGATGCACTCTTTCTTCGTTACTGACAAATTTTCATAAGGCTGCGAGTCTACGATACCTTTAAAAGTTTTTGAATCACCGTCCCCAACGTAATTGGCATATTTAAGTTGGTGAAAAGATTCTGAGCGCTGGAACATCTCAATAACGGCATCCACTTCCATTTTTCCCGCCGAGCCGTCATAGTTCGATTGGCATTCGTTTTCATGGTTATTATCTTTATACCTTGCAAACTTTTTTTATCTGACGTTTCCCAAAAATGAAGGATGGAGATTACTCAAAAATCGTGAAAAATCTTCAAAAAAATCGATTATTTTTAATAAACGCCACGAGGAAAGTATGAGCACTAGGTACGATACGAAGCTTTCGGGGCCGCATTGCGTTTCTTATATCAAGGGGCGCGGCAGCGCCACGATGGCAAATATGAGTACTACGTACGATACGTGGTCCATAACCTTCTTAAAATTTCGAGTATATTAATTTTTAATGCTATTTTGTACATTATATACTACATCGGTATTTATTTGAGAGTTATGAATTTTATCGTTGAAATAAAAAAGGTCTTTCTTTTAAAACGACCCATTATTTGACTGAATACAACAGATTGAAAATTAGTTCTCCAAAAAGCTTTTTATTTTCGGCGTTCCGATGTTCGATTTTTGTCTCTTCCCCGATTACGTCACTTCCGACTTCCGGTTTTAGTTTTTATAAACAAATATATATATATATATATATGTCAACGGGCATAATAATATTATATTAAGGTTACGTGAGTCTTATATATATATCACATACAAATTTCGAGTTTTTAATTAAATAATTAAAAACACGATTGAATTTTGAATCAGGATTAGCTGATCATACAAGATATAAGTATACATTATCTATATAGTTAACTAACATCATAAAAATAGTTAAGTGCGTATAAGGATCAGCTGCTGTAATATAAACAATGAGGTGCGCGAGAAAGAGCAGCTGTGTCTGTAGCAGTAAGTATTGGCATCGCGTTGTCTTGTCTTTTACGAAAAAGTTAAGAAATTAATGCAGTAAACCCTCGTTACCACAAATTTGAAGGGACTGAGATATTGGTTGGTGTTATTATCCGAATTTAGTAGGTCGAAAATGGCTACAATTTTTTTTTAATATACCTCAGAAGTATGAAATATAATAAATTTATCATATCTTCTTTGTCTACTCTTTTTCGCCTGCTTTACCTTCTACACGAGGGACAATGTTAAAAATAACTTTGAATAGAGCTGACTGCGAAACATTTTACATGCACGAAATCAAACAAACTACTTTTTTCTAAAATAAAATAATACTTTTCGTACTAAAGTCGTAAAGTAGAACTTTATATCATATAAGTTCTGCACTCGAGGTACGAACATTCTTTTTTAATAATCGTAGGAATAAAATACACATTACACATCATTTTTGTTCTTTGTGTGTAACGTAGCACATATGCGCACACTGGGCATAAGGTTGAAAATCTTGCATTTGCACTAGCTGTGATTACCACTCACGAAGGCTGGCGAAGCCGGCTTCGATGCAAGCTTCCAATCGCATTAGTCCGCATGCACGATTTTCGGTTTTGTCACGCAAAGTATGCGGAAAAATGCTAGGTAATGCCCGCTAAATACAAACAAAACTACGTACTTTATGCCTACTTTTACGGAAACTAAATTTTTCGTATAATTGTAGTAATCAGCCCTTTGATTTTGCAAGACAAAAGATTCTAAAAGGGTAATTCTAAAGTTCAATCAGATTTGAATGATTCTTGTTTAATTTTAACTTTTTTGTCGCTTATTTCCGCTAAATAAAGAATTTGAGTTCGTGATATGCGGCCAATGAAGCATAAAGACTAATGCGACCCCTTAATTTGTTATATATTAGTTCAAACACATTATTTAAAAAGAATTTGTGCAATCAGTCAAAAAAGTAATAAAATTATTTGCAAAAGACTAATAATTCTTTGAAAATTATATTATAATTATTTTCAAATACTACTTTATTCAGTGTTTAAAAAAGTTGTGAAATCTCCCTAAAACTTACGTTTTACAAACGTATAATCTAGGCAAGTATGAGTTCATCTTCCATATTAATTCATAAATCACACCTACAAAATATTAAAAAAACGTAATTTAGTAATATAATAAATTATATAAAATATTAATCCTATATTTCTCTCTCTCTCTCTCTCTCTCTCTCTCTCTCTATCTATCTATCTGTCTCTCTCTCTCTCTCTCTCTCTCTCTCTGATCTGTCAGGTGCTAATGTCTCACCGCATTTTCCGACAGATGCCAACGCGAGCGACAATTCTTAGAATTAAGATCGGTTAATACGAATACGGTACACTCCCCACCCCCTGTCCTCCTCGGTTGTGTCGAAATCATGCATGCTAACGTCAATGGTCTTACAACCCATTTCGAGGAAGTAGAAGCATATCTTGACCTTCACCCCAAACATATAGTAGGCATCACAGAATCAAAACTGTCTAGTGAGGACAAAGACTTATCGGTGGCCATTGACGGATATGCCCTGATTCGGCACGACCGCGTAAGACTCTTGCGACGTCCGATGTCCGTGATGACAGCGTCCCTGAGTATATTATAATGGAAATCACCCATGATTGCAAATCACTCTTATTTTCAGTAGTTTATAGGCCACCAAAAACAGCAATGCCGCACGAATTTTTTCACAAACTCTCAGCTTTTTTCACACGTTACGACAGTATAGTTATCACGGGTGATTTCAATGTGAACATGTTATCTACTGCGTCATACGAAGCCAAATACATGTATGACATCATTCGATCGAATGCTCTGTACCTTGTTCCTTCTGGGCCAACTCACCATACGATCAACGCACTACGTCTTCAATCTCACACATGGCTCGACCTATTTATTGTACATTCGCCTTCAGCGGTTATAAGATATAGCAAATCAGATGCTCCATTTACCTATGGGCACGACAGTATAGAATTGACTATACCTTTTAGTATTATGCGCAATATTTTTCGTCAAATTAAAACTCGTGATCTCCGTGGTCTCAACAGAGCTCAGTATCTCGCTGATTTATCCAATAATTTGAATGATGGTAAACAACACAATAATATTAATCAATTAATCACTCGATTTAACAATGCTGTCACTTGCTCCCTTAATAAATTTGCACCTTTTCGTTCCGTTAATATATGTAATCGCCGAAAACCATGGGTCTCATCTGACATCCGCTCCGCCATGAAAGAACGCGATAGAGCTTATAAGAGAGCACGTGCCAGGGGACAGCAACTTACTGAATATCGAGCTCTGCGTGCAAGGGTCCTACAAATGCTTCGAAATTCAAAAAACACTTATTATGCTAATGAAATAGCCAGAGCACAACGCTCAAATCGTCTATGGAGTTCTCTCAACAGGCTAGGCATAACATCCTCTCGATCAACCTCGCCTTTTTCGCTCTTTTCACACAATGATATCAATAATCATTTTGCATCCGTCGCCAACGCATCTAGATCATCTCCTGCACTTCCACTACCACCCCTCCTCTCAGCTCCGTCTCATATACATTTACTAACTTTCTCTAACATCACCCCCAGTGATATCTCTGAAGCACTTGCCTCAGCCAAGACTTACGGGCTTGATGCAATCACTATTAAACATCTTTCACTATCATGTCCCACCATTCTCGAAACACTCACCACAATTTTCAATTTATCAGTCACCAATGCATCTTATCCAGCGCTTTGGAAACAGACTCTTATTACTCCTATTCCCAAAGTACCAGCTCCATCCGACATATCTGAGCTACGACCCATTGCTAGGTTGTCTGAGTGCTCTAAGTTGTTAGAGAAGATTCTATCAAAGCAACTTCTGTGTCACATTGAGAAACACAACCTTTTCATCCCACGGCAAGCTGGCTTTAGAGCAGGTCACAGTACTCAAACTGCTCTGCTCGGCATTCTTGATGACATAAGATTCGAAATGGATAGCTCTGGTTTCACAATCTTAGTCTTATTTGATTTTTCCAAGGCGTTTGATACGATTTCCCATCACATATTAATTCATAAACTTCGATCATTTAGAATCAGTGATCACTCCATACAGTGGTTCATTTCTTACCTTGCTGATAGATGCCAGGCTGTTATTGATGAAGGTGGCCGCATATCGGACTGGATTGATACTTGGGCTGGCGATCCCTAGGGCTCCGTCCTAGGCCCACTATTGTTCGCCATCTTCATCAATGATCTCCCCATGGTACTGAAATTCACCAGACATATGATCTACGCTGATGACACTCAAATTTACAGAAGCTGCAAACGCCATGATCTCATTGACACCATTAACAAGGTATCTGAGGATTGTGCTGCGATTGCCAAATGGGCCTCTTGCAATGGACTCACTCTAAATCGATCCAAAACCAAAGCAATGCTCTTTGGTAGCACATTAAACATCTCATTGATCGATTTAGAACTCTTACCTAAGGTTACAGTCAATGGCACTCCCATCTTTTTTGTCAATGAAGTCCCAAATTTGGGTGTCTGGTTGACTCCTGATCTTAATTGGGGAAGGCAAGTGTCACACATCTGTCAGCAAGTGTTTCGCACCCTCAGACAGCTACACCCTCATCAACGTGCTCTTTCATTTGGTGTCCGTAAATCACTTGTGCACTCACATATCCTCCCTCACTTTGATTATGCCTGCCTTGTCTACCATGACCTAACTGGTGAACAGAACCTGAAGCATCAGCGGGCGCAGAATGCATGCACCCGCTTTGTTTTTGGTACCATTCCCTGGATGGCTCATGTTACCCCCTATCGCAAACGGCTAGGGTGGCTCACGGTGAAGGCCCGAAGAGAGTACTTCATGGGTGCGCTGACGTTTACTGTACTTAAGACTGGTTGTCCAGATTATTTGAAGTCTAACTTCATACTCACGGCAGATAGTGATGTGCGTAGATCAGCTCGACTCCGCACTGAACCCCTCCTCATCCGTAACTTCAAAACTTCCTTATATGCCAATTCCTTCGTAATAGCCGCCTCGTATTTTTGGAACAGCCTACCAGAACATATTACCTCCCTGCCTCCCAAAACTACCTCTCTCCAAACCATCAAATCCTTATTACTAAGTTACCTCAACAGTTGTGATGTTCAGTCTGATCTCGCACACAAGTAAACTCAAAAATTCTAAATACAAAAGGTTCCTAGTAGCTTTAATGCTACGTACATATTACTGCTTTAATTTTAATTTTAATTTTAGCCTTAATTTTACTTACATATCTCTATATTTTTATATTGTTATTGCGTCATATTTTGCGGCCAAAGAGCCGTTCAGATCAGATTACTTTATGTCTTATTATATTTATATTTTTATTTATATTTTATTTTTTACAGCGAATATTGTTCGAACCTGTACATACTATTGTTAAACACTATTATTGCGAGCGTACCGATCACGTTACATATTATATTATTATATTACTACATATTGTATATTCCTAATGTACATATTGTTCCTTATGCCCTATGGGACAATTTCAGTCCCAGGGTGGAAATAAACAAATAAATCTAAATCTCTCTCTCTCTCGCTCTCTCTCTCGCTCTGTATATATATATATATATATATATATATATATATATATATATATATATATATATATATATATATATATATATATATATATATATGTTATGTATATACTGAGTAATATTAATGTGAAGGACAGTACAAGAGCAGAATACCCGTATGGAAAGTCTCTAAATATGTTTGTATTGAACAGTTGAAGTCTAGCTTTTATCATTGCAATCATTATATTACATGGATAACACTCTGGGTTCGTTAAAATACGAATTGAAGAAGGCAAGTTTTACGTGTGAACGTCACAAAATTGGAGTCTAACTAAATATTTTTTAAATTGACAATATTTACGCTTGTGACGTCACGACTTTTTTGGAACTTTTTTTTCATGTACTTATGGATTATTATTAAGTACATTACATTAGTTTTATCATATGACCTTTATAAACTCTCATATGATTTTTTGTTTTATGCCCTATATCTATCGATAGACCCTCCTTAACTGCATCGTTGACTGGAATATCCACTTAACTGAACCGTTGACGGAAATATAACTAAACTTAAAACGAAGAGAAAAGCTAGTGACAAACTGAGTGATTTATCATCAGATGTTTCGACATGATTTATTATCTGATTTGGTATAGCACCAGTTCTACATAACCTGATTATAATTAACGTATGAAACAGTAATCTGATTAATCAGTTACAAAAATAAATAAGAAAAATAATTTTTAAAAATTATATTTATGTCCAAATATAAATACATATATTTGATAAGGTGATAATACACGTGATTATCACATGATTTATCACGTGATTCATCATTTGATTTTTTGCTTATGTAAACCACTTTAATTTGTGTAAAATAATTACGATAAATTTATTGATTCATTTTTTCATTTGCTCTTTTTAAAAATATATTTGTAAGATGAAAAATTGGTCAATATAAGATTTATAAGGAATAAATCATATTTACAACTACACCAACAACAAAAGCTTCCTCTTTTAGGAAGCAATATCGGGGAACTAGAAATACAATTTAGGTAGTAATTAGATATAAATATAAGAATAATTAATATTAACTGAAACTCCTGTAATTATTGTGCCGAGCGCATTTAAATATATAAGAAATTGTGGAGTAAAGACCCACATCGTCAGTCCACGTAAACCAAAAAATATAGTATATGCGTTCAATGTAAGGTAAAGAAAACGGTTATTTAGAATAGTACATTACTTATGACAAGAGTATCGTATACTATTTTATAGTACTGCCTGCCCTAAGTCCGCTGTCACGTCTATCTGTGCCCATTGTCGCACCGGACAAGAGCGCCCGAGCGTAGCGAGGGTGATACATACGGTGCATTAATGGACTAGTTATGTCACGGATAGGCGTGACATAAGTGTGGACTTAGGTCTCGCAGTGCTATAAAAGTATATTACACCTTCGAAATAGTTTTAGAGAATTGAATCCGTATAAAATCCGAACGGAAAACTGATCTATACGAACATGAATTTGGTGCTGGCGCCGCGATCGGTCATGTTATCAGCACGAGTGTGGACAGTGAAACCGAAAGATAAGATGCGAGAAAAGAGATTTTTGAGATGGAACACGATCTGGTGTAGGCTAATTGAACGAAATATACCAGAGAAAAGAGAGAGAACAATGACATTGCATGCCGATCCCATTTATTAGCGTGTATTTTAAATAATGTAAAAGAACGTACGAGCGCGCGTAGCATCGTGTAGAGGATTTATATAAGGGATATCGATGATCCATCATGTGACCGTATCATGACATTCGATTGGGTATAAGGTATAACGATATCATGCGACGCTATTTAAAGAAAGCCAGGAATCCGTTATACTACGATCATTCATGGAAAAGTGTGAAGCATACCAATTTAAATTAGAAGAGCTTAAGAATTTTTTAAAGATATTTAACTCAAAGCAACAAGCAGCTGATCTTATGCAACCTGCACTAATATCGGTCCAACAATGTATTGTTGGACTAATGTCGGTCCAACAATGTATATTGACGCACGTTTATATATTATAAAGGCTAATACATTACATTGTATAGCTATATACATTACATATAACGATATATTAGACCTTACATTTCTCTAACTAAATGTCTTCCTAACCGCCTAATCAAATGCACCCCCTATGAATTATAAAATAAGTAGCAACAGAGTTCAACCAAAAGCGCAGCTTAGATTCATAGTCTAGGGCATAGCATAGTGTCCGCACAGGGAAAAGGGCTAAATGAAGATATATAGGGGAGAGCGGGGCAACCTTGGCATGCCGGGCCACTTTCGCAGCTAAAATTTTCATATTAAAAATTCATATTTTAAAATGATTTTTTTCCTACTTAATTCCTCAATCGATAAACTTTTTTTCAATACCCGATATGTTAAAATTAAATTAAAAATAAAAATAATAACTAAGATTGAATATTTTACTTAAAATACGACGCTCGCATCGATATTTCCATCACAAGGTAAACTAAGAAAGAATGTATACACTGACTTACAAATGGTCTAATTTGAAAGTTTAATTTTCGAACTTTTAATTCCTTTTTTTTATTAACCTAAAGTAAATGCAAAGAAAGATTTTTTTAATTGAAAAAGATATTCCGAGCGGAGCACGCTTGGCACTTGAAGCGCTGTGTCATTAAATGGAACCTCGGGTACATAACCTCATTTTACATGTAAATGTTTCGGAGCTCGAAGAAATCAGGAGTGAGTACCGTCACGGACCCAGTTCCTGATCAGTACCCAGTTCCTGATCATTTGGTTACATTTATTACTATTTTGACTTTAAAGTATAAAAAATAAAAAAATAATTAGTAATAGTAACTAAATTTCGTAAATTTCGTAGTCATATAAAAGAACTTTAAAAGTTACTAGTAAAATACATTTTTAAGATAAAAAATATTAAAGTTAGACGTTGTTGACAACGTCATGATTGACACCATCTTACTGTAGTTGACTACAAGTGAGCATACAAAGAATTTTACATCATTTCTTTAAAATTTTGTAATAGATCGTAGAAAAACTTATGTAATTAAGTTATTCAACAGTTTATTTGTATAAATCACTTAAAACATTCATATAAAATATTATTGATATTTGTAAAAACGTGTGATTAGAAATAGGGTCCAAATTCTTATCGTTTACCCAATTCCTGATTAGTATTAATAACATGTTTTATGTGTGTTTAAAAATCTTAAAATACACAAATATTTATAATAACATAATTCTATAAGTTTTAATCCATGCGTAAATAATTTATCATGCAAAAGTCGCAGAAAGCGTGACAATAAATCACAACACTATGTGCATTTTATAGGTTCAAATATATGCTCGCATGCGAGTCTATATCGTGCAGTAGACAGAGTACGAATAACCGAACACTTTTACCTCGCCTAAGTTTCACATTTATAATCACACAACCAAAAAATGTTATCAAAAAATAGTATATCTACTGTATTAGTATTGTTTAATAAGTTTTTGTTTATTATATAAAATACTTATGCGTCAATAATATATGTGATCAGGAATTGGGTCTTGATATGATCAGAAAATACTCCCATATAAATCCTAAGTGATCAGGAATTGCTCCCACAGCTTTTTTTCTTTGAGGCTTTATATTTAACTTAATTTTGATGATTTATGTGTTTTTTCAATTTTTATATTAAAGATTAACAGTTATATTTGTTATTAGAAATATAATTTTCCATGAATACCTCATCTTTACGCTTTCACACAACAAATAACGTGACGACGTGCCTTAACTGATCAAGAACTGGGTCCTTGACGGTATCGTTTTAATTGTTTTTTCGGATAGTCAAATTCAATATATTCCATTGTCTTACAATACTGAACTAATTAGCAACTAAGTGACGACTGACTTTTTATTTTAAGAAAAGCAGTTATCAGTGCAAAATATATTTTATTTTACTTTGTTACTTTGATCTCAGTATTTTATTACTATAAGTTAAAAAAAATTGTTAACATTTTTCAAATCATTTATAAAATACTAAAAGACTGTAAATGTTACAAAGATTTGTAAGTTACGTTAATTTATAAGAAAGAAACAAAATGTGATAAATTTAGTAAAAATGTTATCATAATAATAAGAATGAAACAAAATGTGATAAATTTAATAAAAATATGTTATAGTAATAATAAGAATAATGTAACAGACTGACTCTAACTGATGTACATTAATAAAAGTAAATTAATTCTAATATCAAAACCTTTGTTTTTTTACCTATAACCAAATCCTGATCACATTTTCTAATTTGAAGCTTTGAACTTTCTTCTGCAATACCGCGCCAATTTCGCCCCACCCGCATGCCAATGTTACCCCGCTAGTCAGAAAGGCGGAGCAGGTTTCATTTCGATAAATATACAAAAAATATTATACATGTATGCTTTTACAAAGTACGGCATTAATTTCGGTGATAGTTAATAAGTAGGCTACGATTTTGAAGCTTCTTAAAGTCAATTAGTTTTTAACATAGCTTGGATCAAAGTTGACCTGCCAAGCGTGTGTGTGTTTTGGTCTTACGTATTAGTACAAACATTAAAACCGCGTTTTCTCGAAAACACGAAAAATGCAGTTAAGTGGTTATTCCTGTAAGCCACATAATTATATTTAGTTATAATTATAATATATATGTAATAAATATAATATACGTAAAAATAAATATAATAAACAATAATAATAATAATCAGTGTAAGTTAATTAACTAAATAACACAGGACCACAATATGAAATCGGGGCGGAGCATTTCTGATCACAATTGATCTTTATGTTTTTGGGGTCGCTGATCACGATGCCGGTGTCCATATGACCCCTGCACGTCTGGTTCAAGGTCAAATGAAGGTCAAACCCCTTACATCGATCAATATGATTTTTTTGACCCCGGATTCTGAAAGAGCGGAAAATTTTACGTCCAGATACGCTTCGATCTTTGGAGGTGAAATCCTTGTTTCGAACTTCTAGACTTATATTAAGGCAAGAAATGGGTCTGTTTTAATATAGATGCTAGTGAAATGAACAATTCTTGAATCTCGAAAATATTATGCATTTCTTGGTTTTTGCTAATCACATGTAAAAAGAAATAAACATTTGCTTTGCCTACGATCTGGCAAGAGTCAACGGATTAAATTACGGATTGCTGTTTCTGCTTGACCAATATATTTGGGTACAATAAAAGGAATGGTTCTGCAATATCCTATGCATCCGTTCAATCTATAACTAAAATTGTTTTAGTCATTACTGAATAGAATGAAAGAAAACATCAGATGTCTATTGACGAAGTCTCTAAAATAAAAACTCATCACATAGATAAGAATGTCATTTCAAGAATTTAAAGATCAGCAATGAGTCGAATAGAATGAATCGCAATAATTTGAAGGTAGTCAACGCGAGAATGCCCACCGTTTTAATCAAGATGAGCTGAGAGACTTGGTTCGGGACGCAGGTCTTTCGAAAGAGATTTCTGCACTCTTAGCTTCAAGATTAGAATAAAAGAATTGTTTAATTCCAGGTACTAAAGTCAGTTTTTATCGTGATCGAGATCGTCCATTTCGGAAATTTTTCTCAAAAGTAAAGGGTTTGGTTCCTTGTAATTCTGTTGCAGGACTCATAAATGAATATGGATGTATTGAATGAAATAGCTAGTGACTGGCGATTATTTATCGATTTATCAGCAAGGATTTTTAAAACTGTCTTGCTTTAGAATGGACACGTGTATCCTCTACCGGTTGGCCATTCATTCAGTATTCTTTAAAAAGGAATACAATAGTTTCCATTTTCGGTTTAAAAAATTAAAATACGATATATATTTAAAAGTGGCAATTAAATTGAGATTTGAAAATAACCAGTATTTTATTAGGTCAACAAAGTGGCACAAAGTATTTAGTTTTTTATAAGTGTACCAGTCATGCACGAGATCAACATTGGGTAAATAAGTTTGGCCACTCAGGCAAGATTTAACTCTAGGATCTATGAATATTGTTAAAGAGGCTCTCATTCTAGTCATTATGTCATCCTTTCACATTTACATATCAAACTCGACTTATTTAAATAGCTCTTCAAACAATGAGGGTATTGGAGAGTGATGTTTTTATGCATATATTAGACAAATTTTGCAATATTTTTAAAGCAAAAATCAATCAAGGTGTTTTTGGTGGTTCTCAAAATAGGGAACTAATAAAGGATGCTGAATTTGAAATGGGAATGACAATAAGATAGAAGCTTAGATTTGTTATAAAAAAATTAATTAAAAAATTGTGAATTAACAGAAAAAGATGGGATTTTTAATGAGTTTAAAGATTTATTTCCTTCATTCACACATTAATTCTTTGAAAATCTGAGTTAGGAGCAGAGCGAGAGATTTCAGTAAGACTTGAAGGACTGAAAAATGACATAGAGGTGTGTGGTATGTGAACACATCAGACTATTGATGGTCTTTGAAAATAGACACATCCAATGTACATAAAAACATATCTTCGTAGATCTCTTGTGAATAAATGAACACGTTTTATATGAATTTTGAAGTCACGTAACTTAACCCTTACGCTGTTGTTATATGTCCAGCAGATTTTATTCATGACTAACGTGTTCTTTTGTTCGCAAAAGATCTACAAAGAGATTTTCTTTTATGCACATTTGATGTATCTCTTTTGAAGGACCAGCAATAGTCTGACATCATGTTCACATCCCAAACACCTTGATATCTTTTCTCAAATTCTTTCAAAGCTTGGTGAAATCTCTCACCCAGCTCTTCACTGAAGTCCCCAAGATTTTCTGGGAAGTAATCAATGTGTGAATGCAAAAAATGGATCTTTAAATTCATTAAACATCCCATCTTTCGGTAGTTTTTCAATAGATTGTCAACAATATTCTTATAATTCGGTTTTTTGTTATTTCCCAAAAAAATTTTTTGAATTTCTTTGAAACTATTCCAAGCTGCTCTCTCATTAGTTGTCATTCTCATTTCAAAATCGTCATCTTTCATTAGTTCCCTTATTTGAGGACTACCAAAAACACCTTCATTGATTTTCGCTTCATAAATATTGGAAAATTTCTCGAATAGATACATAAAAGCATCACTTTCTAATACCTTCATTGCTTTGATAAGCTGTTTAACTAAGCCAAGTTTGATATGTAAATGAGGAAAGATGACTTATGACTAGGAATGATACTTTCTTTAACAATATTCTTAGATCCTAGAATTAATTCCTGACTGAGTGGCCAATCCTTTTTTATATAATGTTGATCTCGGGCACGACTGTCCCACTCACAAAGAGAACTTGGATACTTAGTGTTTCTTGACGCTTTGTTGACCTAATAAAATACTGGTTATTTTAAAATATCCAACTATTTGCCACTTATGAGTATGGTACTTCAATTTTTCAAGTAGAAAATGGAAATTATTGTATTCCTCTTTTAAGATTCCTGAGTGGCCAACCGGTATAGGGGCATATTTGTTCCCTATGTGAAGTAAGACAGCTTTCAAACTCCTCACCGATGAATCGATAAATAGTCGCCAGTCACTAGCTGTATAATCAATACATCCATATTTATTTATCAGTCATGCAACATCATTACAGTAAACCAAACCCTCTGCTTTTGAGAAAAATTTCCGAAATGGAAAATCTCGATCACGATAAAAACTCACTTTAGTACCTGGAACTAAACAATTCTTTTCTTTTAATCTTGAAGCTAAGAGTTCGGAAATCTCTTTCGAAAGACCTGTGTCCCGAACCAAATCAATTAGCTAATCTTGATTAAAACCGTGTGCATTCTCGCGTTGCCCACCTTCAAATTCTTGCGATTCATTCAATTCGACGCATGGCTGATCTTCAAATTTTTGAAATGTCATTCTTGTGTCTGTATCATAATTTTCTATTTCAGAAACTTCGTCTATAGACATCGGATGTTGAGTTTCATCCTGTCCAATACTAACTAAAACAGCATGAGTTATAAATTGAACAGATGCACAGGATATTCCAAAATTATTCTTTTTATTGTACCCAGGTATATTGGTCAAGCAGAAATAACAATCAGTGTCATGATTGACTCGCTTTCGCCAGATCTTAGGCAATGCATATATTTGTTTTTTCTTTCCTGCGATTCCCATTGAGCAAGTGACGCATACTTTCGTTGGAGTCCAAGAATTGTTCATCCTACTTGTATCTATATTGAAACATTTTTCGTAACGTACCATGAATTCTTTATTCAAGTTCCTCCCCTGATCCTTGATAACATATTTCGCACAAACGATGCAAAAGTTATATAATCGCTGATGGCATGGGGTTATTGTTGAACTTGTAGCATTAAACTCTAAAAAGGCCAAGTCTCCCACCGATTTAGAGCTGCGGTCGCATGATGATGACGATTGCGGACCCGCTTGTTCACCCTGACCAATCGCCGATACTGGGGTTCCTAGTCCCTGCATCGTAAGATATTTTTTTGTGCCTGCCATGACGGCTTGAACACCTTCACCCAGGGACTTTGCCGGTGACCCGTTGCCTGTCGTCACCATGTGTAGGTGCCCTGGGGACAGGCACAATCTCATCAATAACAGAGAAATCTGGGGTTTCTTGAATGGATTTGAATTCACAAAAGGGTTCACAAACAAGGGCCTTCCATAAGGGTGCATACTCAGCCCTCTTTTATTCAATATATACATCATCTACCTCACCAAAATAATTTCCCCGGATATATCTTACCTGTGATTTGCCGATGACCTCCTAATCTATCTATCAAGAAACATTTCACAAATCACCCAAATACTCAACCTAAATATAAAGAGTATTGAAAACTGGCTGAAATCACTGGACCTGAAACTCTCCTTCCCAAAGTGCACTTTCAGAATATTTGGGGACAACTCTATCCAAAAGGGTCAACACTTCTTAACGTTCAACGAGCACATCCTACCTAACCAATTACAACTCAGATACTTAGGCGTCACATGGAAGCAAGACTTAAGCTGGACCAAGCACATACACCAAACTTCACAACACATCAAGCAAGGTATCAATATGATTTCCTCCCATGAAATTTTAACTGGGGAGCACAATCTACAATCCTAAGACCCAAAATCGACTGGGGTTGTTTCTTGTTCCATTACGTCAAGGCACATCTACTTAAAAAACTCGACGTACTGCAAAATTCTGCTCTAAGAAAGGCACTAGGATGTATTAAAACCACACCAATTAACGTTCTCCACCATCTGGTCGGTATGCCCACACTTAACATAAGAAGATTACACCTTTCTACCAAAATGATCCTCAGAGAATCCCCTCTCTTAAACAGTCCACTAATCGATAAGTTTCACAGTATAGAACAAAACTACGACCTACGAATTATAAGAGACACACACAAAAACAGATTTTCGTTATCCTATAACATCAGGGCAAAACTGCAACAATAAATTCACCCTCTAATCAAGTACACCCATATTCCTACGTTTGAAATCCCATATCAGGTCCTTTTCATTTCGGACAAAATTTACACGTCGTTCGGTCATTAATATCCAGTTCAAAAAACATTCCAATAGACATTCTCAACTACTCCTCCTCAATTCTAGATGATCACTCGATTATCTTCACAGACGGTTCTAAAGGTCAACACGGGTCATGCGGGGCGGGAATCTTCTACGAAGAGAACCAGCAATCCTTATCATTCCAACTACATAAAGAATCCAGCATCTTCTCCTGCGAAGCATTTGCCATCCTAAAATCTCTTACGAGCTTCATAGGCACCCTACCAAGAAAAGTTGTCATATTTACGGATTCGCTGAGCGTAGCCACATCCTTAAAACAAAATGGCCTGAACTCGATAATCCACTATATAGTAGCTCAAATCAGAACCTACCTATATCACCTCCAGGAGAGGAGATTCGAAACAACAATGTTCTAGATCCCCTCTCATGTAGGTATCATGGGTAACACAAAAGCTGATGAAGCAGCCAAAATAGCTCTACTACTCCCCTCCCCCTTTTTTTACTCAATACGGCATGCGGACTTACACCACCTATTGAATAGAATAAACACTGAATCCATGATTCAATACTCAGAAAACTACGGTTTTAAAGAAAAGGGAAGGAAGTTGTATATAGAAAACCACGTAAAATTCTCTCCCAAACCATGGTTTAGCGGGGTTGATTATAGCAGCAAAAAGATTTGTATGCTGAATCGCCTAAAAAGCAATCACACAACGTGTAAAAACCATCTCTTTATTAAAAACATTGTGCGCGAAGACACATGCGAATGTGGGAATGCGGAACACAACATCGACCACTAAGCATGGGACTGCCCACTCCCTATCAAATTTAGACCCATGCTGTTGAACTGCTATTCCAAATTCAAAATATTGGTAGGCAAAAACATTTGTAAAATAGTAAACGAATTTCATAATAACATAGGCTTCATTTTTGTATCCTTTTTTAGCCTAAACAACATCAACATTTGACCTAGGTACAATTCAAAAGTAAACTCAATATTTAAAACACGGCCGGTTCGCAACCTATAAGTGGATGACAATTGCGTGTTACGAAGACCCTTACTTCTCCCACCTGCACCCGCACAACACAAACCTTCCCAGTCAATCCAGTCCACTGAACTCTAATTTCAAAAATCCCCAACAGTCCACCACATTAGTTCATCATCACACTATCAATAAAAAAAAAAAAAATAATAAACTAACAACAACGAATCAACTCTATATAAGGTAAACGTACCAATGATTGGACACGTCCCTATGATCGGACAATATTGAAAATAAGTGTTTATTAGATACATGAAATCACCCCAGATCTATAGACTAATGATCGATTAAATGATTTCTATAGTTAACGTTACGAAAATTTTTTTATTTAAAAATATGCAGAGCTATGAACAACTGTCCGATTATTGGGTTTAAGCGTCCGAGCATTGGTACGTTTACCTTACAATCCAGCATATTAACAAAAACAGTCGCGAAAAACACATGAACAAGACCCGATCAGTGTCCTTATTCAATGTATAACCTCACGACTTTTCTCATGTTTTCGTATCACTATCCAAAACACTGTATACTGCTTTTATAAATTTGTATCATACTCGCCATGGAAAATGTAATTGCGCACCTAGTCTCTAAGAATTAAAGTAGAAACCCTTTCCCATCCTCATGTAATAGTGTGCCTCAACCTCTTCTACGCATCACAGCTTTCTTTTGTCTCGCTAGATCGCATGAGCTTGTAATACTCGACACGACCTATACGTAACCTAACCTACCAGCAAAAAGACACCATCTACAGACTAATTCAATCATCATTATTCAGGATTCAGCCTTGGAAGAGAACAGATGGTAATGGCCCACAATTGACTCATCCGGGATTATGGCCCGAAGAATCAACTGACACAGCAGACGACGCACAAGATGTTCAAAAAATCATACGTGAGTTGAGTTTATTTTCAAAGTAAATAATTTTTAGATTAGTGTTTAATATATACTAACTATAAACACTAATTTATAGTTAGTATAGATTAGTGTTTATAGTTAGTATAGATTAATGTTTATAGTTAGTATAGATTAGTGTTTATAGTTAGTATATATTAGTGTTTATAGTTAGTATAGATTAGTGTTTATAGTTAGTATAGATTAGTGTTTATAGTTAGTATAGATTAGTGTTTATAGTTAGTATAGATTAGTGTTTATAGTAAGTATAGATTAGTGTTTATAGTTAGTATAAATTAGTGTTTATAGTTAGTATAGATTAGTGTTTATAGTTAGTATAGATTAGTGTTTATAGTTAGTATAGATTAGTGTTTATATTTAGTATAGATTAGTGTTTATAGTTAGTATAGATTAGTGTTTATAGTTAGTATAGATTAGTGTTTATAGTTAGTATAGATTAGTGTTTATAGTTAGTATAGAATAGTGTTTATAGTGAAGTTAATTAATTAATTAATTAATTTATTGAATAAGTGTTTATGGAAGTTGACTTTTTAGTGATTTCTATATACTCATTCCTATCAGAATGTTCTAGAAAAATTAAAAAAAAAATTTTTCATTCAATACCACCGTAGTAAATATTAATTTTATTAATAGTCAAATAGAACCTTCTTTTATAAAATAGTGATTTTCTCAAAACAATATTTTTAATATTTTCTAGATTTCAAAGTGTTCTTGGCGATGAACTATGCAACGGATCACCCTGAAATTTTACATAGTTGTTCTTCGCTATATTACTAACCAATTGTTGGAGTTGGATTTTCAAAATGAAACAATATTAACAATTTAGAAAATACTTTTGTACAGAAAGTAATAAAATAACACTAAAAAATGGTTTATTTTAACCGTTATCCGTTCGAACTATTCCGGATGGTTTCGCCAAAAATAGAAAAGATCCGTATGATTCCGTATAAAACGGAAAATATCGGACAATTCTAAATAATTTTTTAATAGATTACAATTCATAACAAATAACATATTATAACGAAAAATATCGGGTTTAAATAAATATATACTTTGGGATATTCCGGAAGGCTCCGGAAAGTTTTGGACAAAACTGCTTTTAAAATCCACCCACTTCCTGAAGGGTTTATTTCCGGATAGTCCGAATATTCTAACGTTGGCAATTTTTACACTGCTCGAGTTGAGCACAGAAGTCAAAATTTTGCGACAATTAATTTCACACTCGATTAATATGCAAATAACAATAATAAAGTTTCATTAATTACTTAATTTATTTTTCTATTTAACATTAACAATAGAAGTATATAAACACAAAATTGCTAATAAAAATAAGAACTAAAAAAGTAGCCCCAAAAAAATTTGTAATTAGAACTGTATGGCTTGAGCCTCCTTAAATACTTTCAGTTACCATACACACTCATGTCTACACATATACACATGAAAACACACACACACGCGCACCTGCATATATAATCCACTTACCAACACACATCGACACACTTGCACACACGTCAAAGTCATGCTTCTCACGCACCACATACAAACTCACAACCACATCCAAACATACCTTTATAAAAACCGACGCACATAACATTGTACACACACCGACGCGCACGCATAACACATGCTCAATTAATTGTATATATACTTATCTACACACATACCCGCACCCACACAAATATCAAAACACATGTCCATATTCACAGACGCGTGTGCATGCAGCTACATGCACACGCGTCTGAACATATACAAACACGCACTTAAGAAAATACTCACACATAAAAATATATATCCATATATTCATTTACATACACTCTTACTCTAATCGAAAAACGTGCATATATTCATGCAGGCCTTACGTACGCGCACATTAGAACACAGAAATATCAAAACACATGCAGACAGCCCACACAACCACAAGCAAACATTGAAATACTCAGATACATACAGGGATCACAAATGTGACATTCGTTACTATGGAAATAGCTGTACATGTATTTCATATGGCAGAAGTTGTCACATTTGAGACCTCCTAGATACATATCAAGACAGTTGCACATTGTACACTTCAAGTTACAAAACTTATACTCATACACCTGCACACTTAAGGTGATCCTAAACCCACCTATAACAGATAATTACGAGGATTCACTTTTTTCATTTAATTTTTAATTTTGAACAAATATCTTTGTGGAACGTTGTTGAATTAATAAAAAACATTAACGCTCCAGAGATATTTTTTAAAAATTGAATATTAATTGAAAGAAGTTGTTCCTGGTATTTGTAGGTATACCTACATCGGAGTGGGTTTAACATCTTAAACTTACGCACATACACAAACTTGATTGATTATAAAAGAGATGTCATGCTACAGTATAATAGTTTATTGTTTATTATATTCATTTTATATTTATATATAATCATATATAATTATTCATTATTATGTAGAGACAAAAATTATATATAATTATATATAAATGATGCGAGAGTATGGAAATAGGCAGAAGCAATGTGGATGAGGTAAAAACACACGTATAGTGTAAAAAAGGTTTTAGCTTTACTCGGGATGTCGAGAGTCGAAGTTTATACGTTAATGAACGGCGTATAAGAGGAGAACAGTATGTTAAAGCAGTTAGCCACACATTTTCTTTCGCAAAAATATAATACTTTGTTCCACGAAGTCATGATAGTCCACGTAAAACTCTAAAATTACGATTTTCACGGTCATTTTTATCAAATAACTCTATCTTTAGAATATAAGGTACACGCGTGTACAAAACGAATATCAAATACTAATTTACTCTTTTGACGCAAAATTTCAAGGAAAGTCACAAACTTAAGGTGCGCATTTATTGAGAATCGATTCCCAAGGATCTTTATTACCCGCTCTGTAAAGCCGCACGTAAGAGACTTGACGAAATGTTACTTCGTACGCAGTTCTTCAGATTTGTCGCAAGTTCGTACGTACGACGATGGTATTCAAATGGTAATTTGAATAGGTGCGATGAAAGGAGGAATTCCATTGCATCTCTTATATTCGTCCTATATTATGCGCCTTTGAATTGAAGTATGAAATTCATCGCGTACCTGACAGCTCAACTAAAAAAATATTTATTGCGAACTATATTTTATCTTATAAAAAACTTATAGTCCAAGCGGCGACCGTAAAATAGTCTACATCGTGTGCTACATTGAAAATGTTTACTTGAAATGAAAGTTTATTAAATAATTAACGCAATGCGCCTTGTCTGTCTGGTCATTGCTTGATCCAGCGGAAATAAATAGGTCACTTTCGGTTCAATTTATAATCGACTTGTATACGACCGTAATCGTATAAGACCTAGCTTAATTCTATTTTAGTTTGTCCGACAATAAAATGTTGCCTATCTGATTTTTTTTCGGGCAGACCTTAGGCAGACTATTTTATACTCGAAGACTACGTTGAAACCTTTAATTTGAGCTATGATAAAGTTATGTATCAGTTAACGTAGATAAGCAGAAGTTTAGTATTATGCATAGTAGTATTCTATGCATAATACTAAATTATTCTAAATTATTCTACAATAAAATGTCATGTGTTTCATCTATTTTTCAAGTAGACTTTAAGCAGATCATTTTATACTTAAAAATTTCATCAAAACCTTTAATTTAAGCTATGATAAGGTCATTTATCACATGATGTAGGCAAGATGATAAATTTTCAGCCCCTTAAAATGGTCTGCCGGAGGGTTCGCGCAGGGGTGGGCAGGTAGACCAAGGTATTTTAGTTCTATTCAGTATGCCGTTCAACATAAAAGTTGTTCCATTCATGTATCACATAATGTATGAAAGTCGATTATAAATTGAACCGGAAGTGACCTATTTATTTCCGCTGGACCAATCAATGACCAGTCAGACAAGGTTTTGTGTGAATTATTGAATAAACTTTCATTTCAAGCAAACATTTTTAATGTATCACATAACGGAGACTATTTTACGGTCGCCGCTTGGACTATTACAGTATATTTTAATTTTAAACTAGCTACATTACTCGCTCGCTCACGCTCGCTCGTATAAGTTAAAATTAATGTAGCAGAATAATGATAAAATCTTTGTATGCAAAATTATTATTGGGATATTATTAGTATACTAGAATACAAATATTGTCTATGAACAACAAATTATCTAATAATATTCAATACAGTGCGTCAAGGTCTATGGCTAAAGATGTTAAACTTATAAGTGTATTTAAATATAAATAAATTATGATAAGATATTATATATATTCAATCATTACGTGAAATTATTGACTCGGCTGCTTAGTTGCACGCCTGTGGGGATGTGTGAGTGAATCTAAGAGTTATTTAGTTTAATTTTATTATTTTTTGTTAAAAAATAAAATGAATTTATTAAGATGATTCATGAATATTGATGTATGAATATATATATTTGTTTTATAGTTTAACATTTAGGTGACCATCAAATGAACCATCTATGATTATACATATATTATTGTTACGCCCAAACCGGATGTTACAGGAAATTATAGCGCGCGTTTGTTTCGGGTCAAGCGTTTCCGCTTATATCCCTGGATCGATATCAAGAATCAATTACAGACTCAATTAATTTTGTTAGTATTAATAATGTGTAGGAATATTTAATCGAGAATCGAGAATTATTGGATGTGTTTAGCAAACTCTAACTACTCTTATAAATGACATTTCACTTTTAAGTTTCCAACTCGATTCGAGGTTCGATAGCTGACCATTGAGTGGTGGGTTCCTGCTTTGTGATATGTTTATTTAAACTTTATATTTTACCTTAAAGTTCCGCGCTAACTCGTCGTTCTATATTTAACCGTTGAGTAGCGGGTTATTGTTGTGAAATATATAACTTTATATTCAAAATTTATTCAAAGTTTAAAATTAGTTTTAATTTTTTTGGATATATTATTTTATAATATAAGAAATTTTACTTTTTTGATATAGTAGTTTATTCGAATTAAGTTAGAAAATAAATGGGAATATAGCAAAACGGCACTCCAACTATTTATTGATTTTAATAAAGCATACGACTTGATTAAAAGGGCTTAAATGTACCATGAAATTTAATAAAAATGTGTCTAGATAATAACAAAGGCATAATTTGCGCAGCAACAGCCTATCAGAACCATTCGAAATCCACAATGGATTAAAACAAGGGGATGCTCTATCAACACTTCTGCTTAACCTAGTACTAGAATACGTTGTCAGGGCCGTACAAGAAAGTGGGGAAGGAGTAATACTGAACGGTATAAGTTTGTGTATCCATTATTCCCAATAGTACATTATGTAACAAGGGCAAAAAGTTGAATATTTTTCCCGCGGGTAGTTCACTGGCATTATCACCCGAGGGAAAAATCGACGCTTTTCTCGAGTTACATATAGTACTTTTTGAGTTGGAAAGCGGGACTAATTATTGGTAGAACTTGATGATATAAAGGAATTTGAACTAGTTTCTAGTGAAGTCACTTTTTTCCCGCTAATCATTTCTGCGGACAAAAAGTGTGATTTTGTTCTCGCTTTTCAGGGAAAAAAGTGGCCATATTCGTTCAGATGGGTATAAAAGTATTTTTTGAAATCCTTCATCTTAATTATTATTCTTATATTAATAATTAATATTTAATGATTAATAATGTTTAAGAAATCAAACCACTCTTACTTTATGTTTTTTGACCTCCTGAACACGAATTTCTTGGTTAGAAAGTCTAAAAATAGTCAGGTTAATTGTTACTAAAAATAATTTGTTAACATAATTAAATGATCTTTTTCTTTAACTAAATTTCTTTACAAGATTCCTTAAATGACTATAAATAGAAAATGTTCTTACAAATTCGTTTAAAAGCCGTTTAGTTTTTGAGGAAAACATCGTCAAAGTGTAAAAAAATCACGTTTTTGGCCATTTTTTACTATAAATATAAGGGTTCTACAAAAAACTTGTAGGAATACTTTCGCTTTAAAATCTTTCAAAACATTTAGTCAAAACAAATTTTTTTTTTAATTTTTGCAAAATTAAGATTTTTTTTATAAATACGGTTTTTTGACTAACAAAAAAACAGAGTTGCTTTTTGGACACGCAACAGATAAGTGCTCCCCGTCACCTTTGAATAAATCACCTCATTATATTATTAATTCTCTGGTTTAATTATTTGAACGCCTATCCATCCTACAAGCTTTAATTTTGTATCTACATGCACAAGTATCTGTAGATATAGGTACTCTTTTATACCTAAGTTTTGTTTTGTTTTGTTTTGTTTTGTTTGGTTCGGTTTTGACCCAGGTCCCCGACGAAGCGATACTGCGTAATTACCGAACTGTATATATAGCCCGCCCTTTCGAGTTACAATAATTAATTATGCATACTATTAAATGCCCTCGAACTACTTACGATCAACGCGAGAGTTCAATGTGAAATTGAAAACGCGCTGCGTTAATTGAAATCGATGTGCGACGAGATTACAGCGCGCGCACAGCTGGAGGGTACACGACATGGAAAGAGTTGATTTTCGAAGTCATTAATTACCTTTTGTTTGATTTAATTTACTCAAAAGCTGGAGCAGAATTAATTACGCCAGAGAGAAGGAGAAATTTCTGCTACCGTACATAATCAGCTGCGCAACTTTGAGCTTGTTGCCCGAGTGTAACTCGGTATGTGCGCAGTCGCGTATTTCAAAGGCAATCTTTCTGTGCAGATGTGCAATAATTTATTTTTGTACAGTTGCTTATTCTATATTAGATGTGTCATTATTTCAAACAACTTTTGATCGCATATTTCTTGGGTATTATGCGGTCATTCTTGGCCAATCAAAGCTCATTTTTTTCATTTTTTATGAAGTTTGGAAATCAAAAAGAATTTTTAAGACTCATCAATTCGTCTTTGTTTTATAACGTTTTCCATTTTTATGATATTTTTGTAGTAAATGAAAAACTGAAACTTTGAAGCTAAATTTCTGGATTTTTGATAACATCCGAACAAAAAAAAACACCGAAAAAAACATCAAATTTTACACCCCAATGTGCACCCAAAGAATACCGAACCCACAAATGGGTGTGATTTCGTACGCCTAAGGAACACCCAATTTAAGTGTGCACCAAAATTTTGGTGTACGGTAGGTGTACCTAAAAATAAAGAAGTTCATTATTTATATAAAAAAATTGAAAAAAAATGTAAACGTTTACCAGTCATTCTTGGAGTATTATTATTAATGGTTTAGCATTAAAAGAATAAGAAAAAAGTAATAAGCCTTCTAATGTAATTTTATCTTATCGCTCACCCGTCCAAGTACTATCCGTGGCCAACGTTGTTGATCGATAGTTAATGTCTCCGCTCACTACACCACGATGATGGGGATTCAGAATCATTAGCGTTGTAATCGTCAAATATTCTTGGTTGCACATAGAACATGACCTCATAATTGAAAACTCTATGTATTCATATTACGTATTTCGGTAATTATTATTATTATTATTATTATTATTATAGTAGTGGCCAGCCATTAATGATCAGCAGTGATAATGCTTAAAAGACCGCAGCTCCTATATCCGCTGTGAACATATTCGCATGATCACCATAGCCACCATTCATGGTTGATGAAACTATGTAGTTCATAGCTTTGTTCACACAATCGCACTATTTATCTCTTTTCTTTGCTAGGTTAATCCAGTTTTCCTCATAGTATTCTATTTTTCGCAAGTCGGCCCTGACATTGTCTTCCCACCTTTGTCTTGGTCTACCCGCAGGCCTTGTACCTTCTGGTTTTCCTACTCGTACTCTAAGTGTTGTCCTATCATTTTCCATCCTCGCTATATGCCCGGCTCATCCAAATCTTCGAGATTTTATAACTCTAGTAATATCCACTTTTCCGTATAACTCGTTTATTTCCCTATTGTGTAAGATTCTCCATTCTCCGGTTAACTCTCATAACTTCTCATAACTCTGTTCTCAAATACTCTGAACCTATCCTCCGCCCGCTTAGTTAGTACCCATGTTTCGCATCCGTATAGGACTACTGGCATAATAATTTTCCTATATATCTCTAATTTTGTCTTCCATGATAGTAGTCACGATTTTAGTAATTTTCCCACCGAATAAAGGCATGTATTTCCAGAATGCAGTCTTTTTTTAATTTCTTTATGCGTCTCGTTTTTGCAGTCAATTATAGTGCCGAGGTATTTAAATTCTTCTACTATTTTTAAGGTTTTGTCTAACACTTTCAGGTCGCTATACTCATTCACGGGTGCCGTTCTGTCAGTGATCATGCATTCCGTTTTCTTTTCGTTAATTTTGTAACGTATTATAATAACTACGACAGAAAAGAAAGGAGAAATTGAAAAGGTGGGAAAATGAAGAGAGAAAGAGAGAGAGAGAGAGACAAAGTATTTCCATCAATTGCTAAATGTTTAAAAGGCAGTCAAGATCTAGACATCAAAGTGTCAACAGCTGTTTGTCTCTCGAGCAGGCGAGTCGGCGACTCGCCTGCGAACATCAAAGTCTTGACAGACTAAATTGTATATTGGCTGAAGCTAATAAGCCTCGATAGTGCTCTCTTAGTATGGTATTGAATTCATTGCTGTATTCTAAAATTATCAGGGCCCTGAACGACAGGATGGATTAACAGTATTTATTATTCGGAAGAAAGAAGATCGGATATGAAGATAATGTATGAAATGTATGTATGGTGTAGAAGTATTAATTTATTACATGTAAGACCCGCGAAAAGGTATTAATTTATAATCATCCATGACCCACGAGAACCAACAAAGTACTTATTAATAATAAATAAAAATTGAATCTTTTTATTTTATTTATTTCCTGCTACCCGTTTTATTTCATTACAATTTCTAGAGCTACTTCTTTTGCCATTTTTATTAGTATTTCAACGTTTTCCTTCCTCATAGAGGAAGCTTTGTGATCGTAAATAGAAAAATTTTGTTAAATAGATGTTAGAAACATGTTTTGAGACATTAGGAGTCAAAATACACTACTTTAAGAAAAAGTCTATATGGATATGTGTGTGTGTATGTGTGGACGGATGTGTATGAATATTTTTCTGGACATTCACGGTAAAAATTAATGTTTCGGAGCTCAAAGATTTTGCTTTATTTTAAGGAAGGGGGCTATTCAAAAATTTATATTGTTTTTCGATGTTTCTTTATTTTCTTAGCGGTTTATCGATTTTTTAGTTTTAGTATTTTGGGCTTTTTGTTATGTTTGAAATAATATCATCAATTCTTTTTTATTGCATTTGAAAGAGCATAAAATTAGGTATCACTTCCGACCCGAAATTTTAAATAAGCTATTTTCTTTTTTCTATTATACATGAAAACGTCGTGTTTTGTTTAAAAAGTGATATCTGGGAAATATAATATAGAAAATTTTTGAAAAAATTTGTGATGATTAGGAATATGGATAAGAATATTTTTTAATATTTTCAAGCCTTTATATTTTTCTATTTTCGAGAAAAAAATCATTTTGTAAAAGGATTGTTTCTTTTTGGCGAACGATAACTTAAGTATAATGTAATTATTCCTTCTGAAAATCTCCAGAAAGGTAGCGTTTCCTATCTCTTGACTGTTAGAAGCCCAGATTATAACGACCTTTACATCCAAGTTATTTGAGGTTATGCTTTTTAAAATTTTTCTTTTGATTGTGTATATCTTGAGAATAGCACGGTCATTTTTTGCAACCCAGGGCTCGTTTTTTCTTTTTTTAATGAAGATTCGGAATTAAGAAGAAATTTTGAGATTCACCGATCCGTTTTTGTTTTACAAAGATTTATTTTATTACGATATTTTACGATATTTCTTTCTTTGTATTTAATGGCCATGTGTCCCCTCTTTTTTGGGATTCCGATATGTCCCAATGCATATGTGATTTTGTATTTTACATTTGTATTTTATATACTTGTTTGTTGTGTTGTGCGATGTCGGTAGAGCGAAACTCATTACCTACTTACTAGTGTCTCAGATACTGTTGAAGAGGCTATGTGGGCGCATATGTCCTACTTCAAAGTACAATTCGTAGTTGGAGATCTTTTCCAGACGAAAAACTCGGAGAAAAAATTCTCGAGAATTTTCATCAGAAATTGAACCTTGACTGCTTGAGCGTTTGGTATCAGTAGGCAAGCGCCTTACCAACTGAGACAATAGGGGCCCTATTATCGCTGCATTTTGCATTTGAAAGAGTATAAATTACTTATGAACGGTAATATTGCTGTTTTTTTTTATATCTTTTCCATTGATATTTTGAAATATTTATTGAAAAGGTATTTGAAGATTAATGAAATAATTATGTGATTTTAGATGTTTTTAAATTAAAATTCAAGGTGAAATGTATAAAATTAATTTATATTTAGATGTAAAATAAAAATATAAATATATAATAAAAAAAATTTTATGGCTACAGCTAGTTGAATTAACTGTTGTGAATTAAACCATCAATTATAAATCAGTATACAGTTTTTGAGCTTCTAATTAAAAAGAGATATAACAATTTAAAATTATTTTATTAGAACAAAAGAAAATTTATATTAGAACAATGAATTTAGTTTGAGGAAGCTAAGTGCCAATGAATTGGCAGCGGTTTTTTATTATGGTTTCCCTGTTCTGTCCTATTATATCTATATCGTCAATATTTTAGAAATTGATATGTACACATAATATGTATAAGCTGGGCGTAGGTAATGTGGCCACCTACACGAAATTTCGCTGTATGCGATATTCTGGGGCGCCGTAACTCCTACAGTATACGAGGGTAGTTCAATAAGTCTTTAGAATAAAGTATAAAAACAATTTTTTTGGGTAAATTTTTTTTTATTTTTCAACATAATGTCCTTGGAGCTCTATACACTTGGTCAATCGCTTTTTAAGTTTTTTTAATCCTTCAGAAAAGTGCGTTTTCGGAAGTTCCTCAAAATAAGCACTTACAGAGGCAATGACGTCTTCGTTGTCCGTAAATCTCTGTCCACCGAGCCATTTTTTCAAGTTTGGAAATAAGAAAAAGTCACTGGGGGCTAAATCTGGTGAATACGGTGGGTGTTCGACCAATTCGAATTTTAGTTCTTCAATTTTAGCCATTGAAACGAAGCATGTGTGAACTCGGGCGTTGTCGTGATGAAAGAGAATTTTTTTTCTCGCCAAATGTGGTCGTTTTTTTTTAATTTCTTCTTTCAGCTGCTCTAATAATGATGCATAATACTCACCAGTAATTGTTTTACCCTTTTCCAAGTAGTCAATAAGTATAATTCCACGTGCATCCCAAAAAACTGTAGCCATAACCTTACCAGCTGACTTTACGGTCTTTGCCTTCTTTGGAGCTGGTTCGCCTGTGGAAATCCACTGTTTGGATTGTTCCTTTGTCTCAGGAGTGTAGTGGTGTATCCATGTTTCATCCACAGTCACAAATCGACGAAAAAATTCCTCAGGATTCCGACTTATGCGCGCCAAAAGAGCCTCAGAGGCGAACACTCTATTGCGTTTATTCTCAGCTGAGAGCAAACGCGGCACCCATCTTGCCGATAGCTTTTTCATGCCTAATTTTTCATGTAGAATTGAAACAACTGCACCTATAGATATCCTTGTGGCCTCAGCTAACTCACGCACTTTTAATCTTCTATCCTTCAACACCATATCGTGGATTTTATTGATGATTTCGGGAGTAGTTGCTTCTACGGGCCTTCCTGAACGTGGTTCGTCACTTATTGATGTACGACCACGCTTAAATTCATTTACCCAGTTATAAAATGTTGCTAAGGCAGGGGCAGATGTGCCATGAACTGAGTCCAATTCATTTTTTACCTCATATGGAGTTAAACCCTTTAAATGAAAATGTTTAATTACCGCTCTGAACTCGTTTTTTTCCATTTTTCTTAACAAGCAATTTTTTTTTTTCAATTGGTTATAAAAACACGTAAACTCAGAAGATGTGGACTGTGACTGCACCATATATCTAGTCGGGAGTGGTGCTGACTGAAAACAGACGATTTGGAGCGATTCGCGCGCCATCTGTTGGTCATTCTAAAGACTTATTGAACTACCCTCGTATGTAGTATGGTAATAGATGTTGAGAGGCACGGTGACCCCGCTGCTAGCACCCTCTAATTATAAGATAGTGTCATATTTGTCCGAGAAAGCATAAAAACTCTGATTTCTTAGCAGTGCATGCATGTAAAGAAACCACTTTTGTCAGCGATATATGAGCGAAAAGAAAATCATACAGTAAATAAAATTGTCCCTTTTTCTACGTACTTTAAGATGCATGTGCTAGTTTTTGCAGTAGAGTGTATTTTTAATGCGAAAATTGCAACTTTCGTTGACGTTTATCGGTTGATAAAATGGCCATACGAATGCATCACAAGGCAAAAGGCATAAGCCGATAAAAACAGCGGTTGCTTCTTCAAAATTCCTAGGCCTATACTAATTCCAAAATATCGACACCAAGGCGTACGCTACGGCACCATATGTTTAAAAAGACTTAAATTCAATAATGTAGACTAATGAATTTTCAGGGGACTATAAAAACCACTTACAAGGAGAGTGTCCCACCTGTGGGAAACGATTTTCGATGAGGCTTTGGGAGGTGCTTCGTAGTATCCAAAAATGAAGCCCGACAGCCGTAGTTTGTTCCAATGGGCCCTGATTCTCGAGATACAAGCTATTTTACTCCGACTATGCGTTATTTTAATGAAAGATGGTACATCTACTTCATATTATTACTATGTAAGTTTTAATGCTGAAGAAAATGTTAAAAAACTACATAAAATTAGATGAAAAGAGCTTTATTCTTTATTTAGGTGGCGAATAAAATTTTAATTCTCAGATCTGTACACAAATAAGTCATTCAGATCCCACAGAAATTCTTCACTTATCTTAGAAGTGTGTGAGAAATATATAATAAGGGTGGCTAAAGTTACCCGTCAGGTGGGGTTACTTTGGCCACTTTGATTTATCTGCTGTAAAAGTCTCTTGAAATATATGGAATCAATTTATGTTATTTCTGTAAAAGTATTCATCTGTAGAAATGTTTATTTTATATTAAATATAAATTTTTAAATTGTGATATTAATAATAATTAATAATTATAATATCATATCATCAAATTACATAAATATCAGTTATACTATAATTATAGATTATAGGTAATGTAATTTGGGGTTTTATGTAAATAACATACTTTAAACACAAAAATATAAAAGAATATTAAGTATTTTCTTAAAAAATATAAAAAAGAATTTAGACCATTTTAAAAACTGTGGTACCTCCGAGAATTTTTTGAATTTTTCATATTGACCAAAAATTAGCAATTTTTAAAAAACTTCAGAAAGCTTTCATCCCAGCCATTTTGTACGAATCAAAAAAGATTACTATAATCTGGTAAAAAGTTACGATCGATTTAAATTAGAAAAAAGTTCAGATTCACTTTCTTTATCATCTTCATATATGTTGATAATGAATTCACAATTCTTTGGCATCACCATAATAAACAAAATAGAGAAGTTAAAATTTTCGTAATATTATGTTGAAATATTGTTATAACTATGAACAATCCGACATCGCATTAAACCGCAATACGATGAGAAAATGAAGTGCTCACCTACGTTTAGCAGTTTCTAGATCTATAAATTTAGTGGCTAAAGTTACCCCGCGTTTAAAAGAAAACTCATTACAATGAATTTTTAAAGCAGTTCGTGAAATGATGAAATTATTAAGTTCAATATAATATTGAGCACCATAGCGCGACAAAGTTTAAAAGATATAAATTTACAACAGTTTTTAATGTAAATTGCAAGTATCATATATACATAACTTTGGACTTGAGTCTTAAAAATAATGTAGATTCTATAAATTTGTATCTTAATTTATCCAAAAAGTTAGTAACAAAATCCATTTTTTAATATCTGAAATATTGGGAAAACATTTCATACAAAAGTCAAATTTGGACTAAAGTAACCCCGCCGGCAAAACGTACATTAAGCTTTAAACTATCTATGTGCCTTTATTGACAAATATTTATTGAGGCAACGTGGAATAACTTGATTTATAAAATTGTTATGAAAATATAAAAAAATTGATAAATTGTACAAAATATATGTACCGTTTTGGCAGGGAAGATGGACTATTTTGGTTGTACCGTTCGGATCTCACCACTAAATGGTACATATACTTTACGTGCATTCAAAGTGGAATCAAATAATTTTTTTATAATAATTTGATGAATGAAGTTACAGAAATATTACTTTCGTGTTTTAAGTCTCCTCTACTAAAGGTTTATTAACTTTATTTAACATTTTTCTTAATTTCCAAATTATTGCTGTTTAATGTTTTTTAAAAGTATTTTTGCTGCCAAGATATCAGTTATATAGTAATTTTTATCAAAAATATTAAACATTATATTTTATTTTTTCCATAATATAGTATTTTATATTATACATACTTTAATATTTGACAATGCTTCTAACAAGTATATATGTATACTTAATAAATTATCAGTGTAACTTTCAAAAGAAAATATAAAACGTCTTTTAAAATGTCGTTATCCAACAAAATGCATTTTTTTAATCGGTTAGTTGTCGAAGGTTAACACGATTTTTATTTAATAAGCTACGTACAAACCAATACATAGCCACGTTAATATTTATTAAAATAAGAAAATAAATGTCTAGTTTTGTCTTTTATGTCTACTAGCAATAATACTTCGGTCGCTCACGCTCCTTCGGTTAATTTTAAATATCCATCCATCCATCCATCGACCCAGCCAGCCTACAGCGAGACTATCAAGGGGTATGACGAATCTGAAATTTTCGGACGGTTTGGGATTCCTATAATAAATTGTAAACGTTCTTAAGATTCCATAATCATCTTTACTTAAGCAGAAATACCTTTTATTAATATAATATCGTATTAAAAAATCTGTTGAGATTCATGCTGCAGTTAACTATGATATTTTAAACAATTTTTAAATTTGTGAAATACAAAAGCGATAAAAATACAAAAACTATGTAGCGAAAAAATAAAATTTCCTTTAGTTTCTAGGTACTAGGTCAGTCACTGTCACGTCTATTACCTTACCAGTCTAACTCTGCATTCATTTGTAACGTCCGTAATTATTTAATCTTAATTCGAGTTTTCACACACTATTTATTTTTGCTCCAAAATCCATGAAGTTTCAACAACATAAATTCCATCCACGAACAAAAATTTTGAACTGAAAAATCCTCACACGAGCATAAATCGCTGCACGGACTCAGCGTCTCAAAACCTAATTATTGCTTGCGTCGGTAATTATCGCGCACAGCACTATATCTATGTATTGATGTTGATGCGATTCGGCACTCGACAATATCCTAATGGCCTCCGGGACGCCAGCCACCTGATGCCCGCCGTTAGATTTCAAGGGAGACCTGGGTGATATGGTCACATTTAAGGGGGACTAGGACGAGGACTGAAATATACTCACTTACGCTCTTGAACTGCTAGAATGTCTAATTTTTAGATTAAAAAATATAAATTCTAATAAAAAAGTGTTGAAATTTCGAAATGGAGTACACATTATTCCTTAGAATTTGAATATTTCTGGGTAAGCAAGTGTGACATACTTTATATATATATATATATATATATATATATATATATATATAAAGTATGTCACACTTGCTTACCCAGAAATATTCAAATTCTAAGGAATAATGTGTACTCCATTTCGAAATTTCAACACTTTTTTATTAGAATTTATATTTTTTAATCTAAAAATTAGACATTCTAGCAGTTCAAGAGCGTAAGTGAGTATATATATATATATATATATATATATATATATATATATATATATATATATATATATATATATATATATATATATATATATATATATATATATATATATATATATATATATATATATATATATATATATATATATATATATATATATATATATATATATATAATGTCGTTCGGATCGATATATGGATTGAACGATTTAATAAAATGAAAATTAACAATTGTGTAAATAATACGGTCGCTCGAGCCCTTATGAGTGTCTTATTGCATTGTCTTTGTAAACCCGATAATCCCCATAAAACTCATAACCATCATAAACCCAATAAAAGCCACAAAACGTAAACTCCATAAAATCCATTAAAATTCATAAGTCCCATAAAATCCATATAACGTATTAAAAAAGTATACTGCATAAACATCGTAAAATCCATTAAAAAAGTCAAACTAATAAACCCCATAAAACTAATGAAAATCGTAAGCCCCATAAGCCATAAAAATTAAAGGTCTAAATTTTTTGAGGGCCAAATAGTTATACAAACACAGAAATTATAAAGTAGAAATAATTAATATAAAAATGCTATTATTATACAAAATATTATAATTCCAAAATTTTATAAGGCCCAAAAAACTGAAAACAAAACATTAAAAGCCCCAGAAAATTATAATATGCAAAAAATTATAAGGCCCAAATTTTACAAGGCCCACATAAACTATAAAACTAAAACATTATAATGCCCAAATTTTATAAGGCTCAAAAAACTATAAAAACAAAAAATTATAAGGCAAAAAAATTATACTATGCAAAAGATTATACGGCTCAAATTTTATAAGGCCCAATAAATTTTAAGGGTCAAAATTTTATAAAATAAAATTATAAGGCCCAAATTTTATATGGCCGAAAAATTATACTTTTCAAAAAATTAGAAGGCTCAAATTTCATAACGCCCAGAAAAACTAAAAACAAAAAATTATAAGGCCCAAAAATTATACTACGCAAAAAATGATTATTCCCAAAAATTATACAATGAAAAAAATTGTAAGTCCCAAATCCTATAAGGCCCTAAAAAACTATAAAAACAAAAAATTAGTAGATAATGCCTGAAATATTATAATACGCAAGAAATTATGATGCTCAAAAAATTATAATGCCCATAAATTATAATGTTCAAAATATTATGAAGCCTAAAAATACTGGTTGACAACACATACCTAGGAAGCAAACCATCCACCCACACATCCAGCTACCTATTGATCCACCTACAAACTCATCTGTCCATACTTCCACCTTCACAATAACTCACCCACACTCACACACATACAGGGATTTTTCAGGTCATAGATTTAAAATATGATGTCCAAATAAAGAAAACAAAATGTCCTAGTTTTTATGGCGGTTCTGTTGCGGTAAAAACTTGTATTTTTAATTATTTTGAGAATAATAATTACTTACGGTCAGTCATCTTTGCGGGCGAAGCTAAGCGGGTAATGCAAGTTATTAATAAATAACGTCAGAAAATCACGGATTATTAGTTTTTCCGAGTTATGCCCCTGGTAGAAATCTAAGCTGATTTCTAACCAGATATTAGATAGATTTTCTAAATCTGCTTTATTTCTGGTTAAAGAATTAGCTAGAAATCAGTTAAGAACTACATGCTTGTTAGCTAATTTCTAGGTAGATTCTGCTTAATATTCTAGTTAATAAAAGTCGATAAAATAAGTAATTTATATATTAATTAATCAAGGAAATAATAACAGTTTTATAAAAATCGAAGTAATAGGCACTTCTAATCATATTACAGTGAGTATTTTAGTAAATTAAAGTTTAAAATATACTTTCATTGTCTAGTAGTATTGGAGGTTAGTTTATTTATTTACATAACGACGAGGGCACTTAAAAAGTATTATTTACACAAAAAGTATTAAAGCGCTGAGTAAAACTGAAGTGTCTTTATTAAAGAAATTTATGTTATTAATAATGTAAAACATGTTAGTCATATAATTATTGTTACTTTAAAGATAATAGTAGAAACAGAATAACGTAATTTTAAGAATTTTTGGTGTAACAATAATTGGTATACAAATATTTGTAGTTTTACAATAAACTTTTTTTACAAAATTTTATTTTAGGCATAAATCAAAATATTTTTGTTGATTAAGTTATGATTGATTAATTTTTGAAAGGGAAATAATTATATTTATAAAATACTTTTAGTATTGCATATGCGTATGACTGTATGACTGAAAGTTGTTATTGCCGATAAGAATATTTATATTGGCATCATACTATATTCAACATTCAATAAATTATAATAATGTATATTTTTAAAAACTGATAAATTGTAGAAACAAAATATATATATGTTACATTTGCAGACAAAATATGTACATACTTACTTAAAGCATAGTTTTAAGCAGATTCTAGCCAGATACTAGCTATAATTTGGCTTATTGATAGTTTATTAATCTGGTTAATAAGCTAACTAGACATTCTAGCTACCTATCTACCAAGGGCCGAGTGGTTGCGTACTCAAAAGTTTTAAGAAGCGTGTCAGGATTTTTTGTGGGTTGAAGTGGGAGACGAAAGTGGCAAAGTGTGCATAGAACTCAAGAATCCTAATTAAAAAGAAATATAGAAATTTAAAATTAATTTATTAGAATAAAAAAATTTATATTAGATCAATTAATTTAGTTTAAGGAAGCTAAGTGCCAATAAATTGGCAGCGGTTTTTTTTTACATTTTTCGAGTATGTATGTCCATTTTAATACACCTGGGTCTGAAAGGGTTAGATATTTCCAGTTTGAGTGAGAAAATCATTAAACACGAATGAATTGTTAACTTGTCTGCATGTGGGAAATTTATTAGGCCTTAAAACACATAGATCAAATGAAAATTACATAATTAATAATTTTTATTTTAAATTGTAACGGAGAGGGAATAGACACAATGCGTGGAGTTCGTCGCGTGTTTTACTCGGCACAGTTAAGTGTCGAGTCTCGATGAGGTTGGGACGTTTGAAAGAAGAAGACAAGGGATAGGGTTGATGGTCGTTTATTCGGCAACTATTAGAGAGAGAGAGAGAGGTGTCCGTCCGCGCCTAAAGCTAGATGCTCGCTCGATGGTCTCGCTCCAACTACTATTGTTCGGAGGTCAGGCCCCGACTAAACTAACTTCTTGCGCATTCAAACCGTCTTTAGGTGATTGTTAAATATATAGAAAATAAAATGTACTATTTAGTATCCAATCTGCTCTAAAAACTTATAATCAGTTCGAAGTTAAGACATGCCTAATATGTCTGCAAAATTTCTGCTTGTAACTTCCTTTCCTTAAAGAGTTATGGTGAACACAAAATTTGGATACGCACATACGCGCACACACACTTACACGCACAAGCACACACCCACACGCACATACACACACATACACACAACACACACACATATACACACACGCACACACACACACAAATACACACACACGAACACACACACGCACACGACCACACGCACACAGTCGCAAATTCAAAAATTTTCATAGTAACAACGCTTTCTCATTGAGAAAGCAAAGACGAGACCCATTTTTCGTAATAAATCAACAACATATAAATATCAGGGAATATGAGAATTTAAATATCTAAACTTATAACATGAATTTTTATTCTAAATCATTATTCAAATATTTACGATGAATTTACTTACCGCGAAATTATATATACTTTCAGAAATCAATTACGAACCGATGCAATGAATGTCGTCTCTCTAAATAAACATTATAACTACTGGGCCATTATACCTCGGTCTTCTCTATTCAACTGAATTGAGAAAAAATGTCTCTTACAACAGAACATCCAGCCCTCTCTATAAGATTCAAATTCGAGCACACGTAAAATCCGCTTTAAACCTCATGGTCTACGAGGCGTCGACGACAATGACACTCAAATTTCGATGACCGCACCTTCGTACAACTTCCAGTTCCTAGGCGTGGGCATAAGCGAAACTATTTGCGACGAGATGAAACTATTTACGATTCTTAGCCACTGTTGCGCACGTTTATCACCAACGACCCACTATCGAGTTTGCATGTATATAAAAGAGAAAAGTATGCGTCGATTTATGCCTTGTTCGGGTTATTCTTTTTAATTTCTGCATATGCGAGACATTTGCATTTTATATGGAATTCGCGCTTTTTATGGTTAACTCGATGCTAGAAGTAAGCGATAGCCATTCGGCACGAGAGCATTTTCCTTTTAGAGGCTGATAGCGATCGCGATGAAAGAATAAATTTTGTGTTAAAGTCCGTAGCGTTTTATGCTTAGGTGGTACTTACCGATATAATATTGAAAAGTTTTCAGTGTATTAATGCCAGTTAACTTAAATGCCTCTATCGAAGAGAACTGAACTATTTTTTAAACAAATCGACTTATATAATAAACTTAATTTTGCTACTTTGCGAACTTTAAATATACATGCATGGATAATTTTAGATCGGATAATTTAAGTAGAATAGCCTAAAATTTTCATAAACATAATTTCATAAATAATTATAATGAATGTAATAAAATATCAATTAATTGTAATGATCCTTATAATTAAATATGGCTTTGAACTTTGCTCATTGATCAAGTCCGACCGATTAATGAAGTTGACGAAAAATTATCGAAAACCTAGAAGAAATGTTATTAATATTATGTGTTTCGTTCTAAGCTCTGAAAGAAAAATACTTTTCGATAACCTGACATATAAGGCAATATATTTGAGCGGCCCAATAGTTCAAAAATCCGTCACGTAATCATGTAAAATACGTGGGGCGCCAAAGTTCTGCACATAGCGAATAGTCTGAGAAACTTGTGCGTATATTCTGAAAGGTTTTTCGCAAGAGTCTTATATTCACATATAAAATATTCAAATTTAATCAATTATATTAAAAAATATTAAATTTAAATGGATACTAAATACCATAATAAAATTTAGAATAATAATAGTCACAATAATAACAAATATAAAATAGGTATAACATCATAGTGAAAAATATGTTTTAGTTATTTCGATTTCGTATGTATAGTCGAGTTTAGAGCATAGAGTTTTATTTGAAAGTTTTTCTACGTATTTGGAAATTATTATGCCTGGGGTAGTTGAGTTAAGAATTTACGGTTTTATTTGAATGTTATCCTATTTGATCATTGCTGTTCTGGGGTAATTGGGTTTAAGGTTTGCTATTTTATTTAAACGATTTGAAAATTTGTATCTGGGTAGTTGGGACAGGGTTTACTGCTCTATTTGAAAGTGTTTAGTAAGTAAGTGTTTGGACATTGCTGTGCCTATGGTAATTAAGTTTAGGGTTCTGCATTTATTTTTTAATTTCGTCTAATTGAAAATTTATATCCGTGAGGTAATTGAATTTAAAGTATAGAGTGTTATTTGAACGTTTAGTATTTGGAAATTGTTGTGCCTGGGGTATTTAAATTTAAAGTATACAATTTTATTATTATTTAAATGTGATATATTAATTTTCATTAAAATTTTATCGATATTTGGAATACCGATATTTTTGAAACAATATATTATATATATCGAAATATTGGGTATCAATTATTATCGATAACAATTATTGATATTAATACCCGATATTGAACATCACTATCGCGAGGTATTCGCATCGATGAGCACAATCATGGCTATTCTGTCGTTTGGTGGCGCTAGTGTGACACGTGAGTCAAAGCATTGCGAGTATATCTGTATATGTTGGCAGGATGCGCGCGCATACGTATATATAGATAGATGTATTCGCAATGCGTTGATCCACGTGTCACACTAGCGCCCCCAAACAACAGAATAGCCCTCATTATCGCTGCGCTTCGAGTTCATTTGTTTCGAACGCAATTTTGGCGCGCAATATATAAGGACTGCAAAGCAGCCCGTTACAGAGTGCACATTCTCCGGGAAACGAATTTTGGTCACGACTTTATGAGGTGGTTTCTGATACCCAAAAATGAAGCCTAGCACCCGTAATTCATTCTAATAATTGACTCTTGTTATCGAGATATGAATTAATTCTCTCGAAATATACGTTATTTTAATGAAAAAAGATAGATCTTCTTCTGACCATAACTCTACATTTTATTATTAAAAAATGACTCAAAAGATAATAAAAAGTAAGCAGAGAGAGCTTTTATTTTATTCTGTTACCATCTTCAATTATTCAAAACTTTTGATAAAATTAATATTCTTATACTTAACAGAGCTTAAATTAAAGCTCCTATTTTCTCTCCTACTTTTTATTATATTTTGAGTCATTTATCCACTATAGAAACTTGTAGAATCATGAGCAGAAGAAGAGGGTGCCTTTATTCATTAAAATTAATTACGTATAATTCGAGTAAATTACCTCATATCTTGATAACGAGGATCAATTATAATGAATTACGAGTGATAAGCTTCATTTTTGGTTACCTGAAACAACCTCCCAAGGTTTACTAAAATTCGTTTCCCAAAGACTCCTGAGAGTGCATTACATGATAGTTTTAGAGTACGTGGCCAGGTCTGCTCGGGAAAACAATGAGGCTAACTGTACTAAAAGGCTTTCTAACGCAATTGTTAGCACACGTAGATGATATACAGATTATAGAAAAGAACAGAGAAACTAAAATAGAAAACGTGGGAATACTAATAAAAACAGCTAGAAGTAGGTCTAGAAATAAACGAAAAATAAACCCAGTACATAGTCACTAGCAGAGCAAGGTCTGAGAATACTGATACTGATTTGAACGTAACTATAAAAGTTTTATAATTTTTTCTTGTAATTAATATATTTAATTACACAAACATACAGTTAGTTTAAGGTAAATAATGTTTAACATACAAATATGAATGATTTTCCCTAAATGATCGGGGTGACCTCACTCTACCCTACTCATAGAAAAAATCGTTCAGCTGATTTTTGTGACAATGAAAGTTATTTTTCTGTCTAACTAATTTCATCTAGTGATTTTAGCAATACTGAAAAATAGATATTTTTCAATAAATATATTGTCATAGAGCAGGGTGTCTTTGGTCAGCAAGGTATTTTTGATTCTAAAATCAATTTATATCTAAGTTTCAAATCAAACTTATACCTATTATAAGCAGGCAATTAATGGACATAAAGTCGTGCAACCGATTAACAATATCACCCAAATGTGAATGTCAACCGTCAAATCATGAGGCGGATCAATAAATTGACACATCTATTTGGTCGAAACCAAACGAAGTGATGAACAAAATTGGCGAACAAGGACCGATCGGTTGTAAAACCAAATGATTCCAAAACCGCCAATTCAAATGCATTTTCCCTTTGAGGATCGCATTATTACTACATATAATTTGTGAAATATCGATAACAAGTTATTTTATCGTTAAAAGCAAATCAATATTTTTGTCCAAAGCTGTTGAGATCGTTGCCATGCTAGTTACTATGGTAAATCAATTAACGAAAGACGCGCCGCTATATGTTCACGATCGCATTCGCTCATGATCGGCAAAGAGGATAGGTACTTGAATATTATATTGCTCCCATACCGCGCCTGTGTAACCTAAAATCCTCATTCAAAAATACTGCCCCGTTGTTTAGAGACATTAGATGCACTAGGCTAGCCAAACTATTTTTTTTTCCTTTCACATATCACGTGCTATTGCAATTAATAGGCGGGTATTATGATAATGTTTCTACTACTTTACCCTTTGTACATAATTACAATGTTGTGTATTAGACTTTCATGTTTTTTAGAAAGACTACAATATTACAATGTATGTGTAAATATAAATAATAATGTAAGAATATTACATGAGAGCAGGAATTTATTTATTAGTATATTTATGTTTTTATTTATTTATTAGTATATTTATGTTTTTATTTATTTATTTATTTATATTTTTGTTTGTTTGTTTATTTGTTTGTTTATTTGTTTGTTTGGTCGCTTGCTTGCTTGCTTACAGCTTTGATATTGGTTAAAATATACTATAATGGTATAAGCCCAAGCTTAACTATTTCTACTTATAATGTTTATTTAATTAGTTCAAAGTAGTATATATTTGTAACATGCTAATTAAAATTTTTGTTAGTCATGAAATGGCATACGTATTAAGAACACGATATGCATAAATAGCCAGTAGTAGCAGACGAGCTTTATTACCTCCGTGTATAGACTGAGACGACACCTACAATTCAGGAGTTCTCACAGACGATTGGGGAGCCCTATTGCAAAATCTCACGTGAGATCTCAGGTGAGACGATTGGGGAGCCCTATTGCAAAATCTCACGTGAGATCTCAGGTGAGACGATTGGGGAGCCCTATTGCAAAATCTCACGTGAGATCTCAGGTGAGATCTCATGACAAAATTTCATGTAACTAATTTTTAGTTTTTTATGTGTTTTAAACCATATTTAATCGATTGGTGAATATTTTTAATAAATTTGAAATTGGAAAAATTATCAAAAATTTTGACTTAAAAAAAATATAGATCGGTTTTTCAAAAATTTTCTAAGTTCAAATCTTTCAAAAATAGTCACCAATCGACTAAGAATGGTTTAAAATACATAAGAAACAAAAAATTAGTTATATGAGACTTTGGCATGAGATCTCACGTGAGATTTTGCAATAGGGAGGTACTGAAAACGCTCACACACACACGCACGCACACATACATGTACGCACGGATGCACACATATGCATTTATATAAGCATATATACATATGTAAATGTGTGTGTGTGCGTGCGTGCGTGTGTGCATGCATGCGTGCGTACGTGTGTGCGTGTGTATATGTGTTGAGAAACTACCGAATCATCCGTGAGAAGTACTGAATTGTAGGTGTCACCTTAGCCCTTACACGGAGGTAATAAAGCTTGTTTCCTACTACTGGCCATCTATTCATGCCGCGTTCTTAATATTGGGTTCACATCATTTTGTCGTGCTAAAGATTTTACTATACCTACACTATATCTATTACTAACAGAAATTTTAATTGGTATGTTAGAAATATATGCTACTTTGAACTAATTAAATAAACATTATAAGTAGAAACAGTTAAGCTTGGGCTTATACAATTACATTATATTTTAACCAACATCGGAGCTATAAATAGTTGTAAATATGTGCTTTTTAGGTTAGGAAAGTAATTTTTCTGACTTTTTATGTGACATAAGTTAAAAAAGTGGAGTACAACATAAATAATACGATAAAAATATAAACCTATTTATATTAACCATTTTAAGTGTGAAAAATAGCGAACAAATGAGAAAAAAATAGTTTCTCAGGGTTTTGAGTATCACGCACATTTCAAAATTTTAATTTTCCACCGATAGGTGGCGAGGCATATACAAACCAATTCACGTCTACAAAATAGAAACTTTAAGTTACTTAAGAAGCATTGGCACTTAAAAAATATTTTTCTGGAATATTAGACACTATGGAAGTCTTTTTAATGAGCGAAGTTTTCAATGTGAAAATGTAATCTAAAGTAATAAAACGTAAGTAAACGTACGGAAAATTAAAAAAACTTAAAAAACGTAAGAAAATGTATGATAACGTAATAAAACGTAAAATATGTCCGAAATCCAACAGTTTCTTACGTTTTGTTACGTTTTCTTACTTTTAATTACGTTTTATTATGATTACTCACACATTTTTACGTTTTCTCACAGTTCCTTACGTTTTATTGCATTTTATGATTTTCACAGGGCTACCCTGGAAGTTTCAAAAAGAGGGAACTAGGCGCTTTAGCCGAAAAATTATTCGCTAAATATTAAATTTGGCAACGCTGTTAGAATAACAAAACAAATTCCGTTTCGGTCTCCAAGACAATAACTGCCGGGCGGTCAAACGTACTTGTAGTAGATGATAACAAGATCGCATGCGATGCGAAGCCTGTTGTCGCTGCACAATGTTGTGCGCATCTATGACGAGTACATCTGACTACCCGGCACTTATTGCCTTGGAGACCAAAACAGATTTTGTTTTGTTTTTCTTACAGCGTTGCCAAATTTAATATTTAGCGAATGGTTATTCGGCGAATAGTTTTTCGGCGAAAACGCTTAGACCCGAAAACTGTAATCCTACGCCCATAGCTAACACTTTTCGTATGTTTATTAATTTTTTCAGATTTTTAAAATGTATTTTTCATATATTATCTAATAAAAAACGGAAATATTAGCATCTGGTATTTTTGTTATATTCTGTGTTAATAAATAAATAAATAAATAAATAAATACGTAAATATACTTATAAATAAATTCCTGCTCTCATGTAATATTCTTACATTATTATTTATATTTACATATATATTGCAATATTGTAATCTATCTAAAAAGCATGAAAGTCTGATACACAACATTGTAATTATGTACGAAGGATGAAGTAGTAGACATATTCTCATAATGTCTGCCTTTCAATTGCAATAGCACGTGATGTGAAAGGAAAAAAATAGTTCGGCTAGCCTAGTGCATCTAAAATAATGTCTCTAAACAACGGAGCAGTCTTTTTGATTGAGGATTTTAGGTTACACAGGCGCGGCATGGGAGCAATATAATATTCAAGTACCTATCCTCTTTGCTGATCATGAGCGAATGCGATCGCGAACATACAAACACACACACACACACACACACACACATATATATATATATATATATATATATATATATATATATATATATATATATATATATATATATATATATATATATATATATATATATATATATATATAGTTCTCTAGCCGCGCATCTTTCATTGATGTATCATAGCAACTATAGCGTGGCGAGGATCTCAACAGCTTTGGACAAAAATATTGTTTTTGCTTTTAGCGATAAAATAACGCGGTAAGTTCATTTTCAATTCAAATGTAGAGTTTTTTAGAATCATTCATTCATTCTTTTTACAAAAAGAATCAATTGTGTTAAAAAGACTATTCATCAGACATATACGAATACCTTGTACTCCTGTCAATACAAGAGATAGATACTTACAATTAGAGGCATTGAGCCTTCGAACATTATTTAATATAATTCATATCCGGGCATAGTGAAACTTTATGCGAAACCGCTCGACTTCTTCTTTTATTTTATAATTTTTTGTTTAAAACTAGCGTCTGTTTGCAGTACATTTTTAAAGTCGATAAGTTTTGGTCCAGATTTTGAGGTTATTTCTGTTGTCAATTGCAAACCTTTATGGATATGGAACTTTATCCATATGTTCTTCTTTCAAACCTCTAGTTGTCAATGCTGGAGTTCCAAGTCTTATACCACTTGGGTTAAAAGTGCTATTATCCCAGGGACGGTATTTTTATTACATGCCATATTATTGAAATTTCTTCTAAAACTTTTTCTGCGTTAGATCCTGTAAGATTAGCCGGACGCAAAAATCTACTAACAACATGTTTGCATCTGTACCATCCGTACTGATTTTATAACCTAATTCTTGTAATTGACTGCATAATCTTTTTGCATTTGCAACAACATATGTTACGAATTCTAAAGAAGTCACCTGCTTCATCGCAGTAGCGATTCCCACTATGGTATGGTTATTAGGCGGACCTCCTTGCAGCCCGGTAAAACAGATTGATTAATCTTATTTTAAATATCGTGCATGATATTTTCACCATTTTTTTTTCAATACATTTTAAACCGTTTCGGAGAAGTATCACTCCTGCATGTGGCCCCTTTAATGTTTTATGAGTTATTGTAGAAACTATATCACTGTAGTCGAATGGACTTGGTATCAGCTACTAAACCTGATATGTGTGCTATATCAATAAAGAGATAAGCATTATTTTTATCGGCAATTTTTGTAAATTTCTTATAATTGAGACATTTGATATTGACGATCGCAAGAAACTAGAGAGAGCGCTGCTGCATAAAGTAAGTCTCTATATAGTCACCCATAAGACCCCGTGTAAAATCACTGGCGCTGCAGTCAACTTTGCGATCGCCAATATAGCCGGGAGCTGGGTACTTTCCCGTATGCATTGAGGTGTCGAGAGGCAAACCAAGGTTTTTCTTATGTATTTTGATCCGTAGAATCTGTATCCGGAGATCAATTTTTCTGAAAAGTGGTGCGATTGGCTAAAAACGCGATTTTTTATAAAAATATATAAAAGTTGTTTTTTTTGGCTCTGGGCTATTTTTCTCTAAAAATTGAGGTCATTTTTAAGAAAGAAAGTCTCTATTTCTTTCTTTCCTCAAGTCAATACAAAAAAGTTATGATTTTTTAAAGTTTCATTTTTGCAATATTTCAATAACTTTGACCTTTCAGTACTTCAATGCGAATGAAGTTGTTTGAAATATATAAATTGATATATCTTTTTTAAGGTATCAATAATATATTTATCCATTGATATGTAAAATTAAATTAACCAAGACTATAATCAATACATAAATGTCGCTTTAAAGTCCGTTTCGCATCAATTCTACGGCCGGTACTCTCAGGGTAGGGTACTGTTATAAGCATTTACTTTATTTTGAAAACTATTTAGATTTTCATTCTACATATACTTTTTCCATATGTATTTTGTAAAATAATAAACATGAATTTTACAACAATTTTTTATTTTAACTTGCTAAATTATCTGGACTTGGACATAATATGGTTGAACATTGCAATCCCATTCATCAAGCTTTAAGTGAAATGCTTCCAAACATCGTTTTTGAACTAATAATTCTATTTGATCAATATATTTATTGCCACCATAATATCTCTGCCCTGGAAGACCTGTACTATATTTATTATGCAGGCATGAACTAAGACATTGTGAAACACTTAGTGATGTGATATCTTCACTGGCAATTAATTCGAGACCTGATTTCGGTCGTTTCTTGTCCTTTTTCAACAGTTCGAAAAGTTCTGGATAGTCCCAAACATTTTTTTGTAACATACTATCCATTTTCGTAATAAAATTAAAGATGGATAAATAAATATGCATAAAACGATGTGTTATTGGCAAATTCGATTTTAAAGAAAAATTAAATTTTATATTTTATAAGAATTTGCTATTTATTAAAGTCTCGTCTTTATACACTCTAAAGGCATCAAAATATATTTAGTTGTAATATGTTTTAGTTTCGTATCGGAATATGCACGTCACATTAGCAATTATGTAACTGAATTGAACAGAAGAAATCTAATCTAATGCGCACGGGACATCGTGAACATGAAAGATTCGTGCACTTTTATAAAGTTAAAATTTCCCTATTAACACAATTTTATTCAATTTTATAAGTATACCTATTTCTGGCCCTTCCCGCTCCAAATCCAGGCTTTCACTTTATAAATAGGGGAGACTAGTGTATAACGGCGACTAAAATGTAATGACCCATAGAAATTATAAAAAGAATAATTAAAAAAAAACTAAAATAGCATTTAGGTACCATCTAATTGAAGAACGTTATCCTATATTGACATCAGTGTTTAATGTTTATTTCCAATAGTAAAGTGTACTTTTAAATTACATCGAAAATAGCGATTTAAGAAATAGTTGGGGTATAACGCCTCCGCCCCACCCCCATTGGGGTATAACGGGCCAGCGTAATTTTACGCTCTTGCTGTTAAATTATGGATACCAAAGTACCGCAAGAGGGAAGAACAATGTTTGTTTGTGCTTAATCAATCGCGATATTAGATCGAGATACGTTACAACAACTCATAAATAAAGAAAAGCTTTACATCCGCTCTGCATGAAAACTTTTGTCGTTTTTTACGGCTCTAAAACGACTTAAAATTCCTGTTTTATATCTGCTACTATTTCAATTTTTCAAATTATATATTTTTTTATTAATAAACATGTCAAACTTTTTTTTTCAAGCTCTTAATGATATGTCTACTCTTCTACAATCAAATAAATAGTTTTTATGTACTAAAAATGGTGGCCTATTATATCCCAACAAAAGAGGCCCATTATGCCCCATTTGCAATAATTAACGTTTTGTATCATAACTTTTTGTAATCTTAATGAAATAAACAGTTACAAAAAGCAAAATGAAGCTTGAAAAATATCTTAAAAAGGAGAATAATTGTCTGATTTTCTAAATTAATCAAAAATATACAGGTTTGGCGATTTGAAATTTTTTTATCGTTTTTCATATAACCTGACTTTTCAATTTGAAACTATGCTGTAAAATTTTGTTTGCTAGGAGGATTATATCCATACAAAGAAAATTAACTCACACTATGACCACAAGTAGATTAAGACGCAGAATAAAAAATTTCGTCCTTTTTCTACAGAAAATATGGCTAGTGGCCCGTTATACCTCGTGATCCGCTATACCCCAGTCTCCCCTATATACACGTAATTAGCGAAATCATATAATATCGGAATCAATTAAATAATGAAAAATAATATGTTAAATCCAACGTTAAAAATAATATATATTATATAACGATTTGTAATGAATCTACAAGTTTAGATATAACTATCAGCTTAGATCAGTTTGCGTGGAAATTTTATCTGATGTTAACAAGAAATTATTATTTTTTTTTATTTATTTATTATTTTTACTTTTTTTTAAAGTTAGTTGTAAATAGTATTTAAGTCTTTTGATTTCTTCTCTAGGTTATATAAGTCAGCCCTTGTACAGGTAATAAAGGTAACTGAATTTTATCTCTATTGGTTAAACATGTAAATTATTTTTTTCTGGTCTAATAAAATATAAAAATATAAATAAATATATCTATAGGATATTTTTGTAAATATTAAGTCTTTATATATTATGGATATATTATCTTTAGTATTCTTTACATAGACAACATATAATATTTTATACATATTGCCTATAATTGATTACAGCACAATTGATATCATTTTGTAAAAGCATATTAGTGCCAGCATAACGTTCTTTTATACAACATACAAAAGTATAAACTTAAGAAAATCATGAATAATCCTAATTTATATAACTTTGAGAAAGTATAATACCCAAGCATTTGGCAGCGTTTTTCTAATCCTTCTAGACATATTACAATATATTATAATGTACCGAGTTGTTACTAATTAAAATAATTATCTTTTATTATCATCTTTACGTCATTAAAAGTAAGGTATCAAATAAATTTATAACAAATTTTTAGCACTGAATAAAGCCTACAAAATAACCCCAAAAGACATAGACCGTTTCGAATCGCAACGCCTAAGATAGGTCTTTTCTATTCGCAACGCGCAAGATAGGTCTTCTCTAATCGTAACGCGTAAGATATGTCTTTTCTCTTAGGACCCGTCGATTTTACTTTCTTTTAAAAAAATGTCTAAGTTCATTTATATATACTTATATATAAGGTGACTAATGGTACATCTTATAATATATATATTTATATATTAATATACTACTCTTATAACAAGAATGTTGGGTTAGTGGTTAAGGTAATGGTTTGTCACCTAGAGGTTTTATGTTCAAATCCACTTTAGGGCATTTTTTTTTCTTTTCTTTGAATAATTTATTGTATTGCGATGTATAAAACGTCAATAATTTTTCAATAAAAACGATTAATGATTAATGATTAATGATTAATTTTGCATTAATTTATTATTCGAGTAAAAACGGCTTATATATAATTATATATAGTTATATAGGGACAAAATTTATATACCATTATATATAATTATACACAAGTCATTTTTACTTGGGTAATGAATCCGGCTAAAATTTTAAGAGAATATTCTTCAAAGTATTTAGAATAAAAGTGTGCATTTTGTTTTTGAAATTATTTTTAACAACTTTATGTCAAATTATTGTAGAACTAATGTTTATTAAGCAAAATCGTAAATAAATATTGTTTTAATTTTTAACACACTTCATGGGATAACTCTAAATCTAATACATGTAAATGGCTGAAAATTTGTAAGGTAAAGTAGGTAGTACTTGGACACTTTTTCAAACGAAAATACGGAATCAGTGTTTGTAGAGCCAAAACTCAACATTTTTCCCAAATCTTTAATCTAATCGTTAATTCGGCATGTTTTACTGTTATTGGTACAAGAAAAAATACGCTGACATACTTTTTTATACTAAAAATGTAAGTTTAAAAATTGAACTATATGTCGCAGTAGTTGGACATCGTATCTCAAGCTTGTCCTAGTACTTGGACATAGTTAGGACCTAGTAGTTGGACATATGAATTAAATGTGTCCAACTACTGGGTTCAGAAAAAGTATTGGACGTAAACTTGGACAATACATTCGGCATATTACAGTTCTCGATATAACCTCAAAATGTTATATTTACATTTATAACAAAATGAAGACGTAAATCAACATAATCTTGGTTAAATTATATACTACACATCATCAACTATCCGAATGTATGTCAATGAATACATCTTTTTATCATCTTTATCAGTAATTACATTTTTCGTCACTATCGAAGTACTGGTTACAATTTTCGTTTTGTCCAAGTACTGGGCACTTTACCTTATATAACTTGATAATATCAGTACAAATATGATATGCAAGTACTTATCAATTTATAAAAATCAAAACTGTAGACAAATTTGATTTGACCAGAGAGCCACCTTAATCACAGCGACCTCACTCTCTTACCCTCCCAATCCTCCCTATACGTGTTGCACATATCTCTCTCTCTCTCTCTCTCTCTCTCTCTGCAGTCTCCGACTGCACGCCAACGTTCATTTACACCGCGACGCGCGCGCGCGCACGCACACTCAATATCTATACACTCACCCTTGCTCGCTAGCTGGTATGCGCGCGCGTTTGCGTCTTCCTCGCGGCGGCAGCGGAGCGCGTGTATTTAAGGGCTCGCGCCGGCCGCCGCGGCACCACACACACGGCCAGCGTCCCGCGGCTCGCTCAGCTTTTCGCCCTCCGGCCCCAGCCCCCAGCTACACTTTCAGCTCTTCGCAGACAGACATAAGTATCTCTCGGGCGAGATAATACAGGAAGAACAGGAGGAACAAGAAGAAAGCGGTGCGAGAAAGAAGACAGTGATATAGTTTTGTCCGAGGAGCAGCGTTCGAGCTACGAGTGAGTTTGCATCCCTTTCCTTTCTCTCGTTTTTTTCATTCGCTTAGAGTGCGACGGATCGTTTGCACGAGCATTCAACAGGCTGTTCGAGAGGAGCGGCAACGCGCGCTGCGGTTGTTGTTTACTGTGTGCTGCCGATCGTGGTGCGGGAAGCTCTTTGGAAGGAATTGATTTGAAATTATTTTTTGTTGGGCCTATTATTGTACGTGGTGTGCGGTTTTATTGCTAAGGAAGTTTCTTGATTTCTCTCGCGAGGTGTCCAATTATCTAGCGGCGAAAGATTTACCGAGAGCGTACGAGATGGGGATACTAATTACTTACGTACTATAGTTTACTAAGTAAAAATAAATATTAAGTACCGTTATTATAAAAATTTTTACTCACTATATATAAGCTGGATTTTTATACAAAAAATTTCGCTATTTTTGTTTTAAACCACTAAAAAAGAAATGTAGGGTACACCTATGTGACCAGATTTTTTAATACTTTCTGCTATAGATCGAAAATGGAAAATAATAGTGAACAAAGCTTATAATAATTATATCCAATGTTATTAACTGATTATAGAATAATACTCTTTCGTTGTTAATAACTTTGTATATAATTAATATTTTTACAAGAATGAAAGTTTAAATTAAACTTATTTAGTCTACTTTTATGATCTTCTACACGGAGAGAATTTTCAAATAAAAATTATGACGAAATTCGCAGTAAAAATTACCGTGAATGACTATAAAGCTGGGACACTCTCTTTCCGGCAGTTTTTATTAATATTTACGATAAATTTTACCGTACTGAAGGGTAAAATTTGCCTGCCGTAGAGTAAAAGTTCCCTGTATAAATCTTAGAGAAATCCAAAATTTGTGGTAAAATTTGTACGATATATTTTTTAAAAATCTGGATTTTCTTCCAATTGTTGTAGCAGTATCATTAATACTTAAATAAGAACATTATACACATTTATATTTGAGTTAACCTAAAATGTGTACACGCTCAGTTGTTTTCTTTATCAGCTGTCTTCTTTTTCTCAAATCAGGCAAATTTTACCATTCAGTGCTGTAAAATTTATAGTTTGTGCAGTAAAATTTGTAGTCAATGAGGTAATTTTTATAGTAAAATATCAGTAAAAAGTGCCAGAAAGTAGGAGTGTCCCGGCTTTATAGTTATTTACGGTAATTTTTACCCTGAATTTCGTTATAATTTTTATTAGAAAATTCTCTCTATGTATAAAGAAAATTTGCACTCTTAGCAGCTGAATTATTAACATATCAATAATGACCATTTTTAATCAATATTTCCGTAATAGTAATTCGAATGCAAAAAAATGGTTGCTAAGCAATAAACTTTGTTATCTATTGTTCCATGTTTGATATAGTATACAGATTATAAACACTTGGTCCCACAGGTGTGTTCTAACATTTGCGTTGGATGCGGTAACGACTTAACTCAAGTTAAATTTTTGTCTAACAATTTATTGATTTATCTTAAAAACATACGTTTCAATATTTAAAGGTCTTTTTTGGTCTAAAATTTAACTCAAGTTAAGTTGTTATTACACTCATCGTACATGTACATTGATTAATCAAGTTTATTCTGATTGAATATTTTTCGAAAAAAGTTTATCAGTTCTAATTTCAAATTTCGCGCTTATTCGCTAACGGGGTTAAACTAAACTAAAAATGTATGTCTTAACATTTTTTTTTTGGATTTCCAAAAGTATTACTCAATCCATACGAGAAGCTTTTGAAAATCGTCTTAAAATATATAAAAAAAGGTTCAGCAAAAAATATTAAACATTTTAGGAGAATATAGATTTTTACGTATGATTAGATAAACGTTTGAAACGTTGTCTCTTAGATGATTAAAAAATCTCCGTATGAGTTTGGTGATATCTTATGTAGATCCAAAAAGGAAAATATAAATACAGTTCAAAGATCAACTTTTAATACTACTTTCTTTTAACGGATTGTCATTAAAATTGAACAAACGCATACTTCTGATCAACAAATTGTGAAGACCATTTTACAGTATAGAATTTATCTGATTATCTTTAGTTACTGAGAACGTCATAATCTCTAATAGTTAAAAATTTATTTCAAGTTATTCGCTATTCATTGAATTTTTTCAGTTTTGGCTATTACTCGAGTAAATTATTGATATTATAGGGTTAAATTATACACGTAGGGTTCGAAACTGACGATCGATACGTGCGTGTGAAGTTTGAAAATTAAAAATTTAATAAAGCTTTTTGCTCGATTGAACGAAAATCAGTTCGAAGATTTCAGTTGAATTTCTTTGTACATTGGCATCAAATGAATGATACCGGTTTTATAAAAATTAAAAAGATAAACTGAAAATATTGGTAAATATTTTACTTAGTTTTATTGCGTTAACAATTATAATTTTTTCATATTTTAAAAATACTTTTCTTGTATTTTTCTTTATCACAAATATATAAAGCGTAGAATAAAAAATCAACGTTTGCATGAAAGTAGTGAAATTTATTTATTTATAAGACAGTTCGTATGGAAATTAATTATTTGAATAGAAATAAGACGATAGATTATTTATACGTTCTTTATAATAGCAAACATTACAGATTGTATAATAACTTTTACTATGTTCACTTGTACGATTCGACACATTTCAATTTCTATAAAAATTACCAACACTATGAATATATTTATCGTAAAAATTAGTTCTACTCACAGAAAAAATTGATATTAGATTGGCAATTTCTGCTTTGGATATGACAGATTTGAAAACTTTTGCTAGAACTATGGCAATTCTCATAGAAAATCGAGTATGTCCCCGATGTATAAACACCAATACTTATTTTTACTCTACACGATATCTCAGTGACATAAAACTTTAATCTCATTTATCACAACAAAAGTTTCTTATGAAAGTTTCGTTAGCTGTTATGAAAAACCTCTACAGTGTTCTGAACAAAATGAACAAACCTTTACTTCATTTTCACCGTTAAAAAAAGAATCACCCACACAAAAATTCTTCAACAAACAGCCACACACATTCTCCCCTACTTCAACTGTTATAAAATCTATGCGCTCGTCCGCCCACTTTCTAAAACACAAGAACCAAGTTTAAGACATCTAGCAATTCCGCACAGAACTCCAGCGAAAAAAAGTGCGCAACAGCAGCAGCAGAATCCTCGAAAGTTTATATCTGCACGCGCGCGATAGCGACCAAAGTAGTTGTGCGATGCAGTTTCGCCTTGGAACTGTTGCGTGCGACGACGACGTTTTTGTTTGCGCCCCGGCTCTGCGGAAGAGCCGCGAGAGTACGACATTCCGCTTTAAAAGACTGCAATGGAGAAGGTTGCTCTCGGGACTTCCATCGCGTGCCGGAAGCGTCGGAAGCATCTTTTAGGGTGCGGGGGGTGCTTCTTTTTCCTTTTTAGCGCTGGAGCTGTGCGTTATAGCGTTGCGCGATCGAAGGGGGGGGGGGGGGGGGGTGTTTGAGAGAGACGGTGAGTGGGTAAGTTGGAGGAATAAGTTTGAAGGGATTGATTAGTTTTTGTCTGTGTTTATTGAAAAATCTGAGAGCAATATTGCTTTGATAGATTGCTTTCTCTAAGAGGAGTTGAACAAACATTTTTATTCGAAATTTAATTCTGTGTAAGTGAGAAAGATATTTATCGTGTAAAAATCACGCTTACTTTAAGAATATATTCATCCCGTACAAAAAATACGTTTTAGTTGATGGTATTTCGAACTTTCAACTAAAATTTAGTGTGTTATTAAAGTTGTAGAGTATTCAGTTTCAGTTGAGCGTTCGAATTCAGTCAACTGATATATTGCCATTACAAAGTAATAAAAAAATTATTTTACATTCATTAAAATAGAAACTTAATAAAAGAAATGAAAAAAGTTACATTACTTGAAATCGCGTTTCTGTCTTGAAAATAGCTTAAAAATATTTACATCATAAGTCGAACGAAAATTACACTACTATAAGAATACACTTCGTATATTTCCTATATTAATTTGCCCTACATAATTCCAGACAAAATTAATTTCGATTTGTTAGGATAGTAACTTTTTGAAGAAAACTTCTTAATAATGAAATCGTGTTTCTTTCTATAAAAATAATTTATTATTATGTGTACTTTGAGATTGTGTGCATAGTTTTACATATCTTCAGTAGCTAGTAATAAGAATTTAGTTTTGAATTTCAACATTTTTTTAAAATCATTATAATAAAATTTGTATTTAAAATTTGGTTACATACCAATACATGTATACACAGCCATAATATACATAGATCTTTTTGAAAGACCATTATTTCTAACTCAGGACCCCCAAAAACATCAATATTCGTCAAAATCTCCGGTCGCGATCCAAAAATTTGTATCGTTACATAACTTTCTTTCTGAGAAAGCAAACAAGGAATAAACATTTCTTGAAGTGAATATGTACGATAGTTGTGCCAATCCCTAAAAATACTGCGGCAAGGAGGATCTTGCTGAAACTCTAGAAGATGTTTTCTAACACAAAATACGAAGAAAAGCAGTTTATCATGTCGTTCCATATTATTAACGTTATAAGCTACGACAGCAACAATCCAAGATCATTTGAGGAAAATGTTGTAAAACTTTCAATGATTATAGGTCAGTACGTGGAAGACCTAAGAAATTTTTACAACGAAGAAAATAGTTCGTCAGAGGATAGTGATTCAATTTGAGACTGGATACATAGATAAATGAAAAAACTAACGCATCCCAAAGATATCGACAATTACATATTAGGACGAAAAATACATGATAATTTAAGGTAATGAAAGATGAGTTAACTTTTGTCAATTTTCATATATCTTTCGCCCCCATATTTATTTTTACTCTGTAGCAAGTTAAAAATAAATAGAAAATGTCTAAATATTTTAAATTCAAGATTTGTCCGCCTACTTTAACTTTTTTGTATAAAAAGTAAAACAAAATTTTCAAAATTTCACCATCTTATTACAAACGTCAAAATCACTTAACGTTAGGATGAACTGTTTTAACTTTCTTCATATTTTGCGGAGGTATAAATAACTGACATTGTTGAGCGTGATTTAATTATTTTTAGAACAAGACGTGGAATTTCATTAAAAAGCGCGCAACGCTTAGCATCGTAAATTAGAAGAAAATTCTCTCGCAATAGGTATGCCTCAGCGAAGAAAAATATGCTTTCAGCTGCGGTAAGCTGCTCTTCGAGTTCTACCTGTTGCGTGTGAGACTTCCGTGAACTGAAAATATGTCAAGAAACTAAAGTTTTATATCAATGATACGAAATAAAACGTAGCTAGAAAGTAAATTGTATTCTTTTATATAAAATAACTTATTGATCATGATGAATGAATTGATTTATTCTAACAATATTTTCCGACGTTTCGGACATTAATGTAAGTCTATTTTCAATGCTTCAAACTATAATATAATCCGCGAGGTAATGCTAATTAATAAGTACTGTGAATTTCATTTAGTTGTAATTGTCTTACCCAAGATAAAGCCAATGGTCATATAGTTTCAGTTAAAAGATTTGGTAATTAATAGTTTTTGTATATTTTAAATCCATTGGAAATGAAAGAAAAGAAATTCATTTTTAAATGAATCATAAAAAGAATAATAATAAAAGTCGCCAAAGATCATACTAATTTTTGTTTGACATGTACAAGTAAAAGCACTGTAGGAGAAAACGCAGAGGTAACTTGTACACTTTTTTCATAATTTTTATATCTCGTTAATTTCGTAGAATATACTTTCTTCGCGCACAGTTTTAAAATATGTAGGTATAAATATCAGCTGTGTATATTTTTTTATAGGTTAGGTTTTGACAATTTATATTACTCTTTTCCATTACTGTAAAATGAAATTTTGAGACTAACTTGACATAAAGCTTTTGTATAAAAGTAACATTAGAATTAAATAATATTGTTTACCGATTGCTTGAAATGTTATGCAAAGTTTGACTGCATATGTCTAAATAAGAGTAGTTGGAAGTTTGTTGTTGAATAATAAGGCTTTATACGTCGTCACAAATGGAGGACGCCCACGGATGCGTAGTAAGTAGAGGAATGCAGGTGAACACATAAAACTAAGTCTATTGTTTAGAGCTTGTCAAAATATGAAAATCAAATAAAATTTGATCCGGAAAAGTGAAGGGAAACTTTAAAAAACAAGGTATTATTCTATAAAGTAAGTGAAGAAATCAAGATTTTATCAGAAATTCAGTACTAAAAATCGCTCCTTTCCATGCTTTCCAGTTTATACAAAAGTAAATTATTCTGTAAATGCTAAAATGATATGGATTCTTTATGTTCATATCAGTTTTATAGGCCCCTGTTAACATTTTGCCTGGGATTACATAGACATCCATGGGCTTTGTTGATATATTTAAGTAATATGCCAACATTTTAAATGGGGTTTCGGTTCACATCTTTTCAAAGCTAATATATTGTAATAAATGTATGTTAATTTACATACGTAAACCATTTTTAACTGCACTTAAAAAGTTTATAAAATTATTAAAGTACCTGTCAACGTGTGAGGAAGTGGTGATAAAAACTGGACAATTGCACTTTTTGTGAAAATTGACTTGTGGTTTGTCTTTCTTTCATCATAATAAATTGTTAAACATCATATCATTTATGATGTGATGTTTTATCTAAACTGAAAATTTAGTTGTTAACAAAGAATCTGAAATTCGTTGTTTTATTCGTTGAATAATAAAATCATCTGGTTTTGTTCGTATACTCCTTATATATATGACGTCAATACGTTTCGAAATATCGAGATACAAAAAGAAGGAAATAAAAACCGGTCAAAATAAAACAAAGTATAAAAAATATGTTGCATGTAAATTAACCCACGCTTATTACATTTTAGCAATGAAAAGGGACGCGGATCAAAAAACTGTCTGAAACGTCGGAATATTATTTAAATACGTGAATAAATTTGTTCTTGGCCACCAATAAAGCCTTACTATTCAACAAGTCTAAACAAGCATTTCGCCGCAAGATATTTGCATTGTATTAAGCCTGAGTCCTACCCCATCTAGAAAATCTTGGCAGTCAAACGTTGAAATTGCTCTCAGCATATTGCTCTTATAATTGTTTATGTAACAGCTATTTCCGTTAGATGAAAACTCTCACATTAACGGTTTATTTAGCTAATAATCGATCGCCAGTTGACGAAGTCTTTGACTAAAATATTTTTTGACTAATTTTACCAAAATATCACCACTGTCAAAATGATGTTGGCAATGAAGTGTTTGATTTCCACGAATATCCTTGCGCATATTATTACCTAGTATACGTATATTGAAGAGATCTCTGAAACAGATTGTATATTGACGCCAGTACGCTGTCTCGAGCTTACTGACACTTTCGAATTTTCAATTATTCTTGTTCAATTTTCAATTTTTATTGATTTACTCAGTCATTCAGTGTTCCTTAAGGTATTATAGACACTGGAAGACCGATAGTATTAATGAAAACAAAAGTCTAAGTTGAAATAACAAAAAAATATGATGTAGGAATCTGCTTTTGGTTTCGACATACCTCTATAAACAAATATTTATAATTCTGGATAAACTTACATTATTACAAAAATGTTCCTCAACTTTATCCGTTATACAATGAAGAACAACTTAGCTAATTTGATAAAAAATTAATCGCTCAAATCATTTATAAATCAGAAAATTAATAAAAATATTAGTTGCGACATAATCAGTGATTTGTAAAAATGTTCTTTCTAGTTAAGATACGTAACTTTAATTTGATAATACTTTAGATTTCCAAATATAGGCTAAAAATGCTTTTTGCTTTCTCAACCTCATTAAATGTATCTTCTGCCTAGATTTATTGTGCATAAACATGTCAATACAAATAATTTGGAAGTCAATTATTTGTCAAGCTTCTTTATGAATCACGACTGGATTGCATCGTCAGGAGTCGCTATTCTTCACTTTATCCGAGTCACTCCACTCACAAAAGCAATTATCAATTTCGTCGCCGCGCAGCACTCGAACGATTGATCGCCCCTTTCCACGTAAAACATACACAGCGCTGCGCACGTAGTTTCATCTCATATCCTGTGCACCCTCCACTTTTCATTTGGAGGGCAGTACACAGCAGTTTCCGTGGTAGTTTCTTTTCATTAGAAGCGGAGGGACGCGCATTCCTTTTGCTTTGCCTGCAGCTCCGCGGTGTATATATACAGGGCACTCGACTCGACTGGAAGGAGATTTTGTAAAACTTACAAGAACACGGGAGTAGTGTGGGTGGGTGTGTGTGTCTGTGTGTGTGTGTGTGTGTGTGTGTGTGTGCGTGTGTGGTTGTGTGTATGTTGAGATGTAGGAAGGAATTGGCCGCTTTGGGACACTTAGGTAGTTGCTTGCTTGTGAAGCAGTGGTATACAAGGAAGAAGAGAGTATTATTAACGATAATTTCTTCTTAAAAAAGCAATGATTAGAAGTGAAGATTTTGAACACTAACATATATTTTAAGAAAACTTTAACAAATTCTTGGATTGTTTATGAATTATATATAGTACTTTTATCGCGTTTAAATATTTAAAATATATTTGATCTGTTATGCTATTATGTATTTTTAATATAAATAAGTAATATTTATCATTATTTTTGGATTTCTAATCTCAAAATTCAATATCTGTATTGCAATTATAAATGGTGTAGATTCATTAAGTGCGCTACTTTTACACATATTATCGCTGATATTACGAGACTTTAATAAACTATAATACATATTCTCTTTTACATAGTTGATTTTCAGGTAAATGATCTCCTTCAGGTAGTTCTTGAATGAAATGTAAAACTAGGAAATGTAAGCCCTTGAAAAGTACAGAAAGTTACTAGTGATCTGAGTACAGTAAATTTTGCAAAATTTTAGAGTTGATCGACCAACAAAATAGTTACAAGTATAATCGACGATATCATGTATTATGAAAATTTTACAACATGATCTTACGGCGGATCAATTTCAGTAAAGAATATAATTCTAGCAAAGAGAAATGAATACAAATCTAGGAGTATATGCATAAAAAACTTTAAAAAATCTTAATTAATCAAGAGAATTATAGGTCATTGACGATTGAAAAAGTTATTTAATTTAAATGTCGAAAGTAGGCGGTCAAATGACACTCTACAATAAATAAATCGTAAATCGTATATAAATTTATGAACTAAAGCTTAATTTATCTATTCATATAATTTAAAATTTAAAAATGTAACGAAATTTTCAGATCATAATGCACTTTTGAAAAAAAAAGTTTTGCGTGCAAGATCTACTTTAAAATCTTTGTATACAAAATATTTTAATATTTATACAATCAAAGCAAGATAATTTTTTAAAGATAATGAAAAGAGAATATTTTGATCTATATTTACATACGAGGGTAGTTCAATAAGTCTTTAGAATAAAGTATAAAAACAATTTTTTTTGGGTAAATTTTTTTTTATTTTTCAACATAATCTCCTTGGAGCTCTATACACTTGGTTAATCGCTTTTTAAGTTTTTTTAATCCTTCAGAAAAGTGCGTTTTCGGAAGTTCCTCAATATAAGCACTTACAGAGGCAATGACGTCTTCGTTGTCCGTAAATCTCTGTCCACCGAGCCATTTTTTCAAGTTTGGAAATAAGAAAAAGTCACTGGGGGCTAAATCTGGTAAATACGGTGGGTGTTCGACCAATTCGAATTTTAGTTCTTCAATTTTAGCCATTGAAACGAAGCATGCGTGAACTCGGGCGTTGTCGTGATGAAAGAGAATTTTTTTTCTCGACAAATGTGGTCGTTTTTTTTTAATTTCTTCTTTCAGCTGCTCTAATAATGATGCATAATACTCACCAGTAATTGTTTTACCCTTTTCCAAGTAGTCAATAAGTATAATTCCACGTGCATCCCAAAAAACTGTAGCCATAACCTTACCAGCTGACTTTACGGTCTTTGCCTTCTTTGGAGCTGGTTCGCCTGTGGAAATCCACTGTTTGGATTGTTCCTTTGTCTCAGGAGTGTAGTGGTGTATCCATGTTTCATCCACAGTCACAAATCGACGAAAAAATTCCTCAGGATTCCGACTTATGCGCGCCAAAAGAGCCTCAGAGGCGACCACTCTATTGCGTTTATTCTCAGCTGAGAGCAAACGCGGCACCCATCTTGCCGATAGCATTTTCATGCCTAATTTTTCATGTAGAATTGAAACAACTGCACCTATAGATATCCTTGTGGCCTCAGCTAACTCACGCACTTTTACCCAGTTATAAACCGTTGCTAAGGCAGGGGCAGATGTGCCATGAACTGAGTCCAATTCATTTTTTATCTCATATGGAGTTAAACCCTTTAAATGAAAATGTTTATTTACCGCTCTGAACTCGTTTTTTTCCATTTTTCTTAACAAGCAATTTTTTTTTTCAATTGGTTATAAAAACACGTAAACTCAGAAGATGTGGACTGTGACTGCACCATATATCTAGTCGGGAGTGGTGCTGACTGAAAACAGATGATTTGGAGCGATTCGCGCGCCATCTGTTGGTCATTCTAAAGACTTACTGAACTACCCTCGTACCTCACAATATTTAGATATTTACGCAAATGGGATCAATATTATTAATCATAAAAAGGTCTAGGTATGTAAAAGGGATATAAACGAGACTCTTTACGTAGGTTTTGAAGCTAATAAATAGTATATTATATAAGAAGCTTAATATTAAGAAGATTACAGTAATTAAAATTGAGTGTAGAAGACAGATTTAAGTGTTGCTCACTCTATGAAACAGTCGCCCACTTTCAGATACACAGTTTAATCCCGTTTTAATCACCCTAAATCGTTTTTACCATTAGTTCTTAGTAATGCGTATAAAAAATCGTAGTTTTTAATATTAATTATGATAATTTCTTTATGAATAGCTATGCAGTTGTAAAAATGTATTTGATTGCTTAACGAGTCTCAAAAATTAATCTGCTGTGCTAATTATCCATAATTCTGAAATATTGTTAATACTTAGGCTTCTTTCATAATGAAATTCAAAAACTTAAACCTATACCACTGTTCATACTTGCGATGCACCAAAATCAGTAGTTTCTCGAAGCATTCGATTATTTCCACAGTCTAACCACACTCGGCATATATCTACTTAAACGCAAGTATTTCGCCGTTACAAACTGTTTCTCTTGTAAACTTAAATTATTTCACCAGCCAGGGTGCAGTTGATTTTGTTTGCCCTTGCATTAGAGCTTACTTTTTTGTCTCTCGAGATCGCGAAACGCAATTTATTCACTGATCCAGTCAATTACGCGGGCATTACGCGGGCAAGCGCGGCGAGCTATATATAGCTGCTCTTTCGGAGAGCCGAATTATGATGTCGCGGCCCGGGCTTAAGTACATCCTCCTACGAATTTCAGACGCAATCATATTGCTTTCTCTCGAAGGAGATGGAATTGTTTGGATACGCAATTTGCGTGTGGCTTTTTGATGTAATAAACCGTCGTGCTATTCCCAAAAAATATTCGCTGTATCTATGTGTGTGTGCACGTATCTCTAAAATTTCGGGATTTTGAAGATTTTTCTATGAAGATGAGAGTTTATTTTTTCATAGAACCATTTTGTGTATTTAAGTACTAATATAATTCTTCACTTTGAGATCGAAAAGGATGTAAACAGTATCATCGTATTATGATACTGAGTGATTATGTATTTTTTTCAATTTTCATAATTTAAAAACTGTAGAAGTTAATTCAATGAACTGCGTATTGTCATAAATGCCCATGTAGCCCTGGGTAAAACATTAAGGGTGAACTGCACTGATTTTTACAAAATCTCTGTCGTTCAATAATATTAAGATGTAAAAATTTATTGAGAATTTTTCACGTAATTTTTCTTTTTATTGGAGATAATGCATATTTTTGTAATATAAATACGGGGTTTTAGAAAAGTTCTTTATGCATTTTAAAAAATTCTAGAATATTTTTCAACTTGAAATGAACAGAAGTTAATTTTTTTTAAATTGTTTAAACTCAATTAATGGTCTGAAATAAATGAAACTTTTTCTTAACTTAAAAAAACATAAAACACTATATGTTTCAACACTTCCAATTGACGAATAAAACATTTAAAATAAAAATACCTCAAAACAAAATATTAACTTCTTTTCACAATACTTTAACCGATATTTTCTGAAAGTTTCAAAAATATCCATGGTCATGGGTTGCGCAAGGTACTTTTTGAAGTTATAAAAGTAAGTTTCGAGAAAAACGTGTTTAAAGTTTTAATTTGGTTTGCTATCCAATGTTAATTATTTCACTCAACTGGATATAATATTGGCATAACAAAGAAATTTTACATACAGCAGGTCTCAAACTGTTGATCAAACTATAAACATAAAAAATATGTAATAAAATTTTTTTCGATTTTTTGGTAAAGTATCCGTGGAGTTGTCCCTTAATAGAAGGTCTATAAAACTGATATATATATATATATATATATATATATATATATATATATATATATATATATATATATATATATATATATATATATATATAGATATATATAGTGGGAAGCATAAAAAGCGCTTTTGTTAAAATTTTTACGAATGTCTGATAAAATCTTGATTTTTTCACTTTTTATAAAGTTATCCTATACTTTTCGAAATAATCCCATGAAAGAATCTCCAGCATTGCCACCACTCTAAACAATAGATAGTTTTGTATGGTATATTTTATAGTTTGTATAGCATTTAGTGACTTAGTTTTGTACGTTACCCTGCATTCGCCTACATACTGTGTATCCATGGGCATCGATCCTCCTTTTACTGAATATTAGATAAAATTAGAATTATATTTCTAAAACTTTGCTACAAATATATTAATATTCCTAAAGACATCGTATAAAATACTTTTACATCACAGTGATATATTTATTACCGAAGACTAATCCTCCTGTACATCTGTATTATTATCATTGTCTTATCTAACTTCACTTTAAATTAGAAGAAATTGAAATACCTAACTTTGTAATTTATTTATTAACAAAATATAAACAACAATAGTCACATTGGTGATAACATTGATGTGATAACAATCTAGACTGTGATGCGTACGTACAAGCTCACGAATTACCGAAAGAAGATCACATGTTGAATTTTTTTACAATAAAGCAATGATCAATTTTTATGAACTGTTTTAGACAAAAGTTTTAGAAATATAATATTAGATTCAACTAATATTCAGCAACAATCTCTACTAACCCCCTACCCACTTTCCAGCTGACTTTAACAGTTGAAATCTTCGCTCGTGGCGTCGCAAAAAAGCATCTTCTTCCGTTCCCAACCCACTTTCCACCCAAACATACTTATGCATGCCCTTTGATCGACGAAATTCTTTAGTGGGCGGTGATATAGAAAAACTGACAGCTGCCGGGCGCCATCGTGGGTCGACAGATTCTCGAGCTCGAGCTGCGTCCCTTTTTTGGATGACACGACGCACTGGCGCGCAGACGCCGACGGACGGAATTCCCGGATATAAGTGTCTTAGACATGTGTACCGGTTGCTTTGCAACTGCTGCGTGACCCGTACGCCCTCGAAGCGGATTATTTCTTCGCCGGCTTTATGAACTTGTTTTGAACGTGAGAGAGAGAATAATCAATTTGTATTAGAATAAGAAAAAATTCACGGTCGAACATTTTGATTTCTCAAAGAGAAAGCATTGTTTCGATAAAGATGATGTGTGTGTATATTCCATTATAACTTGTAAACTACTTGGTATGTTATAACCAAATTTTGCATGGATGTTTGCTATCAATATTTAGGAAGTGCTTGAAAATTTCGGCTAAATTGGTCGATTCAATTTGGTTCTATAGACATTCCTTGAAAGCTTCAATTTCTTAAATTTCGGTTTAAAAACGATTTTTTCACAAAATAAAGAACTCATAAAATCTTTCAATTTGAGATCGGACATTATGCCATGTGTTATTATTCATTTGTTATACTGTGTGATAATTTTTCAAAATCATTATAATATAAAAACTATATATATAATTAAATTAAATTTTTACTGAATATGTTTCTTTAGAAAAATAGAACAAAATTTAAACTTAATATTGATTTTTCTTTGTACAGCGATATCTCGAGTAATTTTTTTGTATGACGCTTTGAAAATTGAGCTAATAATTTACTAAGTGCTGGGAGAAAGGACTATTGTTTTTAATTCATAAACGTATTTGCATGATTAGTAGATCAAAATAATTTTAAGATTAATAAAGTATCTGATAAAGAATTTCCATCTTTGGATCGTCGAGAAACCTGCACCTACATTTGTCCAAATTCTATTGCTGAAATATTTCAATCGAGATTTACACAATCTGTCCTTGATCGTCATGACGCACCGATCGTCAACGCCTTCAATCGATTTCAAATTTCTGATGCTCTTGCGACCGAGCTAGGTACATGGCTAACCACCGCGACAGCATCTAATACCTTACTACTGTATGTGCAACGAGCGGCAATTTCGTCGTGCGCGCACACAACGCTTCTAGACTTTGTCTTTGTGTCCTGCGAGCCTTCTGCTATATTCAATAGCCGAAGGATAGAGACACAGAGAGAGAGAGAGAGAGAGAGAGAGAGAGAGAGAGAGAGAGAGAGAGAGAAGAATTTTAAGAAAATTAGATTACTATGCCATATTACAACTGAATACAAATTTCGTTGTGTTGGGATTAAGGATCGAGTAGGAATTTCTTTCTTTTTGATAAAAAGAATTCATAGGTTTATTTCGAATTGTTATATTTTATTCGTAAATGGAAACATATTCAAAATGATTGCGAATAACGGTTTAATCGTTTAATGTAGATGAGAAATAATAGTTGAATATCCAATTGAATATTAAAGGGAATGGCGCGAATATAAGCACCTCGAGAAGTGTCCGCCCGCTCCATTTCGGTCAAACCCAAGTCCCTTTTCCCCCTCTCTGTCTCTCTTTGTCTCTTTGATGATGCAGATGGGACTCTCGCTCCTTCTGCTCTGCGCCTGTTTACTTGGCCAGCTGTTTATATCTCCCGCTAGACGTATTGAGAGTTTACATTTAGCGTGCGCCCTCTGGTGATGTATACCCCCATCGGTCATTATCAGTACATATAGATATAACATCCTATGTTAAATCACTCCCGAGGTGGTAGTTTTCTTTGCCAATGGGCTAACTGTGCGTAGCGGAGGGCTGAATGGTACTTGGACTAAAATCCGGGGCGCGCAGAGCACGCCGATGTTCATTTATTTGACATCGGAATTCGCTACTGTAGAGTTTTAAGCTTTTTATTCGAAAATATCGTGAATCATTTTTATATGGAAATGGTTATTTCTGCTCTGTATACAGGGCTCTTTAGAGGGTAGAAAGGGCTATTTCTCACCACTCTCACCAGAAACGATCGAAGTACGTAATTTTCCATCCGGTTGACAGGCATGACAAAAGCGACCATTTCATGCATGTGTTGAAAATTTAGTACATTACGATACGTGTGATCTAAGTAGTCCTTTACAGCACGGCGTGTATTAACTAAACGCCGTGCTATGAAGGACGACTTTTGATACGAGTATCGTATACAATTTTATTTTACATAGTATATAACTTTAATGATTTTAATCTTTAAATAAAGTCTATTAATTTATGTAAAGATTAGAATCATTAAAATGATATACTATGTAAAATAAATGTATTGATTCAATTACATAAATTAAGACGTAAAACCAAGTTTACATAAAATATTAATTTCAAACAGCATATATATATATATATATATATATATATATATATATATATATATATATATATATATATATACACAACTTGTCTATTTTCCTGTTGCATAATACAAATCGGTTTTACATTATACGCAATTCGTCGATTCGACATTCATAGACACGCTGCATTGTTCGCTCGGTCATTCATTCTCTTAGCTCACATCATTGTAACTTTCTACAGGTAACGTTAGCGGTTCTTTCCATTCGAAGCGGAACACACAAGTTTTACGAGAACTCGGATTTACGCTTGACCATCTAATGTTATCTAATTTACGTAGCCACCCCCTTTATATCCATTGTTAACCTTTTGATACTCTTTTCTCTGTGGGAGAGTGTTCAAGTAGTGTTCTTTCGGCAGCGCTCTGACAGTGCATAATTATAATTACGTATTGTTATTTCCGCTGGTTACGGATATGCGCTTCTGTGCACGAGCCCCTTATTGTCGCCTTCGATGCCTCCCGATGCACGTGTCCTATACCTGCAAGTGTTTTTCCGAGATTTTGTCGCGGCAGGCCCATCGGCGGGTCTGAATAAACGGATTGGCGCACGTGCCTCGGGTGTCGCTGATCTTCCGCTTACTGATCTCCCTCTCTCTCTTTCTCTCTCTCTCTCTCTTTCCCCCTCTCTCTCTCTGTCTCTCTCTCTCTTTCTCTCTCTATCTATATAAAGATTCAATAGTAGAGACACGTTAAATTTATTATAGCACACTAACCTCAAAATGCCAACTTTATTGTCGATTTTGAGGTTGTTGTGCTATAAAATATCGTATGAGACTGTTGTGGGAGGTGTTTTTCTACCTTGCACAACAGTGTCATAATATACTATTGTAAAATTAAAACCCGCTGTCAATTCATTGGCACTTAACTTCCTCAAACTAAATTAATTGTTCCAATATAAAATTCTTTGTTCTAATAAATTCATTTTAAATTGCTATATCTCTTCATAAATAATACATAAAAAAAGGGTGTGCCTTTTTATCATTGATGGTTTGACAAAAGATAATTTTTTAATAAAATTACAGTACGATTGATAATAATCCTTATCACAGCAATTTTTTCTCTGATACGTTATTTATTAAAATTCAGAAATTAGAATTTATGAATTCCTTATTATATTTCACAGATATAACCGTTTGAAAAAAATGACGATTTCGTGAATAACAAAACAAGAGAAATAGCTTATTCAAAATTTCGGGTGGTAAAAGATAGGTAATTTTATGCTCTTTTAAAAGCATTATCGCTCAATGAATGATGTTATTTCTATGGTATCAAATACCTCAAAAAACTCAATAATCGAAAAACTGCTATAAAAACAAAAACGCGTCGAAAAGCAGAAAAATAATTTTTGAGCTTCCGTCCTTAAAGAAAAACAAAAGAAAATGAGCTCCGAAACATTAATTGTCACCGTGTATATTCAGAGTAAAGTTAATCGACATCCATATAAATTTTAACTCATTGTTCATAGCTTGACAGCTTATTAATAAATACCTATTCGACAATTTGCTTTGAATTAGAAAAAAGCAAACTTTAGATTAGAACTAGCCAAGGTAAATACATCCTTTATCTCATCCAGTTTAAGCTCGTAAGTATAATAGTTCTACAAATAAAGCTAAATTATGTATTGTATTTACTTACAGTATATCCAATGAGCTGCTTAAATGTTAGCTTATTATCAGATATAACTCATAAGTCCTTTACTATATCAACTGTAAGGTGACACTATAATCTTTAATCCTCTATAAATTTTAGTTGATTGTGATTTCTTATAAATGAAGTATAATTTTCTTTTACCTATATTTAACTAAGTTAATTAATTAAAGAGCAGTTAAGATCTCTTTATAAATTTTATGAATAAAGGAAAGATCTATTTATATTAAATACTTTAAAGTAATTTGTATATCAAGAAATAAAATTATTAGAATGACTGATAAAATAAGGCAAATAATTTATAAAAAGAATTATAAATAATACAAACGATACGGATATACCTATAAATGAGAGATAGATCTTGTTTAACTGCTAACATGATTTGTAGCAATACAGATGTAAATATGTAATACATCGATTTAAAACTTTAAAGCGTTTATGAGTGATAATACTTTATCATTTAAGTTATATATACAGTGTATGGAGTTCCAGTACTCTAGTACTCTATTTTTCTAATTATATATTGTGTAAAGTAAAACCGTTTATACCCGTATGCTTTAAATAGGTAAATAAAAAAGTAAAATAAACTGAATAATACAGATTTAAAAGTGTAATCTTGTGTAAAAACGTCTTCGAAACTTATTTTCCAAACAAACATCTATCGAGCACAACTGCAAGCATCAGAGGATATTGGAAATGTTTTTTTTGCGCGTTGCAATCTCTCGAGAACTTTATAAAGCAGGTACTTTCGCGCATTTTCCTTTTTATTAGAAAGTTAGAAATATTGCAAAGTTGCACTGGAACAGCTTTTATCTCGAGCGCGCGACTCCGTCCTTTTCTACTCGCATCACGCGCGAACATTGCAAAAGTACGTAACAGGTACTTCTGCGCTCCGTTGAAGCAGCGATTATAGAATTGAGATTTACTTAATTTTTCGAGGAAAGGAATTGTTTCAGGAGACGACAAGCGTAAAACGGATTTTTCGATGCGTATCGCATTATGCTGTGCTACTCACCTTTATTCATTCTGTTATTTAGCTTATGTTAAAGCTCTACCGACTTTCTTTCAAGAAATCGAATTTTGTTTTTCGAAATGGTATCTCAATATATTTTTGCAACTGAAGAATATTTTTTTTTATATTTGTATACATGTTTAATTATAAAATGGTTGATTTTTAATTTGAATATAAATGTTTTCTTATATAACTATAATATCCGTACTATTTTCATAGTTTTTGTCTTATCATAATGAAATTCTGGGTTTTTTATAGCAAAATTTAAAAAATAATTCGTAGAGAATAAATAAAGAGTTTTTACACATTATTAGTATGTAAAGCAGTATAAAACTTGTACATGTTAGATCTGATACATATTTCAATGAAGTTGCATAAAAATTAATAAAAAGAAACTTATGTTATAATTATACTTAAAATAAAAAAAATGTATCCAGAGAAAAACTAAAGATTTTAAGAAAATTTGTTGATTTCCGCCTTAAATATAATTCAACTTAGGATATTGTTAACAAAAAATTTATGTTCTTATCATATGTGGAATCGGCCAGCAAGGTAGTGTTTCGTTGCCTAATTTGTCAAGTCTAGCCAGTGCTTCTTCCTGTATATATATCTGTAATGGACCAGAGCGCGGGGATCCGCGTCTAATCCTTTTAGCGAGTCGTAATTCACTCAGGCTTGAGGTCAAGAATGAGATTTCCTCCTTTGCGATGTCAAAATAAGTTCATTATGAGAACTTATTGGGACACGCAGAAAACTTAATATATATTCTAATGGTGCGCGCGTGCACAAATAAGATTTGTATTTTGATAAGCGCGAGGATAATTAATTTCCCATGCATATTGCACATGTATTTTTTTCTGTGAAATTGGTATTTGGTAGTAAGCGATATAAGTAATAAACAAGATTGGTAATAACAAAATATAATATTAAATCCAGATTAGCTGAGGATTTGTAGAAAACGAGTTTTGAGAATGACAATTTGATTGTTACGTGTTTGCAAAAGTTATTGTTAAGTTGGAGAGATATGGAAATGAAAAAATATAGTCGTTTTTAATTCATTTTTATGCATCGGCAGATGTAAACTATCAGGGCGGGCATACAATCAAATTCAATCGCAAACAGTATATTTGTTATTTATTTTATAAGTAAACATAGAATTCCTTCTGAATATTTATTGAGGTATGTCTTACATGCAAGTGACAATCAAAGAAATCGTGAAATGGAAGTATATTGTTAATAATATCAGTTAAACTACATAGACCTCTGTAAATTTTCAAATTGAGTCAGCATTGACCTAATATGCCGGATAATTAACTTCGAAACTCAGGTTCTTCCGTTGATTTACGCGAAATTGCTATTTTACTTCGTTAATTTGAAGGGGGAGGGGGCGTTTATTAGACTTTAGAATTTTCATTACAAACAAATAGATAAAGAAGAATGTTCATAGTTTCGACACTAAATATATAACTAATGCTAAAATGAACATATGCAAATAATTCGACAGTCAAATAAACGAAGGGAAATTGTATTAATATTATCGCATGAACGTAGAAAAATAATTCATTAGAATAAATAAATATACGACAATGAAAACGTGTAACTATTAGAAAAATGATGTACGAGTGTAAAAATAACATCTTTTTTCGAATTTTCAAGCAGTATTACTTTAATTTGTTTAACATATAATTATTCTGCTTATATTATCAATCTTATTCCAAAAATCGTCTCATTAAGGACTCAAATATTTTCTTTGACTGTTTGTGTATTCATTTTTTATTTTTGTCGAAACTATTTATTTCTAATTTGTGTAAATCTAAACTTTGAAATTCGAAATACTGAGCAAATCTATATAAAACAGTTTAATAAACGGACACCTCCCAATTTGAATACGCTGAGAAAAAATATAGTCATTTCAAATACACGTTTTATTCAATAATCGTTTAAAACTGATCTCATTAAACATTTATTTGAATAAAAGAAATAAGACAATACAAGAGATAAATGTTAATTAGTTTCAAATGAATGATTTTGTATGGATTATTGAACAAAATATTTATTTGAACTAACCAAACATAACTAAATATTTATGCCAAGCGTACTTATTCTAATGACCATAATAAAATCGAATTTACTCTAAAAGTATTGAGTTACGGAAGAAGACAGAGAAGTTTAATCTTAAAGAAAAAAAATTGATGTAAAAAAGCGAATATACAAAATTTCAACAGCCTTAAAAGTTTGTAAATTGATTGATCAGGTGCACTGACTTTTGTTGAATTATTCTGAAACTGTGTACATTGTTTTACATGATGTTTCAAAAATATTAGAAGTTTTCTTTTTCTATGAAATACAATTCGGAATAATTATAATGTCATTGACTAGTACTTTAGAATAAGTAATTTTTATTGTTTATTTAAAGAAAAATATAGAAAATTATATGGATCATTTGGTATTGTCATTTTCTATTAAAAAATTAAGGTCTTTCAGAAATTTTACAGGTAAATATATTTGACAACAATATAAAATGGCTATATAAAGTAAAATAACTTACAAGTACAAAAATACAAGATTTGAAATTTTTACTATAGACCTAAGATAAATAAATTTCAAAAGCAATACGCATGACCAAGACTTTGCCCCTCTCCCCTTTTCCGCAAAGCGGTTACGTGCAAATTTGATTAAAATGCAATTTCGTCTACAACACATAGATCATAGAATACTTTTAATAAAATTAAAAAAAAAATTTAATTTTCTAAAATTTTAATAAATTTAAAAAAAAATTTTAATTTTCTAAAATTTTAATAAATTTCAAAAAAAATTTTAATTTTCTAAAATTTTAATAAATTTAAAAAATTACGCATGGTAAAGACGTGACTCCTCTCCCCGTTTCCGCAACAAGGTTACATCCAAATTTGGTTAAAAAGCATTTTTGTCTACAACACATAGACTATAGTATATTTTCTTCGTAAATGTTTAGAATTTTATCATTATTTAATCACTATTTAATTATAATTCAATTTTGAAAAAGATATAACAAAGTTTATTGTAACTCCACTATCATACGGTGGCACCTTTCAAGTCGTTATGATTGCGGCATCAGAAAGGAACTATAGAATGCTAAGTATTTCAAATACAGTTTTATTTGAAAAATTCGAATAGCATTTACAATCGTCTTGCAATTTCTGCTAATTAAATTTATGCAAATAGATAAAATGGTTTTGTGTACCCAATGGTAAACAGTTACCATTATCAGTCTAAGCGGCGCGCGTGTACTATACGGGAAATCGAGCGACGCGCTACAGTTACACAAACTGCCTATATATATACCGGAAATGAGGTGATAATTACTCGCGATCGTTTCGGTACAAGATTTACGGAGTATTATTGTTAATTATTTAGGGTGCAGTTATGAATTTTTACGGCTGTTATTCAAAATTATATGCATGTTCAAATCCGCTGTTTTGTGGCACTGTAATGCGCTTTCTCAAAGTGATATTAATTTTACTGAAATCAATATATATTATATGTTAGTCATGAATGTAGAATACTATAGCTCATATAATAATTAATTATTAATACTTAATTCTCATATAATAATTAATTATTAATACTTAATTCTCATATAATAATTAATTATTAATACTTAATTCCATATAAAACTATAAAATAATAATTTGTATAAAATTTTGTTACAAAAATGCATCAAGAAACTTGTTTTATTAGTTATCTTATAATGCTTGTACAAATATTTACAAATAAAAACCAAAAAGATTTGTTGCCCTGCGCATCTACACGAGAACGTATCTTTAAGTATAATAATTTTGTTTGTCTTCTGGTAATGAAGGGAAGAAAACAGAATATAACGCGTGCCCTATCAATTAATCACTCCGAACGTTTATTTTCGCGCGTTTTAAGGACTCGAGCGCGTACGATACTAATTTATATGAAGCGATGGCATCGCGAATGGGGGGAGCTTATGAATCACCTCAAACTGCGGGTAATTTGTTTGAAGAGGGGTCCGCGCATCAGTGTATGCTCTTTCGAAATTTCAAAATTTATCTCGCGTCCTCCTCGTTGTAATACAAGACGATAGTCGCTTAATATTTGAAATTCATAACAATTTAAAGCGGATATATATATATATATATATATATATATATATTCTCATTTTGATATTCTGATTGCTATAGTATGTACGCAGTATAAAAGTTAGAAGCAAAATTGTTCTGGAACTCGTAGATACGATAGCCACTAATCATCATCATAAATAAAAAGTGTGTAGCCTATTTTATAATAAAGTTCTAATAATATGTTAGAATTAAATTTTATGTTCAAAAGTTCTTATAAACTATCCCAAAGTAAATTATGAAATTTAGAGATAGAACCTTTGAGCTCGAACTTTTGATAAAATAAGATAACGTGGAATCTTTAACACGTTGATGTTTGCGTTAAAATGGAGTTAGGTTTTCTCTTCAAAAGTTAATTCTTTTAACACTTATATTAAAAATTTAACAATAAGTAAAATGATGGAGCTTTCGATTTAAACAAAATAATATATTGAAGTTTTAAAGTCAAATTTAAAAATTCATACAATAAAGGAATTTGATTTTTTATAACTCAAAATAAGATTAATATATAGACAAATATATAGCATTAACTATTTAATTTCGCACGTTAACAAGATAGAATCGTTTAGTATTAGTGAAAATGTAGCTAAATATTTTAAATTATGAACAATATTTACCTTCCAAAATATTTTAAAGTATATAATTCAAAAAATAATGTTTCATAAAAATAAGATATAGTACCTTTTGGATCTGAGGTCGTTACAGTATGGGTATGTAAATCTTTAGAATTTTTAACTTTTGTAGACGGACTCCGAAATATGTTCGTGTAAATATTAAATGTAATTTCCCCGACTCTATATTAAGTATAAAAAAATCTTTCAGAAAATGAATCGCATCAGCAACGTATCACTTTTCAGTTTTCACTTTACTCGGAGGGTTAGCATGTTTTATACATAAACGTTTTATTGTATCTGATAATGCCGAAATCAAAAGTGCGGCTACAGAATATTCACACAGTACTTATTATGCTGTAACTTTTTGAGCATCTAACCAAATATTTAGCTCAAAAATTGTGCTACCTGACTGTTATACATAAAAAGTATTACTCCAATTTTCTGTACTTTCCATTTTCATAAAAAGCATATTTTTTTTCTTGAAGGATCTACATTATGAAAATCAAAAATCTAGATTTGATAGTTATGTCTTCAAAAATATATAAAGTATGACTATTAATATTACTTGCAAACATAAATGTATTTTTGATGAATCAGTTATTTGTGCTTGCCAATGAGTTCATCTAGATATGAGTTTAAAATACGTCTTAGAAAAACGTTAAATTTAAATTCCCAGCTTTATAAACTTTGTAGACATAAGTTTGTTCTACTATCAACTAATTTTGTTTATATAAATATATATACAATATAATCCTTCAACTTATTTTTTAAAAGCGCTGAAATTGATCCTGAAGTATTACATTGCATTTACATATATATATTAAGGATCAATTTCAGTGCTTTTAAAAAATAAATTGCAGGATTGTTTTGTCTTTCTTTAAGACTTGTGTAAGGCAAAAATATTTCATATAAAGTAATCTGCATTAAAAAAACTATTTCTTTTTAAAAAAGTTTAAAGTCACAAAGATACGCTACCTACCTACAGTTGAATCTCGCAGAAAATTGTACCTGAACGAAAAACAGCGTAACGCACTGTTCTTCGTGTTCCTCGATAGAAGAACTTCAGATAGATAGACGAACTTTGTCACACTCAGCTCTCACGTAGCGTTCTCCTCATTTTCCTCATCCTCGCTCTGCACAACTCGGAACTTCTCAGCGCTTCGGTCGCTTATTAACTGGAAAAGTTGCCCAAGAAATTGTGTCCGCGCGCAAAATTTTTTTCGTGTACAACGCGCCCGCCCGCGCGCGCGTATAACTTGGGCAAGTTAAAGTTTGCGAATATAGCCGAACTTTTAATGGACTAATATGAGGATGACTCGAGGTTGAGACAAAAGAGAAAATTAAATTCTAACTACGTCAGCTGAAAAGGGTTAATTAGGTGCATTTTTAATGTGTCGCCGCATCGGTTTTGAGTAATAATTGCGACATATTGTGATATTCGCAGCAACGCAGTTAATGTTATATCATCGTAAAATTGACGGTAGCAGTTGTCGGTAATATGTTAAAATACTATGTAATCGTATACAACTTTGTATCATTATAGTACGATCGTATGTGATTAAACAAAAATGTTGGACACACGTGGAGGTTTGGAATTACATTACATGTAATTATTTACTATAGAATATGCGATATCTGAATTCCTATACGATATTTATTATGTTATTAAATGCCATTATGTGCTATCATATATGTTTACAAATCAAGTAGATTGTTAAAACTTATTAAAAATTATCATAAAAATATTAAAAATTTTCAAAAAAATATAATAATTAATTAAATGGTTTTAAGGAGTTTAGAAAATATTTTTAAAATGGACGTAAAACATGTTAAAAATATGTAAAATATGTTAAAAGATATAGAAAATGATTAAATATTTTAATATTGTATTATAACGAATTTTTACTACAATATAATGCTGCGAAACTTTGCAGTGAACTGTTGGAATCCATTTGTAATTGTTTAATATTAGGAGGAATCGATTAAATTTGTATGTTCAAATAAACGACAAAATTGAGGGTGTTTACAACAGACTATATATACAATACGTACATATAATTATTAAAAACTTTTACTGATTTTTCTTAAATATATTTAAAGAAGAAGGAGCAACAAGGTCGATATATTGTAAGTTAAAAATTTGGAAAAAATATGAGTCGGCTCCGCTATTCTATCGATTCTACATATTACCGCTTAAAAACTAATAAACTTTCGCAGCCGCCCCTTTTAACTTTATCCATAGTTGTACATCTTTAAATCAGTTAAGAACTCGTATTTACCATTATACGAAACCTCTCTTTCAGCGTACACACAGCGAAGCGTCAGATTAAAGACGGTACGTTTTATTTCCCAGGATACTGTGCGACAGGTCCTTTAACACGTCGTACTTACACGAAGAAGGGCTAAAGCCACCCACAGCTGCGAGAGAAAATGACAATAAACGCGCGCCTCCTGATCTCCGCGATCTCTAGCTCGTCCATTTTTTTGCAACCTCTTTTACGCCCAAGAGGACAAATAAAATTGTTTATGGCGCATTACGGAAGCGAATGAGGAATTTACACAAAAGCTGGTGGGCTGACGTTTGACGAGGCAGTACGGGAAAATTCAATTATGGACGGATAAGCGATGTGAGATAGTTGAGAATCTCGCAACTTTTAAGAGTATTTAGCGATAAAGTTGTATAATAGGGATAATTGGTTGAGTGTCAATTTATTTCGTACACTGAATTAATAATAATGCAACAAATGAAACAAATGTGGAATTATATTTTGCAGTTATAATTAATGCAATAAATCGTATGATATAATTGTTGTTATTGAATTAGCTGATAATTGAAATAAATTTGAATTTCAATATGGAACAGACATCATCTATTAAATATATTTAAAATTAAACGTACATGGTAAAGAACATGCGTGTAAGCTGTTAACATTTTTGTCAGTGAACCGTTTGGCAGTGAAATTGACTGATGAATATCTGTAAAATTTATACGAAACTATATTTATATATAGACCTCGTTTGCAGATTGTCTGTTAAAAATATCTGACAAATGCAGGTTAACACATTTTAACAGATAATGTTTGTCAACATTTTTTACCATGCAGGGTTAAATTTTACACAAAAGCGAAAGAAATAACTTTTTTATGTGTTCATATTCGGTGAGTAAGAACTTTTTGAAAATTCTTTTGGCTAACAGATAATTTAAATGGATATGATATTATACGTGATTAAGAATAGCAATATCACTAATAATATAGCTCAGCAAATATATATATATGTATATATCAGTATTACGCAAGTAAACAATGACGTATCTAGTCGTGCTTCAAAATAAATAAAAATATTAACATTAATGAACATTTGTTTAAAATATGTTTTGTACCCTCGTCTAAATTGACAGTGATATAAACACCAAATTAAATATTTATTCATGTATTCGGGAAAAAAGAAACAGAAAGAGACTATGACGAATTAGAAATAATGCCTTTGACTAGTAAGAGTGACTAATGAGGTCTTATATGATTCAACACATAATACAAATTCATATTAATCTGAAAAAAGTTTTTATCAGGAAATGTTTTAAATATGAATACTATAATAAATTACAATATGATTTTCGCAGGGTGAAATTGAAACCAATTTCAATATTATAATACATTAGTTTGTTCCAACTAACAAAACGCACATCTGTACTTTTAAATACTATATATAGAGTATTTTTTCATCTGTTCGCGCGTGTAAACACTATCAAAATATAATTATCACTGGTATAGAAACGTCTATATAAGACCGCAGCAAACGTAATAGGTAATAATAAAACTGAATTCGACGCATATCCGCTCCGTCGGGATTTCCAATTGAAATTCGAGCGGCGCTCGAACCGTTTCGCACGGCTTATGCGAAAGTCGAAGAAAAATGTCGCAGGCGTGTGTCAATTTAGCTTCGTTTCTTCGAGAGCTCTTGAAACGCTTTTGATTTTCTTTCTTATATCGACGTTTCTTAATGATAAAGACGTAATTTCTAAATTTCTGTTGATACAGATGTTTGTACAAGTTTCTAAATAAAGAGAAGTATTTAAGCCAATAATTATAAGTTTGGATATTGAGTTTTATTTTTTTTATTGATGAAAAATGATAACATTTCAAATTATTATTAAACAGAGTTACGAGTATCTGGATTGATTGAAATAAAGAATTGATATCACTTTTCAAGAATTGATTTGCCATAATAAATAATATTAAAATCCAGCTTCCTCTGCAATACAAAAATATTCTCTCTTTTCATTTTTGTCGTAGTTATATTATATCTTGTCTAATATTTCCCATTTTTATACATACTATTCGATACTTTAGCAATAATGAAGGATTTAGTAAGATATTTTTAATAGGTGTCGAGATCTTAAAACTCGTAGACATTCTTATCAAAATTCTAGTGTCAATGCACACGCATTTAGCAATTTTGATCTTCAACGCTCACACATTTTCGAAAATAGTTAGGCTTATAGGATTAAACTTTATTTGCTTAGTACAAGTTCATAATTATACAGGTGTCCACTAATTTTAATACTAACTGAAGAATACTGTTACTTTTAAACTGTCTAACTTCCGTTATGTTATATATTTTTAAATTCTTTTCTAAAAATTTCATGAAAGTTTCAAGTCAATCCCTTAAAATGGCTTGTACAAATCGAACACCGTCTGAACGTTGATGCTATTATTTTTATTTGCATTTCTAGAAGTATTGAAGATAGGCGAAAACAAGATACACAAATCCCCTAGACTTTACAAATACTTTGAAAAAATCCTGATTTATGTGAAAAATATGTCGACAGTATAGGTTAAGGAGGGAAGGTCATATTTGCTACGGGCATGATACTAGCGCCCACGCGGGTATTTTATCTGTTTTGGTGGCAATTCTCAGAACTATTCGCTTGCTAAAATGTATTAGCTTAATGGGAGAATTAGAAAAATTTTTTTTTTTTTTTAATCACCAGACGTTTAAAATGTTGGCAAAATTTTGGATAATATAAGATGAACTTATATTTACCTTACAACGAAGTTTGAAGACGTTTGAAATGATAGTAATTTAAAAAAAAATATATTTAAGAGAAATCATTTATCTTGAAAATGCCGCTCGGAAAATACTGATTAGTTGAGTACTTTTTGAGATATCTATTATGCAAACTTAAAAAATGTGAATATGAGAAAAACGCGTTTAAAGTAATAAAGTTAATAATTAATGTAATCAATTTAAGAAAAACTGTTTCTTTTTTTGTATTTTACTGAAACAACACAATTAAGTGTAATAAATTTTAACATTTATTTCTATAAATTTTAAAGAACAAAAAAAATTTTAAATATATTTTTTCTTCTTTTTAGAGCCTTAGATTTTATTCGAACTCGTCTTTCGTTCTTTCTGGTACATATTAAAGCGATTTCAATCGATCTTGCACGATACAACCATGCACGCTACGCGAAATAGATCCGGCGTTCTTCTTCGTACCTTATTTCGCCCCTTTCCCTCCTGTTCAATTAAAAATGATATCGATTCCCAAGCGTGAAATACGCGTAATCAAAGGGAAAACATATTGCACGCCTCGAAAACGGACACTAAATCGGCGAGGCGCGCACCGTCAGCAGCTCATTTCCCTGCGAAATTTTGCGCGCTCGTGCGCAGTTTAATTTTGTCGCCGATGCCTCGGCGCTTTTACGGTGGCAACGACAATATATATTCGAAATAAACGGCGCCGATCAAAGTTACGCGTTACAAACGACGTACGCATTTCGCTTCGCATGCAAACGACGACTCTCTACTACAGTGAATAAAATGCGCTCTTTATTATCTCTTACCGATCGCCCTTCGACGTTTTTCAATAACGCCTCTTTGTTCTGGTGCTACTGCAAGTAAAACGTTGTATACTCGCGTTACAAATGCGTTCATCGTTACGTACACAAAATCGTTATATACAATCGTTGGATGCGCTTTATTTCTGTATGCAGAGGCAGCGGTCGTAAACCCTTCGCTTTGATCGCGAAGACGCGCACAATAAAAGTAGGTCCATTGTTTCGCGCGATAAAGATGATAATGGCGAGGACCCGACGTCGGAGGTAAATGAGTTGTTGTCGCGCCGCGGGCTGAGACAAAGCCTCGCTGTATAGCAGCAATTTCCTCGCCACAATGAGCACTCAATTGCCACTTTTTGCGTCTATAAATATAATTGCGTTGTATGCGCTTTGCGTGCACTGCATTCGTGCGTTTTATCGCCGTTATTGTAAAACACTCAATTATGGCGATTATTGTAAAACACTCAATTATGGCGATTATTGTAAAGCACTTAAAATAAAGATATTTCATTGTAGTGACTATTTTTCTACATGTATGGATAGATGAACTAACAGCAACGAATAAACAACATTATCATCTGCATATTATCTACCTTGAATTTAATATTTTTTATATGTTTTTTATGATTTTAAAAATGCAATCGGAAACCGACTATTGTTAGAAAGTAGATCTGAGTGCTTTAGCCATTATTACTGACAGTATTACTATGGTAATAATAGCAGGGGTTAGAGTGTCTAATTCTAAAATATTTTCCAAAGTTCAGTTTAAGTACGTTCAATTTTTTAAAAGACCTTGCTTAAAGAATCTTAACTTTATTCATTGATGTAATATGAATTTTGATTTATATATTAAACATATACGTTTTGCAATTTTGCAAATTCATGCGAATGTAGTAATAAATGCAAATGTATGTAAAATTCTCTGTTTCTCGCTGTTGGTTGACCGACGCCATGACAAGGCTCAACACCACTGAGTTATATAGAGCGAGCTTGTGGGTGAACATTCCTCATTTGTTCAGCGCTAATTTTTGATAAATCAATTCTGAATCAACTCCTCTTTGAGAAAGCATTATGCTAATGCAGTGTAAGCAGCGTCGTAATTTCGACGTACGTAATACGAGAGAAACAAATGAAAGAATTTGAGACCAATTTACAATACAATATGTCGCTCGGTGGTTTTGCCGTCACTGCAACGCCATGGTTATGTTAAATCTGTTGCGGTAGCCGAATGTGTTTTTCAATTGAGTTATTTATAAAAGCGTAAGGATAGACAATAAAGCCACGCGCGGGCGTAACGGAAAAACGAGGAAGTATGCGCGAAAGCGGATTACCAATTTATTTCGGTGACTATGTTGCGCATACGGACGCACGTAGAAAAAGATTTGAACGAAATAAAATTGCACTTAAAAAGTATAATTGAGTTTTCGACGACGAGATATATTTTTATTTTCGTATTAAAGTGAGATGTTAATTTGTTACGTTCTCGTTTAATTAATAATTTCCGTTATAATTTAATGTATTTATTTATTTATTAAGTTATTTAATTATTTATTCACTTCTCTTACGTAATAGTTCGTGGAATTTGTATAATAAATTCGTATTTTATTTGTAATTGAATAATTAATCAACGTGCAACGAAATTTCCATCCAGTTATCGCAAAGTAACAATTTGCGATAAATAGAAAATGAGATTATGTATAAATAATTTTCGCATTGTTATTCTTCAAATTCATCGCAAAAATAATTCGCTAATTTGTCCTTATGCCTCGTCTTCACTGGCACTTTAATAGAGGCTCACTTTAACTTTTAGTATTAAATACCATTACAGTGATAATTGCTAGACAATTTTAATGAGTTCCATTTTGTAGATAATTGTTTTCTCTATTTATTCATAATAAAACAGTTTTGCTTTTCTAAACAACATAAATGTTATTCAATATTGAAAGTTAAAGCGGGACGATATTAAACTGCCAGTAAAGACAAGGCATTAGGCACCCAGCTATTCATACTATAAATACATGCAAAAATTAAACTCAAAACTTAAAGAATGTCAAATTCTGTTGGTTTCGTGGTATTGAATAAATACATTTAGTGAATAAATTATTTTGAGTAAATTTAAACGTGAATAAACATATTTCAATAGTTTATTGTGAAGTTTTGCAATTTGACGTTATCACAACCATTATTATTTAGTATTTATTTACTAAATATATTAAAAATCATTGCAAATTTAAATTAATATAAATCTTAACATTTTTTACTAATAATTCTATAATGTTACTCATAATTCTATAGTAAAGAATAATATTACGTTAGACTTCAATGATATGAGATATTAAGGTACATCATTTTAAAACCATTTTTAATAGATTTATATTATGAATATTTAAATGTTTTTTTTAACATTAAGTTTTATTTTTTTTAAATCTAAATTATATATTCAATATATTAATTTATGTATAAATATTACAAAATATTTGCCTTAATTAACAATTGACAATATTTATAATTTTTCTCAAATTATTCTTTGTCAAAAGTATTATTATTTCTAACAAACTGTACATTTTTGTTTATAACAATGAAAAAATAAATAATTAAAATACCAATATTAATAAATGAGTTCTCCAATATTAATAAAGTTTTTCACAAGTATATTTCCACTAACTTAAACATGCGTCGCACCGCGAGTGTTATACTCGCGGTGCGACGTACGTGTAAGTTACTGGAAATATATTTGTGAAAAACTTTATTAATATTGGAAAAAGATTACTCTGCCAATAAAGGTAAACGGAAAGACTCGCTGATTCCGCGTGCGCGTTTACACCGCGACAAGCGGCCCTGGAAACAAGATAGGTACAGTACAACGTTTCCTTCGCGGGCTGCGTGCAATTTCCCACAAAGCAAATGTTTTTCTCCTTGTCTGGCGTTGCGTAGCTGCAACTCTCTTTCTCATGCTTGTTTTTATCAATTGCGCGCAGATGAATTTCCGATCGATGGCGCACGTGTACCTACAGGGAAAACCTCTTTGCGGGTTTGAAGCGATTCGATTCGCTAATTTGCGGGGGAGGGGGGGGGGGTAGGAATTGCGAAGGAAATTGCTCGAGGCTTGCTGTTAGCTTTAATTTTTGAGGCGTAAATGGTGCTGTGGAGTATGGAGCTTTTGATTTATGAGACTTTTTTGTAAACATAGGAAATTATATAGGTAATAGGAAATTATAGGAAATTTTCAAAACAACGTTCTCAGAAAAAAGGAAAAAAGAAATTAAACAGAAGATCATAAAACGGAAAGAAAATATACAAATAAGATTTAAATATATATTTATGTATGTATAATATATAGATATAGAAAATACACATATTTTTATTCACAAATTTTAAAATCCTAACTAAAAGCCGAGCCCTTCCCGAGTAAAAATACGTAGATTCTAGCCAGATATTAGCTATAATTTGACTTATTAATAGCTTATTAATCTGGCTAATAATTAATAAGCTAACCAGTCATTCTAGCTAACTTTCTACCAGGGTATTCTTTTAATAATATAGATATTTTTAGTTTGTTAAAAAATACAAATCTTTCAGTTCATGGTCACTTTTGTATTCTTTTGTCCAAATACAGCGACTTTCGTAGGTGACAGTCGATTTTGCCGTTCATTCTCACATAATATTTATGAGTCAATAGGTGAAAGTTCAATGACCAGCGAAAACATTCGCTAAAAAGTTCAATGGCCAAATCGCTCTTTTTCTGTTATTCTAATACACGTGTGCGTTTCCCGCTGCCGAAATTAAAAAAGCAAGCTATTATTCGTAGTAAACATTAATTTCAAAACAATAATATATATATGACGAAAAATAAGTTTATATAAGTTGACCGTGAATACGTACTCTCAACTCAAATTGAATATTGCACAACTCTAATAGCACACTAAATTTTAGTTGACCTTTCGAAATCACAGTCAATTTGAATGTATTTTGTACAGGTAGACCTCGTTATGCTAAACTAGAATATTATTGTATTCATTTCTTAGTGATTAATCTATCGTTATACAAATTTTGAGCAAATATTTCAACGCTTCAAAGAGTGCCATTTAATGCCGTTTCTGGATTTAGGGTTTAAACAAGAGTCTGTGCAAACTTCAATATTTTAGAAAGATGAAGCGCATACCGTCTATTATACTACATGGCGGTTAATATATCTTAATCTTAAAATTGATCAACGGTTTACATGTTTATTGACAGCAATTAGAGTATTTATCAGTTTTTAATTCTAGAATATTGAAATACCTTCAAAATCATTCCTCAAAAATACATTTCACAAAGAATACTTAATACTAAATTGTCTCTGATAATAGGGAATGACTTCCTGCCGAACTTTAATGAATGTTTGTCCAGCTTCATTTAAACTCAGGTGAACCATCATTCGCTTAAAGCTCAGGTGTCGACAGAGCATAAACAAAGTTGATTTTAATCGAATCGAAAAATTTTTCGATTGTCATTTTACATTTTATTATAATTTTTAACATTTTCAACGAGGGTCATGAGCACTGTGTTGCATCGAGAGTTTACGAAATCGATCAGAAATTGCAGCAAAATAACATAAAAATCTGAAATCATGAATTCGATTGAAATCGAATATATTTAGCTTTACATACATCAATTTTTAAAATATTTTTAGAACTAACGGAGGCTAGGTTGTAGATAAATAGCATACCAAACCAAATTATAAAAGTCAACAATCCCAATTAGTAATTGAAAAATCTGTCAAGAAGTTTCAAAATCGTATGTGTTAAATATTATGAAAATTCACGCACTTTTAGAAAGTATTAATATATTAATAAATTTTCGATTTATTAAAATAGTCAGTTATTAATGGAAAAATGCGTATATAAATTCGTATTTATTTTCAAACATTACTTTAAAGTAATTATTAAATATATAATTCCTATGGAAATTTCAGTTTAATATGCAAAAGAAACTTATGTTTGTTAAAATAGTCAGTAATTCAAAAATGTGTGTACAAAATTTGGAAGTGTAATTTAATCTTAAATATTACGGGGTATGTCTAAATACCAAAAACGTAAATGATATGCACTATTTTAAACTATTGTAAGCATTATCATTAAAAGTTACTTGCCCGAGAACAAATTTTTCGAATGTCCGAAGAAAGATACTTTCAGTAATAAAGAAAAAAAAAAAAAACATACACCACGACGAAATAAAATTGAAAGTCAATTGAAACTTATCGTGTGTACGCCGATTGCATCGATCGCGCATTATTAACCTCTTTATCGACGAATCCACAAAGAGAAAAGAAAAACCATAATCAGCGAGCAATAAGTTGGCGCGCGAAAGATCAAAGGATCTCGCGCTAAGCCTTATCCAAACCGGCCTCACAGATATCCTCACAGATATCTACACGAGATATCTACACTTAATCCTCGAGTAAAACTGATCATCACTCGGGTTTGCATAGCCGCGAATTCTGCATCCCGCAGCTGCGGCACTTGTTGACGCTCCGTCCCGAGAATCGATTGTTACACATGCTCATCGAATTTTCACGCGTGCTCGCAGTGATAAAATACGTTTTCTCGACGTGAGAGAGATAGATTTTAGAGTGACTCTCGTGAAATTGCGCGCAGCAGCGAGGTCGATGCCAATATTTGCAAGCGAGCAAGGACGCATTGTTTGCGCGTGCGTGCCTACGGCATTCGAACTTGAATTTTTTGCGCTTCGTTTAATATTCGAGCTGCGTTCGATCATAGACAAAAGTTGGCGAGTAATTCTCTTTTTTTACAGAAGGACATTTTTGCACTGCTGTATAGTAGCATGGATTTTTAATTTTATGCGAAGACTGGCTTTTTGGCTGTTTTTCTCTCTTTCCTGATTCCGACGTTTGATGTAATATCGAGACAGTTTTTGCCCAGCTTCCTTTACAACCGATGTAAAATTTGAAATTTTCATAAAAAGTCCGGGATTTCCGACAGTGTATCCTTTTTATCACTGTTTTACGTCATTTAATTTATAAAAATGATAGAGCGTAAAAAATGTTTTTCTTGTTATTTATCCTCGAATTTTTTAAGTGTAGACTCGTGTATAGTTTAATTTATACCTTATTATAAACATGTTCAAAATTAAAACGAATTGATATGTTCACTGTAATCAGTTGTACGACACGTATTCGTTCACTGTAATCAGTTGTACGCATAAAAATAAAAAAACCGCTGTCAATTCATTGGCACTTAGCTTAGCTTGCTCAAACTTGATTAATCGTTCAAACATGCAATTATTTAGTATAATAAATTAATTTAAATATCAAATTGCTAACCACAAATTATTCCAAAGATTTTTATGATTTGTTTTCAACTAATAACTTAATAAAAAAATCTTGTTTCGTGAATAACAAATAATAGCATTAGCTAATCCAAACATTTTTTTCGTTTAAAAATAGTTAATCTCAAGCTTTTTCAAAAACATTTATCTATTTAATGTGACATTTATCTATAGATTGGATTTTTATCATTTAAAAAAAATTTCTCCTAATTGCATAATTGAGGGCCCAGGTCGAATAACTTGTCGAGCACATAAAACGGGTGAAAGAAGCTGAGGTGTATAAACAAAAGTCTGTCTAAACAAAAATAGAAGCTCATTCTCATTGATAAAGCTCATCAGTATATGAACATTTTTACACTAGATAGATTATGTTTTATTTACTTTTATCACAGTTCCACTGTTAGGACAATGATAATTTGTCTTGTTTTCGAGCACTCGGCGAGTTACCCGGTTCGGACCCTCAATTATAATTATCAATGTCTGTAAAATTTGTCGTTAACTAAATATAAGTAATATATCGTCTAAAATACATTGGAAGGTATGGCCTCCACAGTTGTCTTTTAATAAAAACTTGACTGCAAAAATAAATTTTAAAAAACCGACTACGAAAACCTCATTGAAGAAAGAAAAATCTGATTGGTCATACAGAATATTTTAACGTGATTGAGAAGAATTCAGCGCTAACCTGAGATCTAATTTCATACTATTGAAAGAATCACGCAAAATGCAGATTCAAAAAACAACAGTCAAAATTAACTCCCCATCAAAATTACATCTCCAATTACGAAGAAAAAGAACCCGTGCGTCTGACAGCTGAATACCAAAGCACACCGCATAAACTTACGCGCGTGCGCTAGCGTTAATGAGCTGCTGTAATATCACGTGAGGCGCATATATAGGTATACGCGGCCGATGCATGCACACGTAATATCTCGCATTATGCACGAAACTTTCTTCCTTCTCCGCTCGCGTGTCGCGCGTCGCCCTCGTGTATTCGCGTTAATGCGATACATGCGTCTTCGATGAATTATTGATGATCAGATATATGGGTTTAGGTTTACGTTATAGCTTACACGCGCGGAACGCGTAAATATCGGCATTCGCGCGAGCGCGTGTTCCGCTCTCAATATAGTCGAGGATCTTTGTCTATAAATGTTGGAAGGCGTATTCGGCTTGTATATATCGGGATGTGGCTGCTGAATTATTAGGAATAAATGCGACTGAGTGGATGCGACGTTTTGCGGTTGGATTGCGTGGGGTTCTATGCGCACGCTCAATCGAAAGAATAATGTGTATCGAAGCTTTTGGGATTGTGGTACGAGCTCGTTGATTGAACGAAATTTAGCTTCAGAATTTCGAAAAGTGTTTTGGAAGAATTTGTTCTCGTCGTGTGTATACGCTTTGTGCGGTTTAGCTGCAGGGAGGAGTGGGATATCTAAAAATAACAATTTGTTAACCCAGGTAAAAATGAGTCATATATTGTTATATATAACCATATATATGATTAATATATACAGTTAAATATAAGTTATGTCTGTATATAATTCTGTATAATTCTATATAGTTGTATTATATTCTGTACAATTATATATGATTATATATAATCATATACCATTATATATATATAGTTAGTTATATATAATTATATATAATCATAATTAAACCATGTATAATTAATATAACTGTATATGGTTTGTATAAACAGTTAAATATAACTATATATGACTAATTTTTACCCGGGAACTTATACGGTGAAATAAAAAAGGAAGTTAAACTGATAATTAGATTAAGACAATGCCGGGCACTACAAATATTTGACTTTTATAGGTAAATATTCAATTCAAATAAATTAATAAATATTTTCAGAGTCCACAGCATTATTATTTAATTCTTTTAGAAGTTTGGAGTGATTCTATTACTCGTGTAGATGGATAATTATTTATTCATGGCAACTGGAAATTAAGGGAACAGATACACAATTTGAATTTGAAATTGATTGCGTTAATACATTTTAAGGTAAAATTGAGTTTTCCATCTTATATTACCTATTTTTTCGGTAAATTTAAATATTTTATCAAAATTTAACGGACATTTTTTTATTTATTTTTTTCATGGTCTGTAATCTTTTTAATCGGCTATAATAAAAACCTGTATAGGTATTCTTCCATCTACCGCAAGGATTTGAAAGCCAATAAGATCTAATTGGGGTTTTTAAGATTTTATTGTCTCCATCCAATGCAGGGATTTGAAAATAAAAATTATTGACCAAAGTTATAGTCTATGTATACCATTTATTATAATAGATTTTTTAAACAATTGAAGAATTCAGACCTAAATTGGCTATAACTTAGGTTAATAATTTTTATTTTCATATCCCCACATTGGCTGCATAACTATAATGTATTATGAACACAATAAAATCTTAAAAACCCTCATTCGATCAAATTTGCTCTCAGAACCTTGCGGTAGGTGAAAAAGTATACTGGTTGTCATTATAGTCGATCAAAGAGACCTAAGAACCATACAAATTTTTTTTAAATTTTGCCGTTATATTTTGATAAAATATTTAAATATACACGAAAAATAGGTAATATATGATAAAAAAACTCCTTTTTATCTTAAAATGTATTATTAACAATTAATTTAAAATTTAAAAGTGTATCTGTTTCCTTAAATAAAATACATCTCGTAAGGAGACAAATAAATTCTTAACATCGAAAGAAGAAGTATAATTGACTAAATTATAATATATCTACACGGTAACCTCCTCTTATCTCAGTGCGTTTCCATGGTCAGTGAGATGGTTCGCGGGCATTACATTTTTCCCGCGGCCTTCAGCCACACTCCAGGGTTAAGAGGATGTTACGGTTGTAACTTGTAATGTAAAAGTTATACGTATAACGAACAAGAGAGACGAAGTAGGCAGTCTACATCTCTTATCACTGACTCGTCTCATAACTCGTTCTGCGAGCGTCACGGATTCTTTATCCGTGACACCGGTCCATGTAGATATAATTCAGTCAGTTATTATTTTTATTTAGATGGTAAAAGTGTATTTGTCTCCTTATGAGATGTATTTTATTTAATTTCCAATTGCCATGAATAGGATCAGTAAATATACGATTGGACCGTCGACAGGAATTTTTTAAATAACTGTTATGACGCGCAGAGATCAATTGTTATCATTCACTACTTAAATTATGTATAATAATAATATGATAGTGATAATAATATGTGGTCAATATGGGCATATAAAATTATCTATAATCATATATATATATTGTTGTATGATCCTGAATACGCTTTATTTTTTTGTATTACTTCCCAAGTTAAAATGATTTTGTAAATAATTGCATAATATAACTTACCTATATATTAACTCGGGAAGTAATACAAAAAAATAAAGAGTATGCAGGATCATACAGCGAAACTAAATTAAAAGTCCCAACCGTTACGGTTTCTGCATTAAAGAGCGAAACGCATGCGTTTAATTTTATATCAAATCAGTTAGATCCAATCCCCTCCAACCCTAATTAACGATCGCCTAAGCCAAATCCGGCGCGAATACCGCTGAAATTGAAAATCCTTCGTTATGTTTTATCGGGCGTGTGAAGGATAAGCGCCACCGGAAGCAGCAGTGTATATATACATACAACGCTGCGTTAACTACGTCCAAACAGAAAAAAAAATGAAAGAGAGAGAAGATCCCGTAACGCGTGTAAAGTCTAATTTCAATTTCTCGCCATCTGTCTCTCTCTCTTTGTCTCTCGGCTGAGATGAAAAGTGCCCGGAGCAGTTCGCTCATTATTCGACAGTCGCCGCGCGCCTTTTTCGAGCGATGTTCATTAAAGCGCTCGTGCACGACGCTGCTACTGTTGATCAAATATGTTCCGGCTCGCGACGCTGCTTCCGACTTTGGCCGCGTAGGCTGTTGTGTCTATAGCGGCCTGATCGAAGTGTCCCCTGCACCCGGCGTGCGCCTGATACATTTAGCGCGTCGCAGATCGCTTGTAATAATATCGTCGATCGAGGGATTTCTAATTTTCTCGGTATTTCGCTCTTTTCGTTTGGATGAAATTGCGAGATTGAGCGATAATGCGGATGGAAATTTGAAATTGCGTTGGGACAGTTTTCTTGGGATAAGGGAGTCGTCAAGTGAACTTAACTTTTTCATAGTATAAATTAAAGATGTTAATTATGTATGTTAATTAAGGGCACTTGGATCGAAAACATTTTAGACCTAGAGAACTACCTTCAATAAATTAAGATCGTGAATGATAAATTAAAAAAAAAGTTGATAAGCAGAAAACAAAACAATTGTCTTATAAGATTGTATTATAAGTTATATATAAAAGCTGACGTGAAGACGCGGATAACTTATACTATTATAAAAATTGTGATGAAGTAACGTTAGTTTTCTTTGTAAAAACAGAATATCGTGACGTTTACCGCATTTGTTGTGGTCATTTATAGTATGATGTGATTATTGTTGTAACGCGTGTGTCTGACATGAACCCGAGCGTCACTACTTGTTCTTTGTATTATATATCTATCAATAATAGCTTAAATATATCTTACTTATAAATATACAAATAATAACTAACAATTCTAAATATATCTTTGCACAATTATAAACGTATATTTATGGATTCCCGCAATAATTATTTATCTTTCATAGTTTCGCGATATTGAGGCTTTAGTTGCACTAATGTGCTTGATCGAAACATAAGATATAGCAAGCAATATTATACATATTGAATAAGGTATGAAAATAATATTGAAAGTAATTTGAAAAATGCTTGCTTTTTTATACGAGAGGCAAAGTAAAAGACGAATAATCTGGACTTACATTGCTATTTTTTAAAGTGGTATATGTGCACATTTCCAGAACCTTTGATTTTGGTGTCCTACGTAATTTTTTTATGTAAATAATACTTAATTCCATATTTCCAGTTTTATACTATTTAAAAACATTTAATATAATATACTACTATGGGTGATTTTATGTGAATATTAGCACTGAAAAAGAACTAATTGTAAAGAAAATAATCAAAAATGAATTTTGTGATTGTTAAGATATACTCTGAAATTCTCATAAGTTTTCTGGGTGTAGATTACGTACGAAAAGGGCCGGTGTTACATTCTAAAAAAAACTGAAAATCGCAAAATATTGTACAACTTTTATATTATAATAGTAAGTAATCAAGAAATAAATTGTATTTATACTTATACAGATCTAAAAAAATGAAATTATTCGAGAAGCCAAAACGAAGTGAAAAAAGGCTAGATTCTAAAGCCTCAACACCACATCCAATCCCCACAAATCTTCTACAACAACATCTTATGAGTGCGAAACAATTTGCAAGTCACGCGCACGCTTGCTGAAATTAGAAGCTACACTCTCTCTCACACACACACTCACATTTGGATTATACACGAGAATATATATATATGTACACAACGAGACGTCGTGCGAGCAACAGCTGTGCAACCTGTTGCTGCTCCCCCCGCGTCCATGTATATCTATAAATATATAGGCTCGGTATTTGTCGTGCTCATCGTCTGTTCCGGATAGAGAGCAAAAGGTATACATTATGAGCTCGTTCTTGTACGGAAGAAAAGAGATAATATACGGGAGTGTGGGGAGGTTGTTAATATATATATATGTATATGTGTGTGTGGTGTGCATGCGGACGTGTTCGTTGAGATTTCATGTTTCGAGGGCGGATTGTGTTGATTTTATTGGGTGGATGATTATATATATATATATATATATATATATATATATATATATATATATATATATATATATATATATATATATATATATACTCGATTTCGCTCTGAACTGTTAGAATGCTAAAATGAAAGATTCCATAGTTTTACTTCCGAAAAAAGAATTTTAATTTAATGAAATTATAAGACCGAGAAATATTATTAATAGTATACAAAATCGTTGAAATAAGATTTAAAAAATGATAAATTTGATATTATATTATTACTACCAATAAAAATCAATTTCATGGTTAAAATAACATGATTTTCATTTATATTAAAATACATTGAAAATCTTAACTTTTTTGTGGCTATAGCAAGATTCCGCGAGCCTACATAAACGTATTTAACTTTTATAAATCTCATTTTATTTTGAAACAGTTATGAGTAAAATCGAAATTATTTTATAGGACTTTGTATTATCGACCTCTCTATTTTCAACTATTATTCAAGATTAAACAAATTTAAAAAAACGGCTTACTACAAAATAAAACGACTTAAATAAAATTTAAGAAAAGGATAAGAAAAGATCTTGGAATTAAAGTGTCACACTTTTTAGGGTCAAAGTTTTTGGCATCATGAGTTATTACCTATGAAATTTTTGCACCACCTATTTTAAGCGTCACAGAATTTTTGTATCTTTATGTTCATTCTATAGAGTCTCAATTCGACCACGTAACATTTATAAGATCTTCTTACAAAGTAACATTTTATATGTACACCCAACGCACATTAATTTGTTTAAGAATATTTGAATTTTGCTGGCGCTCATTGGCTGAAACACAAATATAAGTATTCGTATTGGTGCGCTCTTAAAGCGCGCGAAACGAGTTAATGAACGTTGGGTGTACATACATTAAGCCATTCAAATACGTTTCTAGCATTACAGAATTTCAGCATCACATATTATTTACTGTCGAGTAACTTTGGTATGACTGATAATGCTCTCTTTTATTTTCAGCATCGCAAAAAGCATAAGGGCTTAATAACTAACAAATTATTGCATAAAAATATGTTTTAACATTATGTTTTAACTCAACGAAACTGCAGTCAAACCGGCTGAAACTTATAGAGGTTACTTGTCTAAAAATTGATAGTTCTAAGACTAGATAGTACTAAACTACCCAAAACTCGATAGATCTATACAGATCTACATAGGTTTCTGAATAATATTATATACATATGAAATCTGTGAGGTTATGTGTTAGCGTATAGAACTTTTAATGTAATTAATAATGTTAAAACAAATTTAACATGAAAGTTCTCATTTATAATGATAAGAATTACAGTCTTATTTGTACCACTTACATGTAGGAGAAAAAAAAAGTATTTTTAACCTAAAAAGTGAGAATTTGGAAATATTTTTCTTCACATAATAAACAAATAATGTCCGCATAATATCTGATTATCTTGTTTAATCTAATTAATTTATTTATAAACGAGGGATTTACGTGAAGTTCACATCATTAATAATTAATTCCAAATTATTCTATTAACTTTTATGAATAATTTATAAATTATTATTTTCCTGTTGTTGATAACACAGGTAGAATCTGTATTATGATTTTAGTAAGGCGATTGTCCGATTTATTCAAACAATTGTTTACAATACATAAATATGTACTTTAAGACAATAATAGTAATATAATTCTTATATAAATCTGGTTTGTATACAGACAGGTTTTGAATCCAAGACTGTATTTACGATGGAATATGATCTAATATAAGGAAACTGATTCATAACAAAATAAATAGTATGCACTAAAGCTTCATGTAGAGATTATTTAGAGATTATTTACTACTTTTAATCTAACTAAATGTTTAACATATGTAATTAGAGACGAAGCTCTAATATGATTGTAAAGGTTGGGTGGATAAATTTATATCAGAAATGCAATCTTTATATTAAATCTGCTTGTTTATTATAACGATAAAAACAAATAAAATTCTATAAATTATTGAATGGGCGTGGGTCCCTACTTCTAAATATATACCGGTTAATTTATCCTACTTTAACCATATAACAAAAAACATATCGTGTAATAGATTACAATCTTGCGCCGCAAAACATTCATACCTTGCGCTCAAGCATTCATGGATGCAAACTGTTCACCCTGCGGCCGAAGTCCTCAGCTTGCAAAATCGGGGCCCCGTCTTCTAATAGATGCAGTCGTGTCGATACTGCGATTGATGAGTCGGCGCTCCTTGGTTTCTTGGACGATATCTGATGGGTTGTCGCCAAGCGATGACAGCAGAGAAAGTCGATTCGGTGGTCGAAATGGCGAAAGGAATCGATGAACCTCCAGAGGGTGAGACACCACCTGCTGCGATAATTCGTACGACGATATATCTTATTGATATATATCGAGAGAGAGAGAAATGATCTATCGGTGATCACACTATATTTGGATCGCCCGGCGTCCTTGACGACCGGAGAGCGAGTGTCTCTTGCCGATAATTTTTCGTAAAGGTAATTTTCCTGAGCGTTACTCCTGTTCCCTCTCTCGAGCTCAGGTCTTCATACCTCTTGTCTTTAGATGTGTACAGACGAATCATTCTCTCTTACCTCCTCTCTCTCTCTATCTCTCTCTCTACAGTACCTTACATGATGTTATTCCTCGGAGTATTTTTTAACGATTTTCCGAAGTTAGTATAAAAATTTAGCAAATACAATTACATTTACAATATGTATAAAAACAGTGTGGAGTCAATAATACAAAAAATAAAAAATTGCCTCTCATCACTGACTCGCCGTTTAGGTAATTTTTTATTTTTTGTATTATTGGCTCAACACTGTTTTTATACATATTGTAAATTTAATTGTATTTGCTAAATTTGTATACTAACTTCGGATATTATTTCACAATATAATAAAAAACCTCTTTACAGTTTATACTGAAGAGGATGGCATAGTCACAGAAACGTAAATGTGACTTTTTATTTCACATACCTCTAACCTCGGGAAGATCAACAAAATCTACCTCACAATCGTTAAATGTTTAACAATTTGACATATACTTGCAACATGTGTTGTTTATTTCATAAAAATCAAAAATGTCATTGCATCTACATTGATAACCTTACATTTTGGAGATTATTCATATTGATTTAAATTGATAAACGGTAAACAAAAATATGAAATTACTTATAAATCAAAATATTACTGAATAAATTATACTTCTGTTTCTTAAAAAACAACCTTTAAGTAGTTGCTGCTATCGAAATTTCCCTTATCCAGTATTATCGGGGAAAATAATGGAGGAAACTAGAAGGGACGACCGTTACACGCCTTAATTTACAGTAACTATCTAGTTTGCGTACATAGATCTACATAGCACGGGATAATTCTAGATAGATCTATAAAGGGAGTGTATATAGGACAATCATTATGGATATTGAAAAATTGACTGTTAGCTGTATCTTGAGCAAATTTTATTTTTTTATTAAATTTTCCAGGGTAAAATTGTAGATCTTAAAAAAACACCACCTTTTTGTATTTAGCATTTGTTACGGCAACGTCATTTTGCAAAGTTGAAGAAAAAGGTAATAGTTGCTGCAAAAATGGCATGGAGTTCAGAGGAAAGCAGATGTAAGGAAGATTTTAGGAGGAGAATTATGCTGTTCAACTATTGAGTAAGAAGTGTGATGGAATACGGGGTAGAAATATGGGGATAGGAGGAAAAGAAAGATGTGGAAAAGATAAAAATAGATTATTTAAGATGGGTGCTAAAATTAGATTTTTGTACGTCTATAAGGTACATTATTTACAAGGAAACGAATACTAAGAAAATGAAGATTGAGTGGGGATTAAGAACAGTGAAATTTGAGGAAAAGATCATGAATAAAAATTAGAGAATATGTACAGAAAATAAAGGGAATAGTTAAGATTTAAGTAAGGAAAAGAAAGCTTAGTAAGAAAGTAATTGTAGTAACGATTTAGTAATTAAGTTTGTAATGAAAGAGTGCAAGAATGTGTATGATTAAATTGTAAACCGGAGGTAGGAACAATTTTGTAAAGCCAAGTCCATTTCTGGGCCGTAAGGCTGAAATAAAAGTTATATATATTAAAGGTGAGCGCGAAGCGCGAGCGTCGGCGGTCGGTTTATACATGAAAAAAGCGATGCAAAGCTCGGAGGCGTTTTAGATCGAGCAAGCTCGCTCTGAAGCGAGTATACTTTTATATATAGTTGTTTAGCTTCTGCACGCTGAATTTGAAAATTACGAGCTACGTTTTCTATTTCACGCGAATATAGATCATTGAATATACTGAAACAAAAATATCTTTAATATAAGCAAATTGATGTCTTTGAAATATTATGAAAAACATTTAGCATCCTAAAACATATTCCCCTCCATATTATGAAATCTGCAATCAACTGTCATTGGGTTCGGTTAGTTAGAGATTTTCAAAGTCGCGCTGTTCTATAACTACATATAATGTATAATGAATCTCTTTTCTCACTGTAGCAAAGAACCTCTCTCCACCACCACGCGTGCATTTTCTTCATTTTAAACATCTCGACTGCACACCCATAGGTACTAAATAAATCTTAGAACAGAGCGTATATAGAGCCACGGCTACTTCCATGTATCGTGCGTGTTCTTCTTTTCGATGCGCGCCGAAGACATGCCATTTGACTGTGAAATGACGAAGCCGCGGCTTCGTCGCGCCGTGGGCATGAATTTTTACGTAGAACAAAAGAAAACGTCCGTTGCGCAGCAGCAGCCCACGAGCAATCGCGAAATGTGTGCATGGAATTTGGAAATGAAGCCTGTGAATGAGCATATCAATATATGCACATTGCGTGCAGCGTCGGGATCGTGAGTGAATAATCTAGTTTTATTTGAACGATCGGTTTTTATTAGGCGATACAGATCGAGTGATCTGTAGAGTGAGGCGTTGAAAAGAATTATGTATTACTTTCAAATAAATTAGTAAATTGAGGTGCTTTATGAAATGGAGACAATTTTATTTCTGTAGATGACCTGTTATTTTTCATAAGAGAAAAAAAAAGTATAAATAAAGTATGTAAATGCATGAGAAATATACCGCAATGAACCCAGTTCTTAATCATTTTTCTACTACGCTTTTATTAACACACTGTCTATTGTTGTCCGGGTCAAATCTTGTAATCAATTTTTTACCCACTTCCCATTGTTCATTGGACTTGAAATTCTATACGCTTATGTATGTCTTATGATAATAATACATGATGGTGATCCTACTGACGTATAGGGGTCAAATTTAGAGGTAATTTCAAGAGCAACTTGAAATTTTTAATAGTAACCCATATTTCACGATCAAATATGTGGTAGTAATATTCGATCCAATTTAGCCCCTGCAGTCATTCTGGGGTTAAATAAGTTTGTATAATTAAAAGTGGAGACATAAATACATTACAAGACAGTAAACAATAAAAAGATTGTAATAAAATAAATAAAAATAGAAATTTAATAAAATAAATAAAATAAGAATTTTAATAAAATAAATAAAAAAGAATTTTAATAACTACTGCTATGAATAAAATTTTAACAAAATTTTAACACATATATGAACTAAAAACAACAGCGTGGGATTCTAATATTTATATGAAACACGTAGGAGAGGATGGGATATTGCCGGTCACCTAAGCAAACGTGCTTGTTATTTCCACTTTAAAATTGTTTCTTTTAACTTTAAATAAATATTATGTTAATTCAAACCATTGACTGTAAATATTTCTTATTGGTTTAATATAAGTAAAATAAAAAAAAGCATTTTGACCGAATTTACTCCACATCAAAGGATAATACCGGTCAGCCTTGGTACAATTCCGATCACTATTAGAAAGTTACTTTTATAGGTGAAAAATATCTTTAAATCAATTATATGAACTTTCATATGATCCGTCGCATTATTATTCACACTTACATAGTGAAACATATAATAACATAGCCACTGTTCAATCAAAAACACTTAAGGAAAGTTACCCTACCTGAGAGCGCAGCGAAACGTTTTCTTAGTCTAACTTTCGGGAGCGTCATATAAATAACATTGTGACCGGGATTACCCCCATTTTGCTTAGTAATTTAAATTGAAATAACAAAAAAGTAATAGGTTTATACTCTTTTTTCTTCACTACTTCGTATTCTTAGATTGTTCAAATTAATAAAGATGCAAAAAATAACTGCATAAAGCAACAAATAATATGCATAAAAGCTTATTTTATAGACCAGATTTCTTATAAGAAATGTAGGCCCACACTTTGATTGTGCATAATTCCTTAATAAAACTGAATAGAAGGTTGTTTGGATATTAGATTAATTGCATTTTATGTTGCGTTTAATATACTATTCGAATTATTAGCTAAAAATGTTTAGATAATTGAAAATAAGGGTGACCGGAATTAGCCAGTGACCGGCATACCCCGTTCTCCCCTATGTTATAAAATATTTGCTATGAGCGTCCCACGCTTTTATTTTAGTTAAATTGCTTCCTCATAGAGGAAGCTTTGTTTAAATTGTTTACACAGTAGCAAACGTTATTTTCTAATTTTCTATATATTTTAAATAAAAGCGTAGTTTTAAAAGTGGGTATACTATTCAGATGATAACACGTAAATGCATTCTGAATCTATTTATTTCAGAAAAATATGCAGGCAATATCTAGAAGCTCTGTAGAAAATCACGTAGAAAATTCGTCACGAAATCTTGCTGAAATTTCTAGACTTTTTTCACAAGGGTTTTGGTTGATATTATGGAAACAATTAGAGCTGATCATTAATTTTTGTTAATAATATTATGGAAACAATTAGAGCTGATCATTAATTTTTGTTAATAATATTACTAAAGTTGTATTGTTTATTTTCTTCTTTTTCTTCTTCTTAATTTAAAAGGCATTATCATCGTACACTGAGAAAACCATATTGTAAAAGATTACAAAAATTTTTCTAGTAAATGATATTTTACGTTAACCTAAATTTGTATTACATATTGAATTATGACTTACGAATTTTTAATTTTACAATATTCATTATATCTTGTATATTTTTATCATCAAATAAACAATATAATTTTGTAAACTTAATAACAATACACACGAAAAAAAACTTCGACAACTCTCGGATTTCATTTTATAACCGAATTACCTATTTTTCATGAGACAGAAAAATATATTGCCGCAATCTTTTCTATTTTCGAAAGTAATATTTTTTATTGCAGCACAAAATAAAATTGCTTTTTATTGATCAGAAAGCTGAATCTCGATAGTATTTGTAAGAAGCATCAAGACAACGTGGTGCAGAAGGAAAAATCTATAAAAATCCTTGAAAACATATTTTTCCATCGCCCAGTGACACAATTCTTCTAGCAGATAGAATTCCAAATCGAATCTGCATCGTATATATGCATCGGTCCAAGACACGGATATTTCGTATATACACCAGCCACAGCAATCGCCTTGATCAATCGACAATAGACATGGCAATTCACGTGGAAACATTCGCGTCTCGTTCAGCGTATATTCTCTCGTACTCGTACATCATCGTGGATTCCTGCGTACGATTCATTTTACTTGTTCATCGGAGCTGAGTTTTATTCTTTTCGAGAGTTTTTACCTTATAATACGGCGAAGTCTGAGACGCGACGTTCGAAGTTAATTCAAAGTCTAGACCGTGCGAGCGGGCAAAAGCGATATACTTCGACCCAGTTCGGAAACTATGAGCGCGCGTGCTTGGCGAATTGTAGATTAGGCTGCAGCAGCAGGTGTTGCTTCGTAAGGTGTAATTATAACATCGAGTCGTGATCTAATTGTCGTGATTGGATTTTTGAATTCGGATTTTCGAAAAGCTATCGATAATTTCGCAGGAGTCGGAAATATAATGGAGCTCCGTTATTTGCTTGCAGAGTCTTACGGTACATTTATTTGAAATTGTAAGTCTTGACTAAAATATTATTTATTCTCCAGTCTCGATTGGCTGTATAATATTGATTAAATTTAATAGGCATAATAATATTTTCCAAAGTTCAAATTTTTTTCACATACATATAGAGTGCATTTCAGATATTTTGAGTGGTATTAGAACTTATCTCTTTTTAATATCCCTTAATTCTTCAAAACACTTACAAGGAGAGTATCAACTTGGGTCATGGATCCTGCTGAAACTTTGAGATATATTTTCTTGTACTACAAAATAAAGACTGCATGGTAAAAGCTACTAACGCTACCCCGATCATGAGATATAGGTGCATGTATACATTAGTATTACACATATACACAATATTAAAAAATCATATATATATATATATACTCGCAATGTTAACGTTTCCACCTGTATCTCATAATTCTTACAATGCAAGGTCTTCATTTTTAGGTACAGAAAACATATCCTAAAGTTTCAGCAATATCCGAGACCCAAACTCCTGATAATCTCTTTGTTAGTACTTTTAAAGAAAAGTGACAATAAAGTCAAAATTTGAACTAATTGGATAAAATGTTACCTAAACTTTTCTATTATTAAAATTCTCTCTTCTTTATAAATATCAATCAGATTTCCTGAAATATTCCAGTAGATTAATCAAAAATTACCTCTGAAAACCATTTCTAGATGGACGATTGTGGTAACTAACAGTTTATATTTTTCTGCTTTAAAGAATTAAGGGACATCAAAATTAGATAATGAGTTCTATAACATCTCTCAAAATATGCTCAACAAGAAAAATTTAGTTGAGCTTTAATACTTAAATTTATGTTCTAAATTAAACATAAGGAGCCTACTAGAAAAGATAGTACTTTTCAGATTCTTTGACAAAGCGGAATAAATTTATCGGAGATCTACGAATGCTGTCTATTATAGGGTTCCAACTTTACTGTATCACCATATAGGTATAGAACGCACTGTAATATAAATTTAAAATGCAGCATTTGATATATTCAGCATAGACACTACATCTTTAAAAAAAGGCCGCAGACGTAGGACGATGTGATCAATATAATAAGCATCTCCTCGGCGCTGAAGACGCGTGCCTCCATAGGACAGTAGCACTTAATTCGGCGCGCTCCTTATCAGGAAGTCACGAGGCGTTCGGATTCGATTTCCGCGATCGCCGGCGGAGAAACCGTATACTACATCGTCCCCGGAGCGATCAGCTGCTCGTGCACTGCGCTGCTCCGCGGCCGAAAAGTATACATATACGAGCCTAATGCCCCACGACGTCCCATCATTTCTCGTATAATTCAGCGCCGGCGAGCAACCTGTAATCGTATACGGCTATTATGCGGAGCGAGGCCTCGCCAAGTGTCTCATCGACTTTTTCTGCGTCCTACTCGTTGCTTCGAGTCGCTTTTTTCTTCTTATTTCTTGGTGAACTGGAGGAAATTATGAAATTCTGGTATATTGCAGAATTTCAGAAGTATATTCTGTATATTATAATAACTGTTTTAAGACTTATCAAAAATATCTTGAAAGATTTAAGCAATATTGTTTTTACCAAAGAAATATTGCAGCATCATTAAAAATGATATTATTAATAGAAATATAGTATTAAAAATGTTATATTTTGATTATAATTCAAAATTAAAAAAAAAGTATAATGCTCTTATATTTGCCTTTTTTCTCATTAAATTAAAAGAGAGTGTGGCAAGAAGAGGTTAAAATTGTCGACAGTGATTGAAGTTTAGTGTAACTATCTTCGATCCTCTAATTTCAAACAAATTTCAATATTTATGAAGAAAATTACGATAGTTAATCACGTTTTCTATAGATTCTTATATTTTCTATAGATTCTTATATTTTCTAACAATTTACATTAATTTTAGACATTCTTTAGCTTTGACATAATTTAGAATTTTTTTTACATATTTCCATGAATTTTAATTTATTTTAATTAATAAATTTAATTATTTATTTTTAATTAATTTTTTAATTTTAATTCATTTATTATTAGTTTCTTTACTGTTAATTATAATTTAATACGTAGGTATTCAAACAATTTTTAAAAGGTTTTTGACAAATATATTTTAACTAACAATAAGGTATTTTTTCCTAACAAGTTTATAAGCGAAACGCAATTATGCACTCGCTTTTGCAATCCGTTGTTTGAATATACATAGAAAGAGTTGGATACAATAGAATTTTTTATTTTCTTCGAGAGTTGCGATGCTTCTCGTGGTAGTTGACAGGATAATTTTTCGACATATTCCTTCGTCAACAAATGTAACGAACGAGAAAAGTGTTCACATGATGATACATTACGATCGCGCGCAATAATAGTAAATAGCAAATAGTAAAAAACAAAAAAAAATAAAATATTTGTTAAGATCGCGCTTTTAATGTAAACATAAGAGAAATTATTTATTTATTTATCTTTTTAACACACCCAGCCATAAATTACGTACTTTTTCCCCGCCGAGCCGGAAATAAAGCGCTACATTAAATCCTTACCCCCACTCTAGTCCCCGCCACGACGCGAAATTAATATGTAGCACTATTTTCTCTCTTCGGCGGTGAACAAGTACTAACTTTTTGGTAGGTACGTCAAAAAATTGTATATTGCACGCGTGAATAAAATGAACCAGCGAATGCCAGTGTGTATAACGTCCTCGCTCAGCTCGGGCGCTAAACCACACACAGGCATTTAATGGCTCACTCAAGTCCCTAGGTGCATAATATACTATTTCCGTTGAATTTAGCTAACGATATTATCTGTTAACGTAAAATTTAAACAATCATGAAATTCATAGAATATTTTTCTCTTTCTGCACTTCACCACTATCATTTTCATCATGAATCCAGTAAAATTCTTTATTTCATCGCTTTCCAAATGTCGGAATGCCACTTTTCCAGCGCGCGTAAGATTACAAAGCACTGCTGCACTTTGCTTCGTTTTAATTCTGCCTGCCTATCGTTGCGCGTCCGCTCGCATCTATTTTTTCATTATAGGTACTACCGGGCGAGATGGTGCAGAAAATATCGCGCGTCCTTTGACACTCGAATCTCGACTAGGGCGAAATTCTCTTCGCTCTTTCTCTGCCTTTTTCACGCCGTGTCGTCACTACGACGTACAAGAATATCAATTTTCTTCGCTTGTCCGGTATTGCGCTGGCCGACGAAAGGTGGAAACTCGAGATTCGCACATACATATAATAGCGCTGAAAATTTGAAGTATCCTTGCGCGCATATTTTATTATTCGAAGACTCACGTGGATATTAGAAAAAGATGGTATTTCCTTGCATAGCGCAAGTGTTTTATGGACAAATGTGGGAAATAACTGCATATTTCGTGAAATTTGTGTCTAAGATATAGAAATATTATTATTATTATTATATATTTTTTTAATACCTTTGACTTAAATTATACATATTTTGTATGGAATATACAACTACTACAATATGCTTATTACAATTACATACTTATTAAATAATTATAATAAATAAAACAAGTGAATTACCTAATATTATTTAATATTGAATAAACAAAATAGATGCAGAATGCAAAAGAAAGTGCCGCACAAAAAATCTTATTATTATATTGTAATCGTATTTAATTTAATAATTTACAAATTTTACATCAAATCGTTTTTATTTTATAACGTTTTTTCATTTTTTATGATATTTTCTTTTTCAAAAATTTTTTGATCGTAGATTTCTTGCGTATTACGCAGTAATGTTTGACCAAAGAAACCAATAAAGTTCATTTTATACGTTTTATGATGAAGGTTCGAAATCAAGAAAAACTTTTAAGATTTATCGATTCATTTTTTGTATAATTTTTTTTTTCATTCTGATGATTATGAAGAAAATAAATAACATTTTTAATAGCTTTTTTTGAGTATTACGAGGTAATTTTTGGTCATTCAAAGGTCTATTTTTATTTTGTTTATGAAGATTTCAAATAAAATGAGAAGTTTAAGATTGATCGATTTGTTTTTGTTTATACCGATTTTTCATTTTAATGCTATTTTTGTAATAAATGAATCCGTTCTTCGTTTACTCAAACAAAATTAGGAAAAAATGTTATTTTTAAAAGTAGAATGCGTTTACCATATTCATAAATAAAATTTAATCAACAATTATAATGTTGCAAAATGTATTATTGTCAATTGGAAAAAATGTATCTTTAGATGCAAAACATTTTAAGTTGCTCTTTAAATGCTATACTTTGGCATAGGATTATTTATAGTTGAAAATTTTCTTGAGTTTTTTAAAATAATTTTTGTCTAATAGGTGAGAGTAAAAAATTTTTTTTAATACTCTTGATTTTATCACAAAAATATGCTTTTACTTCAATAAGTTGTAAAAAGAAATTTGTATTGAATAGTTTAAAAATAAAAGATGACTGTAGAGCATTTTTTAGTTAATCAATATATTTTTGATGTTTTAATACAATTTGTTAGGAATAAAATTTAATAAAGTTAAAATTAAATCGAATAATTATACTTAATGAACATTTTTTAAATTTTCTTAGTTATATATTATTATCTTGTTTTAAATTTATTTATGAAAATGGTATGTATTATGTATATTAAAAAATATTTTGAACAACAATGCTTCTTCATAATATATGCTACATTTTTTAATAAGTTTAAATTTCTAAATTACTAAATATATATATATATATATATACACACATATATATATATATATATATATATATATATATATATATATATATATATATATATATATATATATATATATATATGTGTGTATATATGTCGACATATTAAAAAGCAATAGATTTGTCATTTTTATTTTTCACCCCAGTAGTTTATTAAAATACAATAAATAATTTCATATTGGAACATTTTCTAAAGTTTGAGGAAGCTACGTGCCAATGAAGTGTCAGCGGTTTCTTTTCTCAGAACAAACATTTTATGCATCACGAACCCGCTATAAAATAGGTGATGTAATTGAATAAATAAGTATATAGAGACAATTACGTCAAAAGTTAATTTTTTATTTATTTATTATTTTTTCTTTAATTACATATACGGACAATACTGCCCTTAACCAGGTAGCGGGTTGCAGGCTGGATCTCGGCCACCGAAAAATCCGCTAAACATTTTGTTAAAAAAAGTCCCCGAAAAATTCGGACTGACGGGGATTCGAACCCGCGCCCCTTGAGCGGCTTTTCTGCATTTTCGTATTATAAGGGGTTTTCTTTCATATTCCTTACATAATAAAAAATACTTTTTGCACCCCTTAATTGGACACCTCTTCTTCCTTTAATCTGATATTTCGTAGACACTCTAAAAGTGGTGAATTTCGATTTATAAGGTCACAAATTATGTTTCTATAATGTTTTTAACAAAACTTTTTTTGTACCATTATAAAACTTCCTTTATGAAAAAGCAAAAATTGTGTTGCTATTTTTTAATCTTACCCTTGAAATATTTTACCTTTTAATTGGTCAGGGAATCGCTCATGTAGTTCTATTATTCAAATGAATAATTTTACGGCCCATAATCAGTGTGATTTGAAAAATATAATATGCAATTGTTCGTATGAATACTGTGTAGTGTAAAACAATTTTCAATAAGGAATATATAGTATGTTTTCAAGTCTTCGTAAATATTATCGTGAGTATTTATAAAATAAAATTGGCTTTAGCTTTTCAAAATATTCGTAAGCAGATTATAAATAAGAAGTCGGTTAACATGTAATTCACAAATTTATTTTACTCACCCGATTTTTAATCACGCGTATCTCGCAGAAAATCATATTATATTGACTTAGTTTTGAATAATCTTGATGTTACTGAAATCAGTATTATATATACAAAATATTATATAAACAAAGATAATGCTATAATAAATAATACAAACGAAGTGAGGTTAATTGCAGGTTAATAGTAGGTTTAGTGAAATATGTCTGAGACGCAGCAAGACAGATATTAAAACAAACAGTTGGTCAGTTTATTCCAAACGTTAGATTTGATTTCACCTTTTTTGCCGTATACAATCGGTCTCTGCACACAATACATAAAACACAGATAAAATTAACCAAATAAAACTCAATATCCCAAAATGTTTTACGGCCATTTTTTTCGTTTTCGGTAAACACATAAAATATACTGCGGATCGAGCACCGGCAATTTTGTCTCTAGTGAGTACGTGTAACGAATACTTTTATAAACATGGCTTTTGTACAGAGAAAAATAAAAGCATGAAGTTTTTTTTATCTCCACCCACGCTACGCAATGGACGGAATAAAAACGGTGTGATTTTCGATCCCGTTTAAAAAACGATATAATATATCGTGGTTACGCTATCATGAAAACCGATAGTTTCTATTTCATTAAATCTTTTTAGATTATTAATAAATTTAAAATAGTCTTATAATTGCAGATGAAAAAGTTATTTAGCTTTTAAAATTTTATAAAGAGTTTGTGACAGTTTGTGAAATTTCTAAATTTGATTAATTTCGTTATGGTTCATTTTTCACACATTATAATACTAATAAAATCCTTCATTTTAAGATTAAATATGATAGGGAAGGTGTTGTCGTTCATTTTCTGTATCATGAATCAATTGAGTATTTTTAGAAACCTTTATAACTTGAAAACTATATAAGAGATATAATACAATTAATTTTTCACTAATTATTTATTTTATCCAGCAGTATACACCTGTAACTTTTTTAGTCTTCTGAGAAAAAAGAAATAAAATGAAAAAAATTCATTTTTTTTTATAATAATAACATGATTAATTCAACATGAGTTGATAGGCTGAATATTTTTAATTTTAGTGTATCCATAATAATCCATGATATTAGAGGTCATTACATTAAAAAAATATTGTTCTTCATTCTCAAAGAATCAGCGTACGACTTTCGATCGCCTCTCTTCGCAACTGTCTTTCACTTCTTCCATTAGTTGACATATTGAGTCAAACGCAAACAGCCTATATATATACATACGAAAACGCATTTTCCTTGTGTCCCAGTGCCCGTATACCTCTCATCCCTCTCTATATACACACACAGGCGTACACGTAATATCGCATGATGGCAATCAAGAGTCGCGCCGCGCCGTAATTCGCCTCTCTCCTCAATTCGTCGACGACGAAAAAGGCAATTGCTCCCCCTTGGCGAGAGTCAATTGGCGCGCGCTGAGTTATGGCGGTGTGTGATCGCGGCTCGTGTGCATTGCTCCTGATACTACTATCGGTTGTAGAGTGTGACCAAGCAATGGTGCTGCGATAAATGGACCGTTCAGAATTATAGTGGAATAAGTCCACTTTATCAATGTTATTCTTATGTCTATGTCCTAATTCTTTTAGCGTGTAAAGGCCTTTACTGGGACAATTAAAATTATTTCCCTAGTCGTGCAGATCCATAATGAAACATATCCATGTAATTGATATAATGCCTACCTATGCGTGCATAATAATAAGTTTCTTGTAACTACTTCTATCTACACGGCTTCATTGCATAAAAATAACAAAAGAATGTATTATGTCGAAGAATCGTACTGGTTTTGGAAACGATGAATCTGTCTATGATTAATAATGTTATATTAAAAGATTTTGTTTTCTATAATTTTATTTAAATGCATTTTAGGTGAAACTTCAATATGTTTGTATATTATTTATTAATTGATTTCTCCATGAGAAACTTTGTACCGATTTTTTTAAAAATCTAGGTTTTGATGAATTTTAATGATTTTGAGATTGCTGAATCAGACTATATAGGTGTGTATGCGTGCGTGTGTGTGCGAGCGTGCGTATATTACTCGTATCAAACAGTCACTATATATTTCGAAGGCATTTGTATTTCGGACTGAAATTGCAGATGTATAAGATATAACCCAACATAGAACTGATTAGATTTTAAAGCTAACTTGATTGTTTGAATCGAGATTGAACCACTGGTATCGTTATTAGATTAAAATTAGAATCCAGTCGGCTTCCGTGAAATTTAAAATGGCGATGACATATTGGCAAAGCAACGCATATGAATAAAAGCAATATAGTCCTTGTAGTAAATTTTGAAAAATTTGCTAGTTACATGACAAATTTTGTTTTAATTGGTAGTTATATTTGTTATCTAAAAAGGAAGATTTTTGTAAATTTTCATAAATTTTTAGACAGTATACATTGTGGCCATCGGTATTTCTGTATATCTTTGACCAACTGCATCTTTCGAAGGTTCTAATGCATTCATTTAAAAGAACTTTTGTATCCCGGTGGAGTTGGTTGTATAACTAAAGGGAGTGATTGTAAGAGACAAAATGCACACTAAAAATACCAATGTGATTATATGAAAAATGTAATATTTTTGTACATAAAAAATGTTATCGTCACATTATCCTCCATATCGGGTTGAATGATGCACTGCTTAATGTTTAGTGTACATTTTTCAACAAAAATAAATGGGCAATATGCAGTAAACTGTTAGTTACCCTCGTAGAAAATTATGTAGTTTTATCGAGGCCTTCGATTATTTTCCATGGCAAACTAGATAGATCTAGGTATATAGTACTCGATTATTTTTCACCAGGGTATCATGTCCTCATTTTTTGTTAACATTTTAAAACTTTTCAGTTTAAAAAGTACGATTTATTGGATTGAACACTGACTTTTCCTTTTTTATCCGAGTATACTCATGGTATAACAACTAAAACATTGTTGTAAAAATATATTATAGAATTGTAGCATTTTATACGTTAGAATTCCCTTTTTGAAGATCATCAGCTAAGTATAGTCAGTTCCATTGTCTCGATATTATGTTTTTACTATCTATAAAAACTGAATTGTATTAATATTTTTGATTTTTAGAATGAAGAATGTATATATATATATCGATCTCTACATTCATATCACAAAGAAATTATTGATTTTAGCATGTGTACTAAAAGAAAATAGCATGCAGGAATTGCGTGCCTACTACTAGTGGCTAACTACTATAAGTTTGTATATATAGGATAAGTGAGTCAGTTTCTGTGCCCTGGGTCAGTTACTGTGCCCCACGGTAATTTTCTATACAAAACAATAAAATCATAAAGTAACTCGATACAAAAGTAGTTTAAATGGAAAGCACAGTAACTGACTCACTTAGAAAGAACATAGAAAGAAAATATAAAACCTCAGCAGCTTGTTAAAAAATGCAAAAAATAAGTAGTTATAATAACTTGTTAAGAAATAAATGAAATAGGCTAAAAAATGATATATGAACTTCCTTTTCACTTCTAAACAAGATACCAAAGTTTCAAAAATTTGTTGACCCAATAGTAAAATCTCCTTAAAATTACATTGAATCCCCGATCGAAAAGCCGACAAAAAGCTCGGCTAGCTGCACAAGTAACGAAGAAAGTTCCCGCTGCGAGCTGCAGCGCGGGATAATCCGCTATGCACGCGGATGCGCGTATTCGCAATTTCCGTCGCCGCCGTAGTCGTCGTCGTCGACGTCCTCCTCCTCGTCACGTACAGTCTAATGACTATTTACGAAGGGGCGCGAACAGTCGCACATCCGCCGTATAGCCTTGAGCGATGCTTAGCATGTCCGCCCGAGATCTCGCGTGTGTATATAGCGGAGTTCGCGAGTCGCGCGTCCCTAAGGCTACCGAAGTTCACCGGAAGTGTGTAATAGGAACCCCGCTGCAAGGAAAAAAAAAATAGGGGATGAAGCGGGTGATAATTAGGTGATAAATTATGCGATGTTTTGACAGGGCATATTACTTGAGATAAACACCTGATTGAATAATTTTTAAATAATCACCTGATTCAATCACCTCTCATTAATCACCTAATATTGAAGATGAAAAAATATCTTGATATAATTATCTGGTTTATCGGTTGATAAGCATATGATTCTATAAGGTGATCTTATCAGGTGACTATTGCAGGTGATTTAATTATGTAAAAACATCTTGGGTTTTTTTGGAGAATTCCATAGTCTTGTATTAAACGGGTTTTAGGATGCTTGAATCAATGTACCGATCTTCATTTAATTTTGAGAAAATTTACGCACTTTGTGCATCCTCAAGTGCAGTTTTTGATCTTCGGAAAATGTGTATTGTACGTCATAAAGCTTCAACAATCTATGCGTGAAGAAAATGTAGATGGTATTGAGGTATCTTTAAAATTAATTAGCAACTATTTAATTGTTACTTGTTTTTTCAGTATTCAGCAATGGCTTATCCCTTTAATTTTCTTTTGTATCATCTACAACAACATGCTGCTTTGATTTTTTTCGTTTACATGAAAAGCGAGAATAATAAATAAACTAAGCTCCAATTAAATTGTTCATTGTTTTTGTAGAAATTTTAAACGAGTTTGATACAAGCGATGCGAAAAATTGCAGGTGGAGACAAGTAAAATTTTTCACTTCCCTCGCTATTGTTGTCTGTAGTCGCGATTGTTTTGCTTGTTATTTAAATTGTACGCAGGAGGAAGTTACAAAGGTTTTATTTTTGTATATCGCTACTGAGTGACGCGAATGTATTTTGGTCGGTTTCGTCAGCTATGTTTTTGTTTGTGAGTGTTGTTGACGCACTTTTGGCAGAAACATGGTCCTCACAGATAGAGGATAGCGGGGTGAAACCGATTAAGTGGTTTAATCAGGTAACCAGAAATATTGAGTCTATTTTTAAATATTAATACCATTACTATATTCCTAGGAATGCATTTTGTAACGTAATAAATGCTAAAAAGCAATCGTATAACATAATTTTAAGAAGTCTATCATACAAAATTTGTATTTAATAGGTTTTGGCTTCTTTTCATACTATAAACAACGATGTTAGAATGTTTTATGAGGCAATTAAAAGTTACTAGACGCAATTAATATTTCCAAGTGGTTGTAGAATATAATAGTTTCTTACTCATTAAAATTGTGTAAGAGGAAAAATTATAGAATTATAGAATCAAGGAGTGTTTAGTTTTATTCAACGTATTTCGTTTTAAGGTAGTTATCTACCTAAATATAGACCTTTTAAAAATATAATTTTGTTATACTTAGTTAAGATTAGATAATGGAAGTAATAATGTATGTTGAAAAGGAGTACCTTGTAAACTGAAAAAGAATATTGAAAATCAAAATTATAGTATTGCAAATGCAGATATTGTTCAATTAAAAAAGTGAAGATTCAAAGTATCGATTTTTTTTTGTTTTCAATTCGATTTCAATGTACAAGGGCGTATTAAGTGAACAATATCTGTGTTTAGTATAACAAGAATTTTTTTCTATTAGGTCTATATTTAGAGGGATAACTACCTTAAGAGAAAAACAACTTCTTTTTTATTTTGATTTTGATAAAAAATCACAAGTTTCTTTTTATTTTTTATAAGGAATAATTACGAAAATTTAAAAGTTAGGTAATGATTTAAACTTGTCCTCAAACGTATGAACAACAAAATGCAAATATTTTTTTTTAAACAAAGTTTTCCTTATAGGTTATCTCGAGGTTATCGACATGACACCATTCTCTCCTATGTACGATTCGTGCGAAAGAAGAAAAAAATTTATTAAGGGATTTATTTTCATATTTTTCATTAATTCTTGTTTAAACAGTTAAAAAATAATTGCTTTGAAATTTACATTAACCCGTTAAGGGCCAAAATGGCATAAACGATGCGACGGTCTTTGACGCCGTTTAACTCATGCTATGATTGAGTAAAAAAATTGAGAGAGACATATTTTTGAAGTTAGAGACCTGCTCTTTCGAATGGTGACCGCGGAATCGATCTAAATTATTTTTTTCTATGTAAAAATTCAGTTTAAAAAATAAAAACACGATTTTTTCGACCTTTTTTTTTCTTCAAATCGAGTTTTAGAAGGTTTCCCGGTCTGTTAACAAGCTGGAACCCGTTCAAATGGTGGAGTAAATGTCTGAACTTTAAAAATATGTTGGGAGGAAGTTAATTTTTCACTTTGGTGTTTACAAAATGGCGGCTGATTCACAGAATTTTTATCAATGCATTCACGATTTTTTTAGAGGAAAATATGAGTGAACCGAGGAAATTGCTAAGAATAAAAAGTTCTTAGAATCACTCAAAAAATACGTCAAAATTTTTTCGAAACCTTTTGAGCAACTTTTTGATTTTGCAAATTGCAAAATTTTGCAAAATCAAAAAAGTTGCTCAAAACTCTCCGGAAAATTTTGTGCGTATTCTTTGAGTGATTCTGAGAACTTTTTATTCTTGGTAATTTTTGTCTAGAGCCCATTGCTTCCAAGAAAGAAATTATCAAAGTAGTACTAGACGTAAAACTCTGACATTCCAAACCTACTGATCAAAACAACATTGATAAGGCATGGAAAGTGCGAGAAATCTTACAGTTATTCAGAAAAAATATCCAGCAATTTGGTTTTTTCTCGACTGCACTTTCAGTTGATGAAATGATGGTTAGATTTTTTGGTCGAACATGCCTGAGACAGTATTTGCCCTCAAAACCTGATCGTTACGGGATGAAATTGTGGGCTCTATGTGGAACTAACGGATTTATTTTCAATGTAGATATTTACTGTGGTAAAAACGATTCAAGCATTGGAATAAACTTATCCTCCTGTCCGCTTGGCTCCAGGGTTGTATTGCAAATGGTCAATCCACTTTTATGTAGCCTCCCAATAAGAAAATTATCAGAGTATCACTTATATTTTGATAATTATTTTACCAGCCCAGATTTAGTTATCCACTTGAATAAATTTGGTTTGAAATCGACGGGAACTGTTCGTAGAGATAGAGTGAAAGAAAAGCATGTCTTTCAAAAGAAAGTTCCACGAGGAACATACAAAGTGAGTCATGAACGAAATAGTGGGATGAACTTTGTAAGTGTGATAGATTCAAAAGAGGTCTCTATTCTTTCGACAGCGGCTGGTGCGAGTCCTATCACGTCAGTAAAAAGATATTCAAAAACTGATCACGAAAGAAAAGAAATCGGATTCCCTTTTGCTTTTTCATTATATAATAAGTATATGGGAGGAGTAGATGTTCATGATTTTCGAAGTAAGAAAGTTTCTCCTAGTATACGATCTAAAAAATGGACGTACGCAATTTTCGTACGGATTATACAGATGTCAATCGCGAATGCAGTCATACTAAAAAATCTTTGCAAAAAGGACGATGAACGTGAAATGAAAACAAGAGAGCTGTGTAAAGAAGTGAGTAGAGAATATTTATTGAAATCACGATTAGGTGATCTCAAGTCTCATAGGCACGAATCAAAAATGAGAAGAACATGTAATAATCAGGGTTGTAGTCAAAGAACTACAAGATTTTGTATCGATTGCCAAAAATATTACTGCATACAGTGTTACTCGCAATTACACGCCGGATAAGCATTTCTGTACACAGAAACGTGATCATAAATTTCATAAAAAAACTAGAAAATAAGAAAAAAAATAAAAAAAATAAAAAAAATGTAAAAAAACGAGACTATCAATATTCGTCGACCTCCACGTTGGTGATAGTTGGGCAACGTAAACTTTGTTTGCAGCGGACAGACGATGAATGTGGAATCCTGTCAGAGTTTTACATCTAGTACTACTTTGATAATTTCTTTCTTGGAAGCAATGGGCTCTAGACAAAAATTACCAAGAATAAAAAGTTCTCAGAATCACTCAAAGAATACGCACAAAATTTTCCGGAGAGTTTTGAGCAACTTTTTTGATTTTGCAAAATTTTGCAATTTGCAAAATCAAAAAGTTGCTCAAAAGGTTTCGAAAAAATTTTGACGTATTTTTTGAGTGATTCTAAGAACTTTTTATTCTTAGCAATTTCCTCGGTTCACTCATATTTTCCTCTAAAAAAAATCGTGAATGCATTGATAAAAATTCTGTGAATCAGCCGCCATTTTGTAAACACCAAAGTGAAAAATTAACTTCCTCCCAACATATTTTTAAAGTTCAGACATTTACTCCACCATTTGAACGGGTTCCAGCTTGTTAACAGACCGGGAAACCTTCTAAAACTCGATTTGAAGAAAAAAAAAGGTCGAAAAAATCGTGTTTTTATTTTTTAAACTGAATTTTTACATAGAAAAAAATAATTTAGATCGATTCCGCGGTCACCATTCGAAAGAGCAGGTCTCTAACTTCAAAAATATGTCTCTCTCAATTTTTTTACTCAATCATAGCATGAGTTAAACGGCGTCAAAGACCGTCGCATCGTTTATGCCATTTTGGCCCTTAACGGGTTAAAGAAATCTATATAGATAGAGTAAAAAATCTGTCAGATGGTAGATATAAAATAATGAAAATTCGCTGATTAATAGATATCTTTCTGAAAGTATGTAAGAAGTATGTAATTATATAATGAAAAAATTTTACATGAAAGGTATAATATATTCAATTATCAAAACATTTGAATATGCTTGATGTTGCATCAAATATACATAATTACTCACAGAACGTACACCGAATTTTAAATGGCAAAAGCAATTTTAATTTATGAATTCAGTGAATCTGCACGTACTAACATCTATTTACTTATAATTTAAATATTTAAATAATTCTAATAAATTATGTACAGAGAAAATTGCTTTGATAAGGATGATTACCTATCGGTGTTTAATTTGAATAAATAATTAGCTTTTGACAAACCATCAATGATAAAAAAGCACACCTTTTTTGAGCTATTAATTAGAAAGAGATATAGCAATTTAAAATTAATTTATTAGAATAAAGAATTTTATATTGGATCAATTAATTTAGTTTGAGGAAGCTAAGTGCCAATGATTTGGCAGCAGTTTTTTTTATTATTACATGCATACAAAAATGAGTTTTTTCTATTCATCTACATCATGAGAATTTTAATTGTTTCTAATTCTAAATCTTCTTTTTTCAACCTATTATTAATTTCCTCAACAACAATAAAAAAATACATTTCGTGGACAAGTTTCACAGTTCACGTTACATGCATTCCTCCCACGAGTAATCCAAAATTTTAATAAACTCGAAAAACAATAGCGTTTATAACCAAACAGCAATTTATTTCCATCTTCTTCCCTTTCTCACATTCTTCCTTCCTCATTCTTTCATTCCCTTTGAAACCTCTTATACGCGAGCGACAAAGGGAAGAATCTCGTCGAAAACAAAGAGGATTTGCCGCACGACGTTTTATTTAGTTCTGCGACCGAATTTCGTCGCCCGCAGCGAGCGTATAAATCGTTTAAAAGCTACGCCGTGGAAAGAATTCGTAATTCTGCACGCGTGCGCTCGCATCTTTTTCTCCTTCGCTATATACGCGCGAATTTTCTGAGCTCGTGTAGCGATTCTTGTTTGCGTTTTTCATTATTGCGTTTTTTCGTGGTTGTCGCGTATTCCTAATCGGATTTATTGATTAATTTCAGACTTGATATTGTTTTTCTTTTTTTGGAGATTGGTATTGTAGTATTTATAGTGTATTTATAGTGTTTCTATTGATTTATTAACATAGAGAATGTATTTTTATTTTTGCTGTTTCTTATTTGATCTACTCAGAAAAATATGGATTTGTCTTTATCAATCTTGATAACAGTTGTCAAATATTCTTTGAATCTATACATATAAAAGAAGATGTCCGGTACACTCACTCACTAGCTCATCAACCCCCTGATAAAATCACTGGACCTAGAAACTTGAAATTTAGGTGGTATATATTTTCTATGATATAGGGGCAATATTAGAAGTGATTTTATTTTACCCCAATCAACTTCTAAGGGGGTGAAAAGTAGGTAAACGTGTTTTACGTACTTGCCGATATCTTTGAAGTTTTAGGACGTATAGAGTTGGTTTTTGTTCACAGACATACAATGTGGGTATTTGCATGGATAATGCAAGTATATTAAAGTGGCGCGGTCATGGTATGTAAGTAAACATTATCGGATTACATTCATATTTGTCAGAAAAGAAATGTTTCAAATTCTATTAACATAACGTGATGCAGTTATTAGCACTTTCACATCCTCTTAGCACGAGTAACCATACAATTTGTCTTTCGTCGGGTGATCATTATTGAGTTTTGAAGATAGAAGCGAGGCCGCAAACTCACTTATCGCATAGCCCTCGCAGAGTCCGATGAAAATTGGTTATCGGGATACACGATATACACCAAATCTATACTTTAATAGTTTGTCAAATAGAATTTTCGTCCGTCAGTCGCGTGACAAAATGAAAATTGTCAATCCGTTCAAGTATGCATAGTGCCTGGCCAATCTCGAACTTTATATACGTGCGGCATCCGCGTAGGGGAAATCTGCCTGTATCACACATTAAGTGGAGAGTCACCCACTTTGAATACTTAATGATTTTTGCAAATAGAACTTTGTTATTGATCAAATTTATTTATTCTGCTAATTACCTTGAGCCTAGAGATTTGTTTTCTCAAATAAAAAGCATTGTTTGGATAACAAAATTTCTGCAATTTTTTTAATGACAAGACGTATTATATGACTTGGAGAGCTTAATTAAATAAGCTAATCCAAAAGTATGCGTGTGTATATGCAGCTCATCAGTGCTTGAATATTTCGCGGTAAAACCTAACCAAATTTTTCATGGATGTTTGTTATCGATATTTAGAAGGGGCTTCAAACTTTCGGCGAATATGGTTGGCTCCTTTCTCATTTTATAACCATATTTCAAAATTTCATAATTTTAAAGTTTTCGGTTTTTTGAAAATTTTTCAATGAAGAAAAAGTTGTTGGCGAGAAAATTTTCCACAGAATGAAGTATTCTTAAAATCTTTCATTTTGAGACAGGAAAAAGGATGTGAAATATGTCGTTCTTCATTTGTTATATTGTGTGATTAAGAATTTTTATTAAGTCTCTATAGCTTGAAAGATGTATCTGACGCACCTTCCAGCTTAATTATGAGGCTTAATGAAAACGGTTTTATTTATCCTTGTAGTAGATACGTACATTATAAAAATATCATCTATATATCCTAGTTAAAGAATATTTAAAAAAAAATCAAGTGCCCAATATTGGGAAATATTTAGCTAACGAGTGTCCAGTATTAGAGTATATCCAATATTATGATGTGTCCGCTATTGGGGATTATCCAGTATTAGGATATTTTCGGTACAAGTGTATGATCGGCATGTCTGATATAAGAATATGCCTGATTTAGCTATGTAACCTCTATTAGGGAATGTCCGGTAATGAGATGTGTCCTAATATGTACCCTGGTAGAAAGTTAGCTAGAATGGTTGGTTAGCTTATTAATTATTAGTCAGATTAATAAGCTATTAATAAGTCAAATTATTGCTAATATCTGGCTAGAATCTGCTTAAGACTATGCTTTAAGCAAGAACGTATTTTGTTTCAAAAAGTTATTAGTTTTTAAAAATATACATTATACTTTATTGAATGTTCAATAAGTATGTCGCCAAAATAAATATTTTAATCAATAAATAACAACTTACGAGATTATAGAAGTATGTATATACAATACTAAAATACTAAAATCATAACTTACATTATTCTGTTTTTATTGTTATTTTTAAAATAATAATAATAAAAATATGACTACATGCATTCTATTATTTATAACATAAATTTCTTTAATAAAGACACTTAAATTTACTCGAGGTTTTGGTACTTTTTGTGTAAATAATACATTTTAAATGTACGCGTCGTTATGTAAACAAATAACCTAACCTGCATTACTACTAGACATTAAGATACCTTTTTAACTTTAATTTTGTAACATACTTAATGTAGTATGATTAGAATTGCGTATTACTTTAATTATTATAAAACTGTTATTATTTCCATTATTAATTAATACATAAATTACTTAGTTTATTAATTTTATATCAACTAGAATATTAAACAGAATCTAGCTAGAAATTAGCCAAATAGCATGTCGTTTTTAACTGATTTCTAGCTAATTTCATAACCAGAATTAAAGTAGATTTAGAAAATCTAGCTAATATCTGGCTAGAAATCAGCTTAGATTTCTACCAGAGTAGTATTCACTTAAATAGGGAAGAATAAAAAATGTATTTGTTATCGGTACTTGTGCAAATGGTAAGTAACCTAAACCTACGTGTATTGCTTTTTGAATTTAAAAAGAAAACTCAATTTGTGAAAAATATCGCTTATTAAAGGTCCTTTGACGTTACAAGGTTAAAACATCAAAAGATGCCGACTAGAGTGAGGTCACGCCGTTTTTAAAGTTTCATTTATATCTTTTTCAATTTTTAAGATATCATAAAGATGTCAAAAGTTTCCAAAGAAACTACATGATCTACAAGAATCTACTGGTAACTAAAAATCGGTATTTTTCCCTATTAATAAAATATCACTTATATTTAATCCTTGTTAAAGAAGTTTAAAAAATAAAAAGCAAGTGTCTAGTGCATTCCCTCCACCCGGAAATACCTCGGGAAATACCCAAATAATGTGTTTCCCGTATTAACGTGTAGGTACCCAGCATTACTATATGTCTGGTTTTAAGAACAGATTGCTCTTACGGTACTTCCAATATTAGGATATACCCGGTTCTGTGGTACATCCGGTAATATGTACTGAAGTGTATCAGTAACCGAAATCAAGCAAATCTTCCATACAACACACCTTTAATTCACCACAAACTATTCCTACTAATAAATCTTTCTAATCATTCCATTCCTCTTTCTGTTTTCTTCCTCAGAAATGAAATACAGCAGCAGCAGCAGCAGCAGCAGCAGCAGAAGTAGCGGCAGCAGCAGCGGCAGCGTGGCGCTGCTAGCGACGCTCGTTTGCCTGGGCGCGATCCTGGCGACGCTGTGCGGCGAGGCGCGCGGCATGCCGCCGGCCCAGTGCAGCCCAGGCCTGCTGGACGAGGTGCCACCCAGGATTCGCAAGGTCTGCAATGCTCTGTCCACCATATACGAGCTCGGCTCCGCCATGGAGAACTACATCAATGACAAAGGTACGCGGCTGGATAAGTATATATTAATAGGACGAATCTTTTCCGTAAAATATTGGTTCAATAAGTTGAGCAGATTTTGATTAAATAGTAAAGTTAGGATTATTTTTATAGTTAAAAAACATCTCTTAAAGCCCGATAAAAATCCGATTTATAAGTAAGCTAGTAAGAGAGTATGGACTCACCTCGAAGAAATTAGGATTAAAAATTAGCAAATATTTAGATACGTGATGAGATGTGAAAAGAAATTAGGATTCAAAATAAGCAAGTATTTAGATACGTAATGAGATGTGAAAAGTATCTTCTTAGATAATGGACATCGAGGTAATATAAAACACAATATAAAAAGATGTAGATATTTGAGTATTTTTAAGATAAACTAGATTCTTATGCGCAATGCGCTCATACCAAAGTTATAGGACTTGTCTCTTTAAAAAACAATAAACGATACGGAATGTAGTTGCGAATCTGTCAAGGATTTTTTAATTTAAAAAGATTATATAGCTACAGAACAGAAGATACTTACTTTATCTAAAATCCAAGTGCCTGGGTACAGATACAAGAAATAACACTATAGGTAATCTTTTAAAAAAAATTTATTTTGTAACGTATTTTTTAAAAAAGGTCATAAATTTGGTAGTGCTCCCATTATTCATGTGTTATCATTCGCGACTTTATACAGCAAATACTTAGGGATAAATAATAAACGAAAATGCAAATAAAACATTTTTTAGGTGCGTATTTATATTTCTAAACAATATTGAAAATCTCATTTTCTAAAAGCAAGTTCAAACGAACCGACTAAAGAAATTCGATATGGAGGATATTTCGACGCTCGTTATAAAAGATGAAAATTAAGATTTTAATTGTTCCAAAGTAAAAAATGCGTTTATCTCTTTCAGAATGTTGTATAAACATGTAATAATAAGTTTTATTTTCCATAAATAATCTATGTTTTACACTTCGTATCGCGTAAAAGAGGTTCGGGAGACCGTCGATTTGGCCGCCATTATTTCGCGGTTGTTTTCCATGTTTAAATTTGCTACAAAATTTTAGCGATTTTTAATTATTTATTTCTAAATGTAGAAGCGTATAACAGAAAAAATAATAATTGATAATAAAGTCTTACAGGTTTATGCACTAGTTAAATAAAAATTGGAGTGATCTGCGACATCAAGTTTGTTCTCTAATATATTATATTTTTATATATATTTATATTTCAATACGATTCTAAAACTTTTCATTACAATTATTTTAAAAGAAGACAGCCTCACTTGACGGGACTAAAATCACCTCTCAAACCCCGATTCTTCTCAGCTCGCGGAACTGCGCGTCGAGGCTAATTACGCAATCCCATAATCGTTGTCAAAGCAGGCGAAAAATCGCGACAAAGGAGCAAACCGCGTCGGCCGGAGATCGAGGGGAAACTCGCTTATAGTTGTCGAAGCGCTATAGCTCTCTCTCTCTCTCTCTCTCTCTCAGCTCCGCGTGCGCTAAAATATAGCGATCAATCGCTCGAGAGGCTATGAAAATGAGAAATTTCGAGCCCGGTATTAGCACTCGCGCAGAGAGTTCACGCTTTATATGCGGGCGAAAGAAGGTGCTGCTCCCCTCGTCGGAGACTCGAGTTCGCGCGCGCCCGCGTTACGTAAAGTTTTCGCTCGTTAGCGCTGCGAGGTTCGTATTTCGCGTCTTTTCGCATGATGGTTCTGGTTGCCGGCTAACGAGTGAATCGTATTGCCAGACGAGGGTTACGCGGAGTTTAGAAAAGGAAGAAGCTCTTGATTTGTAGGAAGTTGTGAATAAGGTGAACGACCTGACTGTAGACGGTTTATAGGAGCGGGTATGACAAGTTTTGCTGATTTCTAGCTTCTTTTTTTCGATGGAATGATGTATTATTCGTGTGGATTTTTTGTGATGAGAAATTTTAATAATTCATTAAAATAAAATAAAATTTAATATTAATAATGCTACTACTGGCGATTTTATTCAAAATGTTTACTGAATTTTTGAATGCAATTCCTTTATCGTAGCTAGACAGCACCAGTATTGAAAAAGAGTTCGAAAAGAGTTCGTTAATATTACGTTCAATTAATTCATATATACATTTTTAATTTTATAAGAATTCTATATGCAACACGGGAATAAAGCCGACTATTCTCTCGGGTGATTACTTCCCTCGCTCGGGCAGTAAACCCACCTGCGGAAATAATCCTCGACTTTATTCCCTTATTGCATAATGTACTATTTATGATTTGAGAAATAATCATTTTATTGGATCATTAGAATTCATTTTGGTTCACCCGCTTTTGTCAAATTTTATCACATCATTTGCAAAATAATGGCAGATTTGCATGTGTATAAAACATACATGAAGAATTCTTTGTAATGATTTAAATTCAATAACAAAGGCGTCACGCATAAATTTGGCGAAAAATTGTAAAGTCAAATTTTTTACTTTATAAATGATGCGTGTTTTGCATAAATTTGCAGTTTAGAAGCATTCTTATTTCTGATGGATAGAGTTTCGTCAAAAACCATTAATATTTGAGAATAGAATAAAAAATGTCAAAATTCGAAAAAAAAAAGAACACGAGAAACAGCCCTGTTTTGGTTAATTTAAACAAAAATGAACAATTTAAACAAATAATAACTAGCATTTAACAAATTTAAAAAACAATTGATATTGTATAAAAGTTACGGTTACATAACACAAAAAAGTCTAGGGCAAAACATATTTAAAATTCTTTATAAATGTAATATTTATGAGATGGGCAGTAAGGGATTCACGGTCCCTATGGGAAACAATGCGACCATCCATCAGGCAGAGACACTCGGTATCATTCGGTGTGCACAGAAAGCCGCCGAGGATGAGGGTGGAAGGAATATTTTCATCTGCACAGACAGCAAATGCACTTTATCAGCATTAGCTAATTACACAACGAAATCCAAGTTGTTGGCAGAATGCCATGAGGCAATAAACAACTTGGCAAACTCAGGAAATACCGTTACACTGGTATAGACTCCTGGACACAGCAATATTCTCGGAAGTGAGATAGCTGACAGGCTTGCTAAACTAGGCGCCAAAGAGAGATTCGTCGGACCGGAACCAATGGTTGGCATCAATGCTAAGAGGAGATCGAACGAGTTGAACAACTGGGTGACCAAAGAGCATGGGAAGTACTGGACCATGGCTAAAGGTTGCCGTCAGACCAAAGCCTTGCTAGGCACGGAGCGCAACGAGAGGAGGAGCAAATACCTTCTGAAACTCAAGAGAGCGGATGCAAGAACCATTACTGGTATTCTTACTGGACATGGTTTCTTAAATTACCATAAATACAACATAGGGCTGGCAGAAAGTCCAATGTGCAGGTTTTGTTTGGAAGAGGGGGGAACCTCATTGCATATTCTCTGCAAGTGCCCAGCATCATGAGCAAGCGGAGAATGGTGACTGGGGAGTTCTTCCTCACTGAACAAGATATAGCTAACAGCAGCGTGTGGGAGATACTTTCCCTCTGGAAAGTAATCTGGAACCACCTGGAGTAAAATAACTGACTCCAGAAGCTAATATTGACTCTGGGCGTTGGGAGAGATTTTATATGAAATCTGTACCCGACGCCTAGAGGATCAGTAGGGTCACAAAGGGATTACCCAAGCGACATGAGTCTCGCATAAGACTCAACCTAGAATTTTAGAATAATAATAATAAATAATATTTATAAACGTAAAAGCCATTAAACAATATTGAGACTTAACATTCTTTATCATTTTCTGCATGATGTAAGAAGAAACTATATTATAATTCGTCAAAAAAGTTAGAGATAAGAATGGTTTTAAAATGTACAATGGAGAGATATCCATTACGGACACTGATAACTATTTTGGCTGTAACTATGGCTGTAACTGTTAATTACCTACGTGAACATCTAAATTTAAAAATGGAATTCGTTTTATAATAACTTCATGTTGTAATTAAGTAGTTTTTATCAAACTTACTTCCGCCAAAAAAGTAATTTCTATCTTATTTCCATATAATATTATCTGTTTCACTTTTCCAGTAATAATACATTTATGTATAATTGTATAATACTAAATATAATTATATATAATATGGTATGTTTACATAAAAACACATATATACCGGATCTCTCGGAGCTCTCCTCGTGGAGAGTTCATTGGTTAAGTTTAGGTGCATTCTTAAGCAAGTATAGAGTGTTACGGACGCGGACTAGCATCCACACTCACTGCGCACAGGTGTCCCGTGATGAGCGAGAAAGCGCTCGGTTATGTTGACGCCGCACGCTCATCTTGCACGCCGACATCACGTCGCACAACCGCGGGCGTATCCCGTGCCCGTTCGACACGAGCACAGACATTGCCCACATCTCTCTCTCTCTCTCTCTCTCTCTCTCTCTCTCTCTCTCTCTCTCTCTCTCTCTCTCTCTCTCTCTTTTTAGGTGATAGATCTACGTGCAATTTTGGAGGAGTGTGTGTATGTATTATTTTTATTTTTTATTGTATTTTTATTATATTTATTATATTTATTTTATTTATAAATTGATAAACTGTTACAACGAATGACGTTATTTTTTATTTAAGAAACACAATAATGAATATTAAATGTAAGATAACGAATGTATAAATTGACTCATATTTTTTATTATTTTAACTATATATGTGCATGCAATTGTAAGAATTTTGTCATTGATGAATAAACAGTATCTCTCATTAGCCCAATGAACGCACCATTAGTTGAAATCATCGTCTTTTCATTTCAAGCACACCCCAACCACCGAAGAACCACAAAGTTCACGTTCCCCGTGCAAGTAACACGAATCTCCCATCTTTCTCCTACCCACGCACGTCCCTGTACGTAACCATAGTAATTACTTTCGTAATTACTAAAGTTAATATTTATATTTCTCCAGTCTGTAGAAAAAAAGTATTTACTAAAGTAATTACTAAATAATAATAGCTAAAGCAATAACTGAATATTGTATTAGCCACCGCCCTCGCCACCGCGAAGTGAGCTCTGCGAGACCCGATATATTAATATGATGCACATAATATATATATATATATATCTCTCTTTTTTTCAAGCCCTACTCAGGATATCATGTGTGCAAATGTGATAGCATTCTACCGTATATGAATGCATTTTAAGATACACAATTATATACATGCATAGGTAAATGTCAAGACACGTATAAAAAATTGTTAGTTAGTTACATCTTGTATGTGGCCACGTATGACTATGTATTATAAGGTATAAAATTACAAGTGCAATTACAAATTATTATATGCAATCCGTGCATATATCAAGTATATATGTATAAGATTTTAGATACATATAAAATTTGATCGAATTTTATATTTAAGTACACACAATTATACATAAAATAATTTGTACTCAGGCAAGTGAGCGATCATAACAAATCTAAGCCTAAACCTTCGCTTCTGCTTTTGTTTGTCCTCAGTTCCGGTGCTGCGCGAGGGCATCCCCCTGCCTGACAGCGGCGTCAAGCGCCAGGACGTCGATCACGTGTTCTTGCGCTTCGGCAGACGGCGTTAAAGATAAGCACCGGCGCAGACACCTCACCGTACATCACTCATCCACAGAGCGAGTCCACAGATATACTTACACAACTACGCGCTGCAGAGATAAATTAAGACAAACCCATAGCAACTGGAAAAAAATACAGGAACGACGACGACGACGACGACGACGACGACTTTGAGCAGAAAAACTTCATTGGCTGAACACTTGATTTATAATCGTTCGCAATATAATATATCGTCAATATGCATTTAAATATGATGAGCGAAATCTGAGGCGCGATCGACGACATGGAAACGGAATAGTATTTTTACATGTGGTTTTTATTTCAGAATAAATAGTTTATTTATTCGAATAGTATTATTGATTTTTTATACAATTTTTTCTCTGAATAGCGAAGATAAGAACTATTTTCGTCAAATCCAACAGCTTCTTGTTTTTTGATTACGATATTTTATTAGAATATAGAAATAAAAAACCTTGAAGAAATATCAGGTGATAAATCACCCGATTTGTCGCCTGACATGTTATCTGATGTTTTTAAGTAGATAAGAAATACAGTCAATCAAACGTCTGATTTTGTTTAGAATAGCTGGAAAAACATAACAAAAAATAATCCTTAATTCTATTATATTACTCAGAGACAAGCATGTGTAAGCGGCAACGAAAGTCTGATTAGGTGTAATATGCTTGAATTATATAGCTGCGAAATAATTACGTAATGGCGAGATAATCGTCGATGATTCGCCGATCCTTTGTATGAGTTAGAAGTCCTCGCACCTCCGAACACGGCATTATTGAATGTATCACCAATATTTATTTCGTGAAAATTCTCGATGTAGATGTTCTCTTCGTGTTCCAAACCTGAAACTATTGCAAAAAAGATAGCTCAATAAAAGACATGTGTAATCTAAAAATAAACTATGTCATCGAATTTCATCGATTTATTGCAAAGAAAAAAGAACGATCGTTCGATCGCGATCTAACAAGGACAAAAATATACATAACATATACTTTGTCGATTGTCGTTGATCGCGAAGGAAGGAAATCGATTATATTTTATAAAGCTTGCGCGAATGTTCCTGACGTGTGGCTCTACTTTTTTGAGTCCCACGAGACTGTCTTTTAATTGTCTTTATTTACATATTTATTCATTTGTTTATGTAGAAGATAATTATACAAGTATTAATTCATTCATAAGTCGCACATTGTAGTATAGAGCTGAAGTTATAGTCAAAAGCCTTAGTAGAATCGCGAGCAGCAGCGTCAAAGTGTAACATCAAGTAAAAATGTTTTTTCCTTGAAGATGATTCATTCATTAAAAACATAATATTTTTATTCACTTATAATACAAATACACATGCATTGTTTATGTTTATACTAGCTAGCTAATATCGGCTTAATATTTGCGATATTCACGCGCAATTCAGACAAAAGGATACCACGAAAATTTGAAAAAGACGAATAAAAATGATTTTATAAATGATTGCAATATAACTGTATAGAGTTATATATAATTATATATAATTATTCATAGTTATATACAATCACATATATTTAAAATCCCAATATATCTATATATATTGTATATAATCATATATAATTTTTTATAACACGTGAATAAAAAAGACCATTTTCGGCGCCTATAAAGTGCAGCGAAAGTAGAGTTTTCCGAGCGGCAAATAAAGGGTACCGAAAATGCTTATTTTCGCTACCTTTTATTGGTAGCGAAAATACTCATTTTCGCTACCTTTTATTTTCGGTAGCGAAAATGAGTATTTTCGGTACCCTTTATTTATTTTTGCTCCATTTCCTTAATAAAGTTTTTAGGAAATTTGGAAACTGTTGACAAATTTTAGAAAATTCTGGAAAATTTTGGAAAATACTGGTAAATTTTGAAAATTTTATATATATAATATGTCATAGACTTAAGTTGACAACTCGAAAAACTCTATTCTCAATCCACTTTGTAGACGACAACGAATGGCCTTCTTTATGCACTTGTTATAAAAAATACGGTACGCAACTTGGGGCAAAAGGGTATTTCCAGACTCGGATGATGATTTTGAGCACTCGTTGCGTAATATATATATATGTATACTATTATATATAATTATATATTATTATATGCAATTATATACAGAAAGTCATTTTTCCTCGTGAAGTGACAAAAAAACAAATGTTACAATGAAAGTCTTATATTATACTTCTTCTTGATGCACACAACGTGCCAAAAATGATTAAGAAACTTTGTTTAGAGACAAGAGAAAGGGAGAGAGTAAGCGAGAGATAACGAGTGAAAGCGAGAAAAAGAGAGAGTAAAAAAGTTAATTATCGTAAACGTCGATGTCCTCGCAACCGCTTGCATCTTCGATATCGCCATTATTAAGACTTACAATGAATAAAAAAATGTGCATGGAATACCTTATGAGAATGATTATATATTTATTATGGAGTATATATAGATATATATGTATATAAAGTTTCTCTCTGAAGATCTTAGATGCTGTGTTTTCACTTATTTATACCTATAACAATTCCCAATGCATCCTTTGTTATCCTCTTTACCCTGGTAGAAAGTTAGCTAGAATGGCCGGTTAGCTTATTAATTATTAGTCAGATTAATAAGCTATTAATAAGTCAAATTATAGCTAATATCTGGTTAGAATCTGCTTAAGACTATGCTTTAAGCAAGAACGTATTTTGTTTGCAAATCTAACCTATTTATATTTGGTTTTGAAAAGTCTTTAGTTTTTAAAAATATACATTATACTTTATTGAATGTTCAATAAGTATGCCGCCAAAATAAATATTTTTATCAATAAATAACAACTTACGTGATTATAGAAATATGTATATGCAATACTAACAGTATTAGATAACTAGTAATTTCCTTTCCGAAAATTAGTCATCATAACTTAGTCAACAAAAATTTTGTAATAAAACTTCATTGTAAAACTACAAATATTTGTTTACAAATTCTCTAAATTTCGTCATAACTTACATTATTCTGTTTTTATCGTTATTTTTAAAATAATAATAATAAAAATATGACTACATGCATTCTATTATTTATAACATAAATTTCTTTAATAAAGACACTTAAATTTTACTCGAGGTTTTGGTACTTTTTGTGTAAATAATACTTTTTAAATGCACGCGTCGTTATGTAAACAAATAACCTAATCTGCATTACTACTAGACATTAAGGTACATTTTTAACTTTAATTTTGTAACATACTTAATGTAGTATGATTAGAATTGCGTATTACTTTAATTATTATAGAACTGTTATTATTTCCATTATTAATTAATACATAAATGACTTAGTTTATCAATTTTAAATTAGCTAGAATATTAAACAGAATCTAGCTAGAAATTAGCTAAAAAGCATGTTGTTTTTAACTGATTTCTAGCTAATTTCTTGACCAGAATTAAAGCAGATTTAGAGAATCTAGCTGATATCTGGCTAGGAACCAACTTAGATTTCTACCAAGGTATTTATTCAATGGTACACTTTACTCTTATTGAAATCTATTTTTGAGAAATAAGAAATCAAGCATATCTATTTGTCATTTGTATTTTTTATTTAAGCTTTCTAACGATTTTATGACTATATTTAAATCATTAACAAATAACCGTAATTATCTGTTAAATAATCTATAAAATTTTCTTGATTCAAGTATCCTTTATAATCAATTTTTTCACCTTTAATTTGATATATTTCATTCTCGCAGTAAATATGTTTAATTTATTTTCTTTTTAATAAGTTTCTAATGCTTTACCACTGGAATTGTCTACAAATCATTAAGGTAGGTTACAGTTTATATTAGAAATTTGAAATAAGGTTCGTTGGTATTATGGAAAACAAAGATGTTGGCAGTCAACGCACATGTTACATAGGATTTCTATTAAGCGTGATTTAAAAATGTATTTTATAATATTATTTTTGAAATTTTTAAATTTTTAATATAAAATCTAATTAGTTTTTAGGTAGGTTACAGCTTATATTAGAAGTTTAAAATAAGGTTCGTTGGTATTATGGAAAACAAAGCTATTGGCAGCCAATGCACATGTTACATAGGATTTCTATTAAGCGTGATTTAAAAATGTATGAATGTAAGGTCAAATATTGTAAATGAATATATTGTCTGTATAATTACATTAAGCATTCATTCCGGCATGATTATGATTTGCTATATCACTGTTTGAAGTTCTTCTGTGCTGAGAAGAAAATTACATTGTTGTTTAAAGATGTAAAGCTTTTACACTCATATCACTTAATTTGTTCAGCTCCCAAGCAATATCACATATTTATTTTTAATTAAAACTGAATAATTCCACGTATAAACAATGTAGAGTGTAATCAGATTGGATCCATCTACGTAGTTCTCTCAGTAGTCACTATAGTATTGAACTGATAATTTTAAACTTCTAATACTGCAAGGAGGATGCTCACGGATGCGTGGTAAGTATAGGGGAACGTATGAAACTAACTCTATTGTCTAAAGCTTGAAAAATATAAAAATTAAACATCGATCCAAAGAAGTGAAGGGAAACTTTAAAAAAAGAGGATTGAACTCCATAAAATAAGTGAAAAAATCAAGATTTTATCAGCCAAACAGTCAACATTAAAAAATTCACTTTTTCTATGTTTTCCACTTTATACAGAAGGAACTTGTTGTTTAAATACTTACAATTCTATGGATTCTTCATGTTCATATCAGTTTTATATCTCCCTCATAAAATTTCACTTGGGGCCGCATGCATGAGAGCGAAAAATATACATCTGTTCGGCACTTATGGTGGATACAATATTTCACCATACACATACGCATATACTTACTAAACACACATATAAGTACATACTCACACACACATACACAGACTCACACGCAAAAACACACATACACACGTGAGCAGACACAATTACGCGCATACACGGCACGCACTCACGCGCGCACAATTAGAGCCGCGGTAGCTCGTAGGTTAGTAAGGGATCGGTCTTCTGTACAAAAGGTCCCAGATTCGAATCCCGGCTAGATACATCCGACTTTTTTCGCAAGAAAAATTGTTTATAAGTGCCTCTACCGCAGTTCTGATGGTTCGGATCTCATCTAAAACTATAGGTACACACAACACACACACACACACACACATATATGGGTGATTTCACGTCAAGTGAGCAAGTAAAAATTTGAAAACTCGGAAACTATAAGAAAATGATGTATTGCATACCTAAAATATGTAAAAAAAATTGTATACCCTTACCTCTATTGGTTCAGGATTTATGGCAAGCTGAAATACATGATTATTTGCATTATTTTCATTTATCTCAAAATGTATGTGTTGTTATCTCGAGAACTATAAAAGATAAAGTACTTCAGTCCGTGTGTTTTGGAAAAAGAATTCGATGCAGAATATGATAGTATTTTTTACATCACCAAATTTAATGATTTTAATTGGTCCAAATTTCTGCCAAGACACCAATGAAATTTTAAGATGAGCCCACAAGCAATTTTGTTGAAAAAAATTTCAATGATAGTTTTAGATGTATATATTAAGATAAAATAAGATTTAGAATGGTACTGTAACTCAGTTACGAGAAAAAAATAAAAGAAATTGGCTTATTTAATCAAAGTTAGACTCTTATGTGATTTAACATGTAAATTTGTTTCTGATAAAATAAGCCAATTTCTTTTTTTTTTCTCGTAACTGCGTTATAATACCATTCTAAATCTTATTTTATCTTAAAATATACATCTAAAACTATCATTGAAATGTTTTTCAACAAAATTGCTTGTGGCGTTCAGCTTAAAATTCCATTGGTATTTTTGTAGAAATTTGTACGAATCAAAATCAAAAAAAGTTAAATATTTTAACTTTCATACATTTTGAGAAAGATGAAAATAATGCAAATAATCATGTTTTTCAGCTTGGTATAAATTCTGAACCAATAGAGGTGTAAGGGTTTGAAAATTTTTTCCTTTTTTTGAGTATAAAACACATCGTTTTCTTGGACTATGAACTGTCGGACGCTGGGCCTGTATGTATATAGTTATTATCTACAATTGAAGACATTGTACGAAATTTTAAAAGGAAATTACAAAACGATGATAAAGCGGAAATTACAAGTATAAAAGAAATTTTATAGCACTGTCTGGCTATATCTTATATAATATGGGCCTAAATCCCCACTTAAGTCACACCTAGCCGTGACTTAAGTAGTTCATTATAGCACCGTCCTTATCGCCCTCGCTGTGCTCGGGCGCTAACCTCACTGTGCAATACTGGACTGCTTTAGGCACGGCTAGGCGTGACAGCGGATTTAGACAAGCAGTGCTATACAATAGTATACGATACTCGTGTCAAAAGTCATCCTTCAGAGCATGGCGTTTAGCTTATACACGCCGTGCTGTAAAGGACTACTTAGGTCACGCGTATCATAATGTACTATTTTCTTTAGTTGACAATTTGCTAGTTGATCTACCTACTTTCTTTAGCATAAAATTGTGTCGCGTATTTACCATTCCAAAGAATACAAATAAAATAGTATATACAAACATTAATTGTTAATAATGCTTCATCAAAATTCGAATCAAAAGTCACAAATAGTTTCATGAATATATTTAATATTTTACACAGATATTTTATAATTACTAAATTCCACTTTTAGAATACTTTTTATATATTTTTCATAAACTAATAAGAAGGCAGAACAAATCATACTTGTCTTGCTTATAGTTTTGTAAGTTTTAGGCATAATTGAATATTTACTCTGAAAAAGTTATTTTATGAATATAGAACAATTTTACGTTGTAAACTTATATAAAAATGGTGCATTGTTTTTATATTAAATTGATGAGACCCTGCCACTGTATATCTTCTTTGTGAATAATTGGACATTATATTATGTACATATATAAAACGTATCTAAAATATAAAATAAATAAAATTCAATTTTTACAAATATGAAATCGCATTTCATTAATAAAAAAAATTAGAGTAAGGTAAAGTACTCAGTACTTGGACAAAATGAAAATTGGGACCAATAGTTGGACAGTGACAAAAGTTATAATTACTGGTGAAAGATGATAAAAACACGTACTCATTGGCATTTATTGACATAGTTCTTAATATTAAATATATAATTAAATAACTATTATGTCAGTTTACTTCTTAAATTTGTGATAAATACAGATATAACATTTTGAGGTTAGGTCGAGAATTGTGATATGCCGAATGTATTGTCCAAGTTTACCTCCACTTCTTTATTCTAAACCCAGTAGTTGGACACATTTAATTCATACGTCCAACTACTGGGTCCTAACTATGTCCAAGTACTGGGACCAGCTTGACATACGAGCTCGTATGTCCGAAATCCAACACTTTCTCCGCTTTGTTACGTTTTCTTACTTTTTGTTACGATCCTTACGTTTTATTACATTTTATAATTTCCACAGGGGGATATACGCATACGTAAAAACTACTCGTAATTACGAAAATTTGTAAAAGTGAAAGTAAAAGTGTTTAAATAAAAGATAACTCAAAGTGTAAAAGCGTTTAAAGTTTTCACATTTTATTACACTTTCTCGTATTTAGGAAATGTAGGAAAACGTTTACAAATTTTGAACAATGTAAAAATGTGTCTAAAAAATCTACGAATGTGTGAAATACCATATGCTTTGAAAAGTAAATAATAATTTTATTCAGTATGTTTATTAAAGTAAAAAGCGTTTCAAATTCAAGAAAACTTCTCTTACTCAAATTTCCCACTTCCACTTACTACTCTAGCATCGCAGTTCTAAAATTGCACATTCCTCCAACTGAAAAATAAAATCATCCCTTCTCAAAACTCGAACTAAAAAGTCGACCGGCGCAGCACTTATCGGGACTTCGCGGAGCCCAATATAGCCACGTGTTCGGCTTCTTCAATAAGAAATCAAGCACCCAAGTCCTATAAGTGCATCCACGTGTCGCGCGCAATTCTTTTCCCGATCGACTTCTCCGAGCGGCGATTGAATTTCGCCTTTTTGCGACTAAATTTGTAAAAAACGTGCGCACGCAGGTCAGACAGAATCCGAAATCAGCGGAGTGTCATACCCATGGGGAAACGTTCGCCCTAGAGCTCAATTTTACTCATTCGCCCACCCGGCGAATGGAAGGTCGTGCGCGTCACGCAATGATCTCGCTCAATTACGAGAGAGGAGAGTTGAATGGAGTGTCTCTGCGGCACTTTCGTCCTCTCATTCTTTTTTGGACAGCGAGATGAGAGCCTGCGTGAGGGGGTCAACGCGCACAATTAAGCTTGTTTTCGAGAGCTCATTGATGCGGAGACAGCGGAGCGACGAAATGTGCGTGTCTATCGATTTTTCGGGAAAGCGCAAAGTAAATAAGCCTGAATTGTACACAATAATTGGTCATGTTTATTTTTAGGTACGTTGAATGTACCTAATATGGCTCCTGTACCTACTATGGTCCACCACGGCTATTCTAGCTATTACCCAATTTAACAGGTAAATAGCTAATGCATTATGTATATATAATGTCAATAAAAGGCATTTCATCGAAAAATTTTGTCACGGAAGCAAAAGGAGACCATCCTACAGTATATTTGGTTTTAAACCGCTTAAGTGAATTCGTTACTATAATTTCGAACAAGTTATTATATTTACTGAGATATTAAATAATAACGTTGGTTCAAGTCAACACTGCTCAGGATATTACTATGTATCGTCAGCTTTTCAGTAGCATAGTTTATTTTATCATAAGGCTACATACTCATTCTACCTAATACGGTCTACGTAACCGAAAACATACAAGATTTGTATCTAATGACTACACTTAGAAATTTTTTAAGCTTTTCAAGAATAAGAAATATATATTTGTTACAAAAGATACTTTAGTTGATTAATTTGTGAAAAAGATATAAATAATATGTGTTTAAATAAGTTTTGCATTTTATACGTTACCTATGCCCTCAAAAATGTGCTTATAGATTTTAGTATGACCGACAAAGATAATTGTATCTGTCCAGAATGTCTAAACATTATTTAAATTAATGAAATGTTTTACTTTTAACATTTATTTATATCATTTCATTATTTGTAACCTCTTCCGATACATATATTTGCATTCTATTACTGATTAAAGAATTATTGAATAATAAAGAAAATTATTGACGGGCCATATTAGGTATACGTGTACCTAATATTGCCATTTTTCTGTTATTTTTTTCAATTTCTGTAGAAGTGCCCTACATGCATATTTTGAATTTAAAAAAATGTTTTTTTGTTAGTTTTTACACTATATTTTGATACCCAACCAGCACGAAAAAAATGTTCATATTATTCGAACTATGGTAATTGATCAAAGCTTAGGTGAGCCATATTAGGTACACTTACCTTAGTAAGTATTATTTTGTCGTTTTGATAATTTTATAGGTGCCTGGAGATGTACCGCATTTTCTATAATTGGCACTATGCTTTGTCAAACTAATATTAATTATGGATAATCAATATGCATTATACAACTAGCAAATTGGATTACTAAAGGTAATATAATATGTAATTTCTATGTAGAATATCATCACAATAACGTTTATAGTTGTTACAATTACAGGATAAAAAGAAATTATTTAAATTGAAAAATTCTAATACCTACAGAAGATTATGGACCAAGTAATGTTAAGTAAAAATTTTATTAAATGTCTATAGCTATTCCGAGTTAACCTTTTCTTCAAGTGAACGCCGAGTTAGCCTCTTCTTCAAGAAAATACAGAGTTAGCCTCTTTTTCGATTCAACCTGCGATATATACGGGAGACCAGGGTCAAACCGATCAGGTGAGTCAATTGAATCACTTAATTATAAGAAATATTAAGTTTATTGAATGGTGAAAATATTTGTATATACTGTAGAATGTATCTTTCAACTTGATAAATTATAAAATCCAAACATATAAAAGATTCCTATAAAGATATTCAGTTCGATAGGGTTTAGCTACTTTTCTTATAAGAAAATTTTGCGTTAAAACAATTTTTACAATTATTTCATTTAATTATTGGAGAATTTAAGTACTCGACAAGAATAAAATAGTATTTAAACTTTTAAATTAAAAGATTTTTTGTTTACCCAATTATATTTATTATTTTTTAAATTAATTTTGACATTGTACAGTAAAATCATGTAATTGCAATCAGTGTGTATTTAAGTGGGGGAAGCGCAAGAATACTTTAGGATAATAGTATATTTTCATGAGGTAATGAAACGTTTATAAAAACTCTGTTTTGACTTTGCTAGCGCGAAATAGTGCATTGCATATTAAAATTTAACATTATGAGCATGAGAAATATAAATTTAAGGTATATTTAAATTTATTTTACGTTTTTTCTAAGTGATAGGAAGTGATCCGCCTTGTACGATTACCGTTGAAAAAGCATTTTTTTATTTTAATACAACAGTACAAGGTTTATTCTTTTATGGCAGTTAAAACTATTAAAATTTAAAAGATAAAGATTTAAAATTATTCTTAAACGTATAAAAAGCATAAAGTACTAATATTTTTAATTTATAACAAATTTTCAGTAAGTGATCGACACGACCCTATTCTACCCTTTAAATCTTTTGTTATCCTCTCTATTTGTTAAAGCATAGTTTACTTTTATTACGATCTGTTTTTGAGAAATAAACCTATTTTATTTATATTCCTCACTTAAGATTTGCAATGATTTTATGATTGCTTAAATCGTTAACGAACAGTAATTGGCAATCAATTACTATTTAATTTTGAAAATCTGCTATCGTAGGAAAAACATTTAGTTACTTTTTCTTAAATGTGCATTTGGAGTTACCGCTCGGATTATCTGCAAAAACATTACATGATGCAAAAGGTAAGTACAAACGTATAACTTAATCAAATTTGGCGTAATTGCTTGTTTGTATTATTACTTATATTAACTGAATATTATAATTAGAAATGTATCTGATAATATTTTATAATATTTTGTTTCTTATATTAACTCTTCAGGTCCCAAGTGTACCTGTAGGCACACGCGGTTTGGACTACTATATAAAAAATTGTCATTTGATGAGAAAAGTATCTGCGGCCAAACAGTCAGTTGTAGGGGATCAGCACGAAGAAGCCAGTGTATATTAAAGTCCAAAAAAGAGCATTTGTTTAAAATTATAATGAAAATAGTAATGCTATAACAGAAAAGCAATGCTATAGCGCAATAGACTTTTTATAAAAAATTCGAAGAAAATTTTTTTTTTTAATCCTTTTGGTAAACATTTGTATAGTAACACTCAAACTAACTAATTACCATGCTAGTTGTTAAAATGTAATTAATTTAAGAGTATAAACAGGACGTAGTAGTTTTCCGTTTATATCCACCGCGATAAATCATACTAAGAAGGAGGGAGCATGGAGTTTGGGTTATGGATTTTGATGAAACTTTAGGGATCGTTTTCTGATACCTAAAAATGAAACCCAATATTCGTGGGTTTATCCAATGGGCCTTTGTACGGTATATATAGCGTATTTCATTAATGTTGATAGTATATGTATATATATCTGATATTTAGCATTGCCCACATGAGCAATGCTAATGTTCTTTTGGTCTATTTCAGATTTAAAGACCCATTGGATGAAACTATGGGTACTGTGCTTCATTTCTAGGTTCCAAAAGTCGATCCCCAAAGTTCCATCAAAATCCAAGACCTAAACTTCGTGGTATAAGAGCATTTTTTTCTTTTAAAAACCATTCTTAAACTCCTTTTAGATAATTATTGAGCTAATAAACCGCTTCCCATATTTTCTTTTAATCGAAAAAGTACCTTGGGACTAAGGGTTGACTTTGAAATTAGTTTTGTTATATTATATTTTTTAATTAAATTAAATAAAAATAAATTAATTTTTTGAGAATCTACTGAGACTTCAATATTATTCTAATACAGTAAATGTATTTACTGAGAATTTTGAACGAAATATAAGGTTATACATAATAAACAAATTATCAAATAAACGCGAGAAAATAGAAAATCAGATTACGCCTGCACAAGTTCTAGTAAGGAGTAAGGTAAGAAATCGCGCATATACTTCAAAGTCGCCGTCACGCGCTTATCAAGAATTTCATTAGCGAAAAATTCATATAGCCAATCACGCCATCTATATGCCAGATCTATAATAAGCAATAAAGAATCGCACCCACGGAGTCCGTCAAATCGTTGAGAAAATTGTCAGTAGAATTTGTCGAATATTTTCTCTTGTGAGCGACGCGAAATTATGGATAAGGCGAGTGTATGTGTACACAAATATGCTATTAAAGTAAATATAAGAGAAAAATGTGGAATTTTACAGAAAATAATAATAATATAAACTATTTTCATTATACACTGCGGAAATAAGTAGAATCAGACTAAACTTAATTACATGCTCTAATGTAATTAATTGTTATAACAAAGGATTATAATGTATGTCACAAGAATGCTCGCATACTACTATAATTATTATCCGTCAGAGGAATTGGTAGAATTCTTGGATAATACTATAAATTTTCATTTACCAGTATAGTAAAGCTATATAACAAGAATATTTCTTTAATTTGCCTTTTCGTTTCTCATTTTTCGAACGTTTCAACGCTGTTTTACGATATTCCACCAAATTAAAATAGGAAACGAAAAAGAACCAGAACACCGTACGAAAATCAATAAAAACCCGTCGATCGACGAGCGTATAAAAGTTTTAAAGCTGTCAGTCCTTAAATCCAAAATAAAAAGAAGCGTTCGATTGTGCGCAATTACAACAGAAGAAATTAAATTGATTCCGTTTAATTTTCGTCTGATAAATAAAATCGATGCATAATGCACATCGAGTTCTATTGCACAATTATGAATGATTTTGTATAGGGTTTCGATAACTATTTATAAAATTATATATGATATATATGATTATATATGGTTATTGGTTATATATAACTATGTCTCCATCTCTTGTAGTTGAATTACATATACCATATATATAGTTATATATGATTACATAACAAGATAAAAGAGGACTGTACATATGATAATATATGATCATGCATAATTATACCATATGATCATATGTAATCATATACACCCATATAAAATTATCATATTTGATTATATATTATCATATATGATTTTTCCTATCATATAACGATTATCAGGTATGTACACTCGACAAATGAACATCTGATCGAATTTGTTTGAATCTTTTTGAAACTCTGTAGTAGCCTGAGTAAAAATGATTTGTATATAGTTATATATAAAATCATATATAGTTATATATAATTATATATGATTGTATATCTTATAATTATATATAATTATGTATGATATTATATACAATTATATATAATTATGTATGATATTATATACAATTATATATAATTATATATAATCATATATGATTTTATATACAATTATATATAATCATATATGATTTTATATATAATTATATATAATTATATATAAGTCATTGTTATTCCGGAGGACAGAGCGGGGCTGTCATCGGTGTTGAGCAGAAAGGTATAGAGTATATATCCTACGTAAAGAAAGTTCAAATAAATTATAGAAAACCGCTTTATAATAATAATAAATTTTATGGATCTGAGAAATTACACATGAACAATATTTTAAACACTAATTTGAATTAGAAAAATAATAGTTATGTATTTTTAAATTTGGCATAAGGTTTGTTTTTATTATTACCTATATTGTTAGTTTAATGTTCATAGTTAACTGCTTGAAAATAAATTAGCGAATGGGGCGACATGGGCTGAATCAGTGGGATGGTATGGGCTTCGCTTTATTTGTGTAATCTAATTGTTTTCTAAGGTATATTTGCATTAAATTGAAAATAAATGTTCATTGCTACTATTTTCTACAAAAATTAAATGAAAACATTTATCGAAAATATAAAAGGTAATGATTAAAATTTAACAATTCGACTTTACCGCAAATCGTCTTATAGATACATAAACATTTTGTAAAGGAAAATCAATTAACCTATTCGAAATTGCAATAAAGAATAATTTGCTTTGTATTATCTTGGTTCATTTGATTTAATAATCGATAAAAACAGGAAGCCCGTGATGCCCCGCCGACAAACGCATCTTGCCTTACTAGTGGAGCGAGATGAGCTTTTTCAGACCTTTGTATACTTCTATTTTTTATGCGTATATTAGTGTACCTTTTGATTTCTAATTAACTAAATATCGTTTTTTAATAGTACTAGAATATATTAACAATTTTTAGAGTTGCATAAACCCAACAGATTTTAATGTATCTGCTGCCTAAGTTAAAGGAGCCTGTACCGCCCTGCTGTTTCCTATTACATGCAATTTCACCAAACAAATTCGATCAAATCTTTGTTCCGTCGAGTGTATACAGTCGAAATTTCAAAACATCTGATATCATATATTATATAATGATGTATGGTCACTTATGGATATGTTAGTTCATGCATACTCATATATGTTTATGTTACCAAGTTTCAAATATGCACACATATCGTCCTATATAATGGGATAAAATCATATATGTTATGTACGATCATATATTGACATATATGAAGTCCTTTTTTAGCCGGAGTACTATATATGTACGTGTGCGCACGTGACGTTACGTCTGACTACGTGACGCAGCGGCAATTCTGGGAAATCTACAGGTTGTCGTGTTCATCTACTGTGTATATGTATATAGGTATATATCGAGATACGACTCTTTCCCGTCCTGCGGATAGCGGAACTTGATTCCCTCTCTCCGCAAATGGCAATCCTCGTTCTTTTTTCCGTTGCTTTGGATTTTCTCTAAAGTCGCGCGCCCCAGAGAGGCGAGCAGTGCTTGTTTGTTCGAAATAACGGAAAAGTAGTCCGAGGATTGTTTGTAGAGCGTGGGGCGCTGCTATTCTGTTCGTCGTAGGTATATAATTGACGTTTTAAAGCGACTTATATTGGATTGGAATTTTCTCGTCTGATATTTATCAAGGTTCTGATGTTGACTGTAATCAGCCCTGAAGGAAGTGAATTTATCTAGAACTGTTTGATTCTGTTGGGAAATTGGAAGAATCGTACATATTTGGGGAAAATTATTAAAATTTTTTAATAATAAATTGTTGATGATTGAAGTTTAATGTAAACATAATATAATTAATTCCTTTACAAGATCGATCAATTTTGAATAAATGTAAACATTTATATAAGCAGATATGAAAATTTATTATGAATTTTTAAGGTCTTATATTATTACAAAAAGTATTTCTTTGGTAGGAATTTAAGCGAGCTTTTAGCCAGAAAACAGATAATTTTTTACAAATTTGGAAACTTGATTAAAACGATATATTTGTTAACTAGTTTCTAGCTAATTTCTACTTAATATAAAAGTCATTCAGAAAATTAAAACAAATACATTATTATGTGATTAATTGTGTTTATATCAGGATTTGAGAATGTTTATGATATCAATCGGCCTGTACTACAGGTAGAAATTATATTAGTATAGAATCTAAATGTAAACCAATCGAATGATATCTTTTAATATAACTTTCGTGGAAATAATACCAATAACATATTTATTTTTTAATAGACACCAAATTACTGAACAACAAAAAATCTGTCTTGCATGACTAGGGTCTTATCATCTGAGCTCTTAACATTTAGACGGCCGGGAAGTCGATATATCGGCTTCCCGGCCGTCTAAAGGTTAAGGGAAGAGTATACGTTTAAAGCTAATTTTCTTAAATCATGGAATAGTATATTACATACCTAGGCCAGTAAAATAAGAAATGTCTCAGATCACATGTAATTCTCGGCCAAGGCGAAGCCGTGTTTGACAAACATGTGATCCGAGGCTTTTTTTTACTGGCTAAGGTGTGTATACTATTTTTCTGCTCGAAAGCGGCAACTTCGTTTCGTGCAGCGGTCGGGAAGTTGGCGCTTTCCGGCCAGAGGGCAGAAAATTTCTTTTTTCTATGATTATATGATTACATACATAAAAGAAGGATGTTTTAAGTCCTACCCAATATAATTAACTGCCTTGACCGTAATGTATAGCTATTAAACCAGTGATAAAACACGAATTGTAAAAAATCTTCCTGCGCAACAATTTTTGTCATATGCAAAAAACTAATGACATATGATATATATAATTTATAACATTTCTAACTAAAATTTGAGCTAATTTTTGCAATAAATTAGCTCAAATTTTAGTTAGAAATGTTATAAATTAACCCTTATATATTTGTTTTAGTGAAATATCTCTGCAGTTTTATTCAAAATGTATCCATATAGTCGTGTAAAAAATTTTCATACCGATTCATTAAAAGTTGATACGCAGGAAATATTTTGAAGTTTAAAATTTGCAGTTTTCAGTAAAATGCATTTTAAAAATTAGTAATAACAAATGTAAGAATTTACGTCTTTCTTAAAATAAATCGTTTTAAAAAGGTTTCCAAAATTTAAAAAGTACTTATCTTTAATTATTAGTATTTGAGTTTGTAACGTTTAATGTAAAATTAATGTTCACCCTAGGCATAGTCCCCTTTTGTCTGGATAGTTCCCCATCTCTCACTTTATTTCTTATGTACTTTTTTTCTTTTGTTCCATTTGAAAAAAAGCTATGGCGTGAATAGGAATTTGAATGTGTCCTAAGAACACATATTTTAATTTCCCAAAAATCGGTATACTCTTCTATTAAGTGGAATCTTAGCTAGAAATTAGCCGGATATCTTAGTTAATTTTTACTTAATTTTCAGTTAAAGAATTAACCTAAAAATGTATAAGTTATCCAACTAAACTTTTAGATTTTTTATCAGGCTTATCTTATAAATAAACAACTATTAGAATTTTATATATATATTATTTATATATATAAATATTTAAATAATTTAATTTTTTTCAGATTTTTACATTTTCTAATAATTTTTTAATTTCCAACTCTTTAGAATTATTTTAAATAATTTTGAATATTATTTTTATAAATGTTAATAAATATTCATATTTTACTCTGTCTCAAAGACATTGCTTTATATTTAACGATATAAATTTTAGAATCTGAGATTTTTCAAAAATATCTGTCTGTCTGTCTGTGTGTACGGGTTTGTATGTTTTATTCATAAATAGTTTAAAAATATTTTAAATATGTTTTATGTTAATTTTTGTACAACATTCTTTATTTTTGTAGCAATTTGTAAATAAATGCTAATAAACTGTTTGTCTTAATGACTGCAGATCGATAACGCTTACAAACAATTATTAACAGCTGCTAACAATTTTCAACATTTCTATAGCATAAGAATTTTTTTAAATTAGTTTTATTAAACATCATTTTTATTTATTAATATATCGTTTACTTTTGATATTTATAACTGGATTTGTGAAATTCGAGGTGTTTCTTGTCATTTTATTCATATTTTGATATTTCTGGTCATATATTTTCAAATATTATAATTTTTTACAAAACTGTTTTCTCTACTTTTTCTTCTGACATTGTCGAAGTTTTCATGTTCATTCTAAAACTTTCGGTGAATTTCATTTGATATATTTATGAATTTTTAATTCTGACTAAACGACACTCTATAAAATAAATCATAATTTATTAGACGCTCACTGTCTCGAGATTTTTTAAATTAATGTTTATTAAAACAAAGCAATTTCACTGAGCGTTTAATTCATTATCATTTTTCAGAAAGGCAATTTAGTAATAAGTTTTCAAGAACTAGGCATGTCAGGCGCACTACGCGTGCCAATATTTTATGTCAGATCTCCCTCCGTCCATATGAATTACAGGAAATAGATATTAATATATTTTTTGTATACAGTATTTTTATATGTATTTCTTATAATATGAAGCAGATGACTGATAATCATGTTATGTAGTTATAACTTAAGTATTAAACAATATGCTTAAGAAGAAAATTTTAAAAACATGATTTCATAGCCAAATATGCGAATCAAAGGGTCCTCACTTAAAAAATAAAAATAATTTTGAATTGTAAAATAATGTAAAAAATCACGCGAAATTTTAACACATTTTCTTACTTAATTTATTATCTAAAGTATTTTTAATAATATTTTTAATCATATTGTCCGTGAATCTATTACAAAATACATTTGTAGTTAGTAAACCCAAAACCTGTAAAAGTTACAGTCACTGACAATCAGAATTCCGATATTTTCTATGTAGATAAGTGACTATTCAATTACGTTAATTTTTTATATTTTTTATTTGGGAGGAAACCTCATTTTTTAGTAGAGGTATGTGGATAGTAAAGTACGTGAATAGTAGAGTGTGTGATAGCATGATCAGTGTGTATACATATATATATATATATATATATATATATATATATATAAAACATTAAAACCGCAAATTCTTGAAAACACAAAAAATGCAGTTAAGTGGTTATTCCTGTAAGCGACAGATATATATATATATATATATATATATATATATATATATATATATATATATATATATATATATATATATATATATATATATATCTGTCGCTTACAGGAATAACCACTTAACTGCATTTTTTGTGTTTTCGAGAATTTGCGGTTTTAATGTTTGTACTAATACGTGAGATCGAAACACGCAAGATAAAAGTTAAGTGCCTATACTCATCTGATTAGGTACTAAATACCATTATAATAATAGTAGTGAGCTTTGGATAAGTTAAGTCATTATTCCAGGAACTTTGTAGTTTAGTGCTTGTACGGACACTACAAAATTTAGTTGTTTCGCGGTGTTATTTGATTAAATTTATAATGCAAATCTTCGAAAGGACTTTGTACAGTTACATTCTATTGAATAAAATCCAATATATTCGGATTTAGCCCTTTTTCCTGTGCGAATACTATGCTATGCCTTCGACTATGTATCTAGGCTGCAATTTGTTATTGAATTTTGTTGTTACTTATTTTATAATTCATAGGGGCGCATGTGATTAGGCGATTAGGAAGACATTTAGTTAGAAAAATGTAAGGTGAAATATAACTATATATATGATATATATAGATATATAGTGTAATACACTTGTCTAACTAACTGTTTTCCTTACCGTAAATTGAACGCATGCGCTATATTTTTTGGTTTACATGGACGGGCGATAATACTATGGGTCTTTACTCCACAACTTTTTATATATTTAAATGAGCTTGGCAAAACACTTACAGGACTTTCAATTCCCATTTATTTTTTAAAATTTATATCTAATTACTATGTAACTTGTATGTCTAATTCCGGGATATTTTTTGTTGGGGTTATTGTGAAAATGATTTACCTCGCTCTCTCAGTCACTTAATCACATACTTACACATTCGTTGACGTTCTTACTCACATATACAATCATGCACTGTATCACCCCCCTCCCCCTGCATTCTTCACAAAACTACACATACATACACACATATATATATATATATATATATATATATATATATATATATATATATATATATATATATATATATATATATATATATATATATATATATATATATATATATATATATATGTATTTAAACATGTATACTATACATAAGTGCTATTTTCTTTGATTTAGTTTAAAGAAGATAGAAAATTAAATTTCCGTTAATTTACTTTTCCGATTTAATGCGTTACACGACTTTTTCGATAGTACTGTATAAAAGTGCGGCCTACTTTAATTTTTTTACCTTTACCCCTCGCCCCTCCTTATTTCCCCCTTTTTTTTCTAATTTTACGCTTTTCCGATTTATTGCGTTACACGACTTTTTCGATAGTCGTGTAAATCAAGCATAATAACTACACATACAAACTCATAATTATGTATTTAGACATGTGTATATTATAAGTGCGCCTGTTTTAATTTTAACACCTCACCCATCTCCTCCATCCTTATTTCCCCTCTTTTTTCTAATTATACTTCGTAGCTCCGTTCTTGATATCAGTAGTAACGCCTTCATGCGCTTATGCTCACATTTTTAAAATGTCAATGACAAACGAATCACCCTTGTAGCTCTCACCAACCTTCCGGTTGGTCCGTCATTCTGTTTTCTTGTGCTGATGCTCATGTATCTTTCGGTTAGAAAACGAGATAACCTAAATGAATACGTCAAATGATAAGAAATTGCTGAAAAAGTTGGAGAAGATTTTGAGGAAAAAGCATCGCCGCAGCTAACAGTTCTCGATCTAGCAGTCGAGCTGAAAGTAAGAGGAAGCGCGACAGGTCTACTTCAAGATCCAGCAGCCGAACCAGAAGTAAAAGGAGGCGCGAGAGGTCTACCTCACGATCAAGAAGTCGAATTAGTAGCAAATGGAAACGTGAAAGGTCTACTTCGCGATCAACCAGTCGAAAAACTTTATCAAAACAATCGAAATCTAGAAAGTTTTGTTTCTGATAATTCGAAGGAAAAAAAATACGGTTCCACATTTTTGCAGATCACGATCTCGGTCTCGCTCTTTTTCTGTTCCTTTTCCAAATTCTAGTTCACAGGTTAGGCGTGACCATCCCGCCTCAAAACGATCAAAGACGCGTTCTCCTTCACCTTCTCAGGAAATATGTCGCGCAATACGCTCGCGCACTCATAGAGTTTCACGTTCGCGTTCTCGCAGTGCTTCACGCTACTGTTGCAGAACATCACAATCACGCTCTCGCCGTGTTTCGCGCTCGCGTTCTCGCCGTGCTTCGCGCTCGCGCTCTCGCAGAGCCACACGTTCACGTTCTCTAACCTCAATAATGATAAAGATCCTCCGCTGCAAATTACAACTAATGATTTGGATAAATAAATCTTGGAAATATTGGGCAAAGATAATAACGAGCACGATTTAAAAGTACCTGAAATTCACAAAAAATTAGCTAAGAAATGGCTATTTATAATTCAAAAAGGTTCAAATATTGATATAAAAAATGAATTATTGAAAAAGTATTATTTTAGTAAAAATTGTCCCCTATTAAGAGCTCCGAAATTAAATCTGGATATTCAAGGCATGTTACCAGAAGGAGCTTTAAAACGTGACGGTTTTCAAGCTCAATGTGAAAATCTAATTGGCTCTAGTCTTTCTGCTCTAGGAATTGTAATAACCAACCCATATGGAAATAAAAAAAAGTAAGGAAACGTAAGAAAACGTAAGATTCTGTTGGATTTCGGACATTCTTACGTTACTTTACGGTTTCCTACGGATTGTTATACTCTATTACGGTTTCGTACGTTTTATTACGTTTCGCAATTACATGAAAAAAAATATACGTGTATAAAATAGAAACTTTAAGTTACTTAAGGGAGCATTCTACTTTACCAATTTAAAAAAATCGATTGTTTTTGCATTTTTGAAACAAGAAAATGAACTTTTTGAATAGTCAGAAGGCATTTTATATGGAGCAGGCATCGCTGATTAAGCTTAGATATTTTTTCTTTACGATTTTTCATTAAAAGAAATTTAAATCTCCGAAACTACTGAACCGATCCTTATCAAATTTTAACCACATATTCTGTACACTTATGGCTCTATTGCATTCTAGGATTTTACTAAAATTTTCACTTTTACTATTTTTTTATTGCATAAAACGGTGAAGAAAAATATGTTTTTTCTTTTTCTTTTAAATATCCGCCATTTTGTTATTTTTGCATAAATTTGAAAATCCTAGAATGCGATAGAGCCAGAGTTATACAGAATCTAAAACCGCTTGATTTTTTTTGTTTCAGATAGCCCGTCTTTGAGCATTCGATTATGGCGTACACATACCTACTTTTCGAGGAGTTACGTTTGCCTTTCATTTTTGTGTATAAAAAGTGTTTAAAATAAATAAAAAAAAATCTTTTTATGCATTTCGACAGTGTATTTATTAAGCCCAAAAATCTTATATCAATATCTATAATAATACCTCTAAAAAAATTCACAAAAATAGTCTATTTTCCGTTTCTAATGAGCGGAATATTCAATGTGAAAATGTAATCTAAAGTAATAAAACGTAAGAAAACGTAACGAAACGTAAAAAACGTAAGAAAGCGTATGAAAAGGTAATAAAACGTAAAATATGTCCGAAATTGAACAGTTTTTTACGCTTTGTTACGTTTTCTTACTTTTCATTACGTTTTCTTATGATTACTCACACTTTTGTACGTTTTCTTACATTTCCTTACGTTTTATTACATTTTATGATTTCCACAAGAGAATATTTTGGAGAAAAAGATTTTAAAAACGATAATAACAGTACACAAAGATTGACTATTCTCAGTGTTTCTGCACGAATTCTATGTCAATTATATCACTTTATTACTAAATCGAGTCTATCATTCATTACTTCTGATTCAAATAAATCTATTCGACCAGCTGCTTATACTTGCATTTCAGATACACTATTATTTGGCGAAAAATTTGGAGAAAAAATTAAAATTGCAAAATCTGTTGAGAAATGTAGTAAAGAAATTAAAAATCAGGTTTATTCAACTCCAAAACATGTTGTAAAGCCTAAATCTAAAGAAACTCCAAATCGCCGATCACCAAAGAATTTAAACACACCGAGCCCGTTACGGAGAACGTACAGGGAAATTCGTCAGAGCGGGTCGAAATTATATCGACAAACCTGCACGAGATCCAACCGTTAGAGACAGTAAGTTTAACAGCAGGACGTCTCAAACATTATGTTAAACAATGAAAACTGATTACACATGATCCTATAATTCTTCAATGGATTCAAGGTTATAAAATACCTCTGATTGATAATCCTTCAAATAAAAGAATACTATATAATTTTTCAAAAACTGACATTAAAGAAATCATTTGTCAAATATAAAGGCTATTATCTCTAAAAGTAATATCATTGTGTAATGACCAGTCGGATCAATTTTTATCGCCTTACTTTTTATGAACAAAGCCAAATGGAAGTAAAAGATTTATTTTGAATCTAAAACAATTAAAGAGATATATTATTCCACTTCACTTTAAAATGGAAGATTACAGAACTGTGCTTCGCCTTATAGGCTACATATCATGGTCTTGGATGAACTTGAACCCAAAAGTGTCGGCCGGTCTCAGATCTTTGCGTATATTATTTCTATGAACTCTTACGAGTATTTTGAGACCAAAATGAAAATCATCGCGTGGAAGAATCCAGAACAAACTCGATTTTTTAATATTTTTCAGAGGATATCCGTGATATTCTTATTAATAAATCTTTAAACTATTAGTTCTTCAGCTGAAGTTCTACTTTTTAGTAGTACAAACAACTCTAAATAGTTTCGTACCTCTTATATTGATATCATCCATATATCTGTATGAAAAAAATTTGAAAACAACTAGAATTTTTCAGATATGCCTTTTATTTATTTATTTTACATTTTCAGAAAAAAAAGAACATGGAGAAAAATGATTTTTTTATTTAAAATGCATGGAGGCCATTGTATTCACAGGGACTTCGAAGAAATCTGTGTACATGATTATATGACCTCTTTACATATCAAAGATGCTTATTTTTACGTTATAAGTTTACGAATTTAATATTTTACCATTCGGGTTTTGTACTGCTCCTTTTGTTTTCACAAAATCATTAAAACCTATACTCCAAATATAACGTTCAATTTTACACTTTTACGATTTATTGCGTTACAAACAGCCATCACTCTTTTTTATATAGGATAAGATTATAACGAGATCAATCGCGTAAATTAAATTTTGCAGAAACATAAATCAGACTGCACAGAAAGTTGTTTGTGTTTTTCTTCAATACAATAAGAATACAATGTCCTGTCTCTTTTCGCTTCTTTCTCTACTTGCTGCTGCATCCCTTCCCTTCGTCTACTTTATTTTGCCGGTAGTCGATTTCGTGCTCCGCGTGTTCACCGGCTCTTTTTTCTCCCAGCTCAACGTCACCGTATTGTAGCGGTTTGCTCTCCTTCTTCTCATTGTCCTGCTCGTTTTGTTCGTTTTCGCGTCTTTTGTCTCGATACGTCTTCCAAGGCTGCGTTGTTTCGCTACCGGTGGAGCTTGATTGCGAAGAAAAATATGATATTCAATTTGTTGACTGCTTACCACTTCAACTTTAATGGATGCTGTTAAGTTTAGGGTGTATTTTAATGTGAAATGATGTTTAAGGAAGTGGTTGCCCGTTCAAACGCGTCCTACCAACTCGTCCTTTTCTACTTAATGAGGTTTCGGGGGTTTTACAACAAATCTTTTCAATATTTGTTACCGATGATATATTTAAGATATTCGACTTAGAAGTTTGCTCGTTATACATGGGCTCTTATGGAACACGGTTATTAAAACAGATTAATGAAGGGTGCGATGTATGAAAAAAAAATAGAGAATGAAATAAAAAACTATGAATGTTATCAAGTAAATCATTACGAAGCTGTGTGCAAAATTTTAACGCGTGTCACTGCATTTAATTCCGAGTAATGAATGAAAACATAAACAAAAAGTCAAGCGTGTAGGCTGTGCGAGGTGGTGCGCGGGGAGCGGAACGGCACATGGGGAAAGAGGGGAATCTTTCATTCCTCAACGTACCCAGTGATACCCCCGACCCTCCTTAAGGCCACGAACTATTGCTTCCTCCTAAAGGAAGCTTTGTAATAGTAAAATAAAAGTTTGTTTAAAAACATGTTAGAAATATGTTTTGGGCCATTTGCAATGAAAATACGACATTTTTAGAAAATGTCCATATAGATGTGTGTTTGTGTGTGTGTGCGTGCGTGCGTGCGTGCGTGTGTGTATATGTTTGTATATGTGAGTGTATGTATACGTGTGTGGGTATGTGTGTGTGTATGTGTATGTGTGTGTATGTGTAAGTGTGTGTGTGTATGTGTGTGTGTGTGTGTGTGTGTGTGTGTGTGTGTGTGTGTGTGTGTGTGTGTGTGTGTGTGTGTGTGTGTGTGTGTGTGTGTGTGTGTGTGTGTGTGTGTGTGTGTGTGTGTGTGTGTGTGTGTGTGTGTGTGTGTGTGTGTGTGTGTGTGTGTGTGTGAATGTGTATGAGTATGTGTGTGTGTATGTATGTATGTATGAACACTAATTTATCTCGAACACTGCACCAGAAAAATCTCGAACACTGCGCGACTAATTTTGAAGAATTTGTTACTTCGATTTTTTCAATGCAAAATTTTATGTCTATACGACAATATTAAGTTACCTTATAATTTATAGTTACATCGAGTCTCGATTTATTAACGTCATCAGCTCGCAGGAAAGTTAATTATTTTGAGCAGTGTTCGAGGTTATTTTCCCGACCACGATCAGTGTTCGAGGTTTGACTGTATGCGTACCACCATATCTAGAGTAGTCCACGGTTAAATTTAATGTTGTAAGTGCTCTTTTTTTCTTTTCTTTAAAGGAAGTTGGCTCAAAAATAACATTTTTTGTTTTTCGATCGTTTTTGTTTGTTATCTACATTTCGATTTTTAAGTATAAGTTTTACGTTTGTTTTAACACCTTAGAAATAATATCATTGATTTGGTGATAATGCATTTGAAAGAACTTAAAATTACCTATCTTTTCTGATCCGAATCGGCGATTTCTTTAAACGGCGATATTTTGGAAACATATGACAGAAAATCTTTATAAATAAATTAAGATGGAAATGGTTTCCACTATCTCTTGGTATTCTTGGCTGAGATCTTTGACCAATATATGAAATGTTTTATTTTTCAAGATATTTGAGGTTATATTTATGTTATTAATTTTGTATTGCCTTTTTTGGGTGTTATACGGTAATTTTTTTACGAATTACTCATTTTTCTTTGTTTTCTGATGAAATTAAATATTTTTTTTGAGATTCATCGACTCGCTTTTTTTTTATAATGATTTTTTTTTTAATTTAGACGCAATTTCTTAAAAATTAAAAGTTATGCAGAATATTCCATATATTTATATAATTAAATTGAAAGATAATTATTTATTAAACCGACGAATTTTTATCTGTTTCTTAATAAAAATACGAAATTAGAAAAAGAAAGATTCCTTGATACGTTTTTGTTTTACAATTTTTACTCACGACCGCTTCAAGGGAGAGCTTTATATTTTCGTCATTGCAAAAAGTGTAATATCTTAATAACTAACAAATTATTGCATAAAAATATGTTTTAACACTACAGGAACGCATTTCAAGCATCCCCGTAGATGTATTTATGAATGTATATATGTATATAATCAAGTTTATGCAATAACTCAGCGAAATTGCAGTGAAGCCTACTGAAACTTCAAGAGGTTACTTGTCTCATTATAGGAAGCGTATATATTTTCAGTCATATTCGATGAGTATATTTACATATAGGACAACTTTTAAAGATATTGAAAATCGAATTTTAGCTGTATCTTAAACAAATTTCATATTTATATTAAATTTTCCACGATAAAGTTGTAGATCTCAGAAAAATATAACTTTCTCATATTCAACATTGTTTAAGAAAATGTTATTTAAACAAAGTTAGTCGAAATTACACACACACGCACGTACGCACGCACGCACATATACACGCACACACGCCCACACACACACACGCTGACGCACACACGCTGGCACCCACACGCACACACACACCCACACGCACACCCACACACACACATACACATACACACACATACATACACACACACATACATACACACACAACGCCAGCCATTCATTAATTCTCTTAGATTTTTTCAAATTTTTTCAAATTGTTCATTTTAAAATTTTTACTAAATTTCTTCAACTTTTTTTACATTATTCAAATTTTCAAAATTTTTTTTGATATATTTTCAGTAATTACTTTAAACACAGTTTTTCACGTTAAACACACTTCAATTACTTTACGTACACGTGTGCGAAAAAGTTCACTTTACACACGGAGTTTACGCACACCCGGGTAAAAATATTCTTTGGTTTTTCGATGTGTTTTGTTATTTACCGGTTTTTTGATTTTTGAATTTTAGATTTTCGGGCTTTTTGGTATGTTTCAAATATATCATCGATTCAATTTAAATGCAGTTGAAAGAGAATAAAATTACTGTTGAAAATATTTGATATTAATCAAGATGGTTCCTATCTGTATAATACTCTACTTGTTATAACTCTATTTTTATATACTTACCTATACGAACATACCTATACTTTCTAACAGACAAAACTACTGTAATACTAAACCATGCACGCTTGAACAATAATCCTTTTAATTACAAGTAATATTCTCTTTATTGTGTTATATAATCTGCTCCTATAACAGGTTATGGGCCCAGGAGCGTCGAAGAGTAAAAAGTTTTACACAAAATTTTTTTTAAAATAAGGTCGCTGTAAGAAAAGTTTTTTTTTAGGATAGTTTTCCAACCTCAGTGCAAAAATGAAATTCATCTAACTTTCAAAATGGATCATGAGCAACTAAGAATAACAAAATTGAAAGGAGTTGACAATTGGGGTCAATGGAAGTTTCAAGTAAAGATTCTTCTCAAAGCAAGCGATGCATGGAGTGTGGTAGATGGAAGCCTCGCGCAGCCAGTAGCACCGGTATCAGCGGATGAGAATGCTGCAGCAGCACAGCTCTTAGCTACTTATAATATACAGATGGCTGCATGGAATATATTAGATAATATTGCAAAGAAATTAATAGCCACGAATGTAACAGACCAACCTCTTGTACATTTAATGAACTATGATACAGGTAAACAGATGTGGGATAAGTTGTTATCAGTCTATGAATAAAAAAGTAGCACAAGTATACATCTATTGCAACAGCAATGGTATAACATGATAAAAGATCGAGCGGATAATATGGCAACACCTTTTCAACCTTCGCATGAAAGTATTAATGACGCTGCCAGCAGAGTACAATCATTTTATGTCTGCCTGGGAATCAATAGCTGATGACCAAAGAACATTTAGTAATTTAACCTCTAGACTTATAATGGAGGAAACCCTAACGTGTTCTCAAATGAAAGCAGAAAATAGTGCCTTCAAATACAGCCAAAACTTATAGAGAAAAGTATGATAAAGGAAATGCTGGATATTTTAATAAAAATAAAAATAAACCTGGCAAGTGCTATATATGTCAGAAAACAGGACACTGAAAAAGGATTGCCCGAATAAGCGTAAAGGCACTGAGAATCAAAACTATCAGCATATGATTCAACCGAGAGGAGAAGCATTTATTGGAGAAACTCTTGTATCGTCAATGACTTATGAAACAAAAGAAGAGTCTTGGTATTTGGACTCAGGTGCTACCGATCATATGTCTGGTATCTTTGATTGTTCTTTTAATAATAGTCAATTAGATTAGGTATGCAAATTGTTTAAAAGTCTGTATGGACTTAAACAATCTTCCAGGTGCTGGAACAAAAAGTTTACAATGATTCTAAAGAAGTTTGATCTGATAGCAACTGATTCTGATCCTTGTGTTTTTGTAAACAATAAAGCGGGTAAGAAATTGATTCTAGCTATATATACAGATGATGGCCTCATAGCAACTGAAGATGATAATATAGCAAATGAGTTGATAAAATCACTAGAAATATTTTTCGATGTAAAATGTAATGATATAAGTATGTACTTAGGATTGCAAATAAATCAACTACCAACTGGTGAAATATTTCTACATCAAACAAGTTATGTGAAGAAAGTTCTAGAAAGGTTCCGACTGTGCGATGCTAATGCTGTTGCTGTGCCAGCTGATCAGCACCATGACTTAAGTATAGCAGTTAATAAAAACCAGAACGAATAAAATGTAAATGCTCTATACAGAGAAGCAGTGGGGAGTATCTTGTATTTAGCAATGGGATCAAGGGCAGACATAACTTTTGCAATTAATGTAGTCAGCCAATATATGGAAAATTCGAAGAAAATTCACTGGGCTGCTGTCAAGCGAATTTTAAAACATTTAATTGGAATAAGTAACTATGGTTTACGCTTTGAAGTTAAAAACACCATGCAGTTAATAGCTTATAGTGATGCAGACTACGCAGGAGACAAAGATACCTGAAAATCAACAATAGGTTACGTATTTAAACTGGGATCGAGTACGATAGCCTGGACCTCACAAAAACAGAAGGTTGTAGCTCTTTCTACAACAGAAGCTGAGTGTCTAGCTGCAAGTCAAACAACAAAAGAGTTAATATGGATTAAAAGGTTGGTAAATGAACTTTTAGGATCACAAATCAAGAGTACTGTGCTACGCATTGACAACCGGAGTGCGATAAGACTCATTAAAAATCCTGAATTCCATAAAAGGAGTAAACATATAGATATAAGATATCACTTTATAAGGGAACTATATGAAGCAGGAAAATTCCAACTAGAATATGTACTATCAAAGGACCAAGAAGCTGACATGATGACCAAGGCACTACCAAGGAGTATTTTTCAACAAAACAGAGAAGCTGTACGCATAGTGGATATTAATGTTTAAAATCAAAAGTGGGAGTGTTGAAAATATTTGATATTAATCAAGATGGTTCCTATCTGTATAATACTCTACATGTTATGACTCTAGTTTTATATACTTACCTATACGAACATACCTATACTTTTTAACAGATAAAACTACTGTAATAATAAACCATGCACGCTTGAATAATAATCCTTTTAATTACAAGTAATATTCTCTTTATTGTGTTATATAACCTGCTCCTCTAACAATTACCTACCTATCTTTTCCAACCCGAAACTTTGAATCAGTTATTTCTGTTATACACGGAAATGTCATGTATTGTTTAAATGGACATATCTGAGAAATATGATGGAAAATTTAAAAAAAAATTATAATGGTTAGGAATATGGAGAAGAGTATTCTGGAATTAAACAACCGTAAGCTTTATATACTTTATTTTGCCCCATTCTCTCTTTCATATAAACCGCGATATTGCACGGTGTTCTCCTTCTGAATTCCACGCATGAGTATAGCTTCTTTATTCATTTCTTACCTTCGATTTCATCGGCTTTTCTTATATGAACGTGCGTCTCGCACACGGACGACAAAATACATTAGCCGCGGCGATGTGCTAGAGTGAATTACTACAGGGATGAGAGTTTACGCAGAGAAGAGAGAGAGGGGGGGGCTACTGTGAGACGGAATAGTTCCGAGATACTTTGTATTCAGTACATCGGCCTATGCTACTATAGCTGCTGCATTTCCTCGTCTTCGTCTGTTTTAGGGTATGTATCTGTAGAACTAACGAGTCATCGGTTGTATTGAATTATTGTGTTTTCTAGGAATACATCGAAACGGCTCTTTACATCAGTGTAAATATTATTTTTTCTCAACACGTGCATGAAAAAGGCCATTTCCATGCTAGCAAAATGAATGGAAAACTGGGCATTCCGAGCGTCGTTGCCGGAGTGGGAGGAAATGATTCCCTCCGCTGCAGCGGGTGTTAATATATTACCTCCCGCCCCTGAAAATCTCTGAAAATAATGCCAAAATTTTAGCTCAAAACTTAAAAAAAAAATTACAAATTTTGAAAATATTCAACATTTTCAGACAATTTCCAAATTTTTTTAAAAATTCAACATTTTGAAACAAATTAGAAATTTTTTAAAAATTTAAAATTTTTTTAAAAAATCAAAATTTTTGAAGAAATTCAAAAAGATGAAATAAATTCAAAATTTAAAAAAAAAAACAAAATGTTAGAAAAAATTCAAAATTTTGAATTCAGTGCAATTTGTTGGGTTTATTTAAAAAAATTGGTCTAGGGGTTTCACGTAAGTTATTAGTAAAAAATAAAATAAAATAAAACAATATAAATACCGTTTCAAACTTTCAACCATAATTATCTTATATTATATGTAAATATTTTCAGAAGTCTTGAAAAGGGAGGATATAAACTTCCGAAACGTTGGCAAATAAAAGTCTAATATACTCGAAAAGATCATGTTTCATTATTCTAAATAAAGTTAATCAATTCTGTTATCGTGTTCTTCTTATTGAATAAAAACGCTTTCTTTAAATCTCCCACTTGTGTCTCTTCTTTTTAACAAGAACAATGGTAGTAACAGAGCTAATAGTAATAACAGTCACTATAACAGCAGCAGTAACCATAATTGTAACAAAAATGATATTAATAGCAAAAACCGCTTTTAACTGCCTTATCATAATGTTTTCTCATCAAGAGGTCTTGATTAATAGACTTATAGATTCTTATAATGAATAATCGCTTTAAATAAATTAATACTAACATTAATTTATGATTTCAAGGTTCAGAATAGCCTTAACAGAATTATTTTATATAACCCTTTATTTTATAAAATAGCTACTTTAGAAAAAATGGATTCATTTTTCAAATTCACATTTTATTCTTGAAAATAGCTTAAAACAGATTTAAAAGACATAAAATGGAAGGAAATCATGCGCACTATAAAAAATTTATATCTGTCATTTATATATTTTCAATAACAACTGCAAAAAAAATTTTTATTTCGTTAAATTTTTTTCAAAAGTAATTATTTTATCAAAAAACGTACCTAGTATGTCTGCAAAATTTCAGCTCTTAACATGCTTCCCTGCCAGAGTTATGGTGGACGGTAATTTTGGTTTTACACATGCATTCATACACACACAGATACATATATACAGACAGACAGACATTTTTTAAAAACATATTTTTCTGACTCGGGATCCTCGAAAACATCGAGATTTATCAAAATCTTTTATCCAAAAATTTTCATCGTTACAAAGCTTTCTCTTGGAGAAAGCAAAAGAATTACAACAACAATGACAATAGCAATAACAATAATAGTATCAATAATAATAGTAATGACAATAACAATAACAATTATAATAACGATAATAATAATAATAATAACAAGAAAAATTGCAGTAACAATATTAACACCAATAAGAATAACAGTTTACAGTAACAAGAGTAATAACAACAACAATAACAAGAACAATAACAATATATTGATAATTTTATCAAGAGAATTGATGGTAAAATCTGTGAAGAGATTATAAACACAATCAATAAACACGTAAAAAACAAACCACACATTTCACACAAAGACAAATTACTAAACATTTATTTAAATGCATTATTCAAGACATTTGAAAAACTGGAAAAATGTTTTATAATTATTATCTATTGAGAAGTTAAATTTATCCCCCAGGCTGAGGATTTCACGGGCAAATTCCGGAATCTCTATTTCCGTTAAATTTACTAGCCATTTATTTTTCAATTTATCGGAATCAATATTGTTATTTTCCTGGTTGTTGTTATTGTTTTGAGAGTCTGGTGAGAGTGCAGAGTAGCATATTTGCTATCAAATCCCCCATTATTAATCTACGGTCATACCCTACCGAAGAAGATCTTAAATTATCCACGAAGTCGGAATTTTCAATAAAGGAGATACTTGGCGGTCTATACATGGCAACGACAAAGATTGGAGGCGCTTTTCCCTTTTGAACCCTACCCATAAGGTACTCAGGGATCCCTTGCTTCCCTTCATCAATCGTGGAATTCGATGAGAAGCACAACCGTGTCGCTTTGTATGAATTGTGTATATAAAGGGCAACACCTTCTCCCTGCGTGTTCCTGTCTTGCCCAAGTATCGAGTATCCATCGATTTAAATACATACATCATCAATCCTCTACCCAAAGCACGTCTCAGCCACGCCGAATAGATGGTAGGAGGAATGAGCACTCGTAATGAACTGACGGAAAATACCCATGTGTTTATTTAGCGATATTGTTATTATTATTGTTATTGCTAATGTTATTTTTACTGTTATTACTATTATATTTTTTGTTATTATTATTGTACTTGTTATAATTATTGTTATCAGAGGATTTTTTTATTTAAGTTCTTTGCGAATGATAAAAAACATAATCTTCTTTGGAAACGATGATTACAAACCATGCTATTCCATCATTTCCGAAAACTACCCTGCAAAATAAACACATTTAAAAAATCCACCACCACAACCTAGCCGACTTATTAAGAAAAATAACCACTTAAAGACTGTCGTCAAAAAGTCCCTATAAAATTTTCTCTCCCTCTTCTCTATTATTCATTGTTTGTTATTCACGCAATAGCTTCTAGCATATTCTTATTTGTAAAACGAACTATTCAAATGGGCCAACCCGCGGCCCGTTACATATCAGCGCGGCACTGGGCAGACGGGCTCCAGGAGCTGCAGGCGACATCGCGGCAGAGCAAGAAGCAGCAGCGAGTCTACGGATATACACAGCTTCAGCGGCAGCAAGGCCACACAACCTCACGCCTCTCAAACAGCAGACAGCACACAGCGGTGGAGCGACGCTGATCGGAAACAGTCGACACACGCAAGCAAGCTGCGAGCAGGGAAGGAGTTGCAGCAAAACGGCGACATCTCGACAAGAGAGGGAGAGGTTTAGAAAGGCTTGAGTGGGATCTTCAACATCACACATCAGGAAATGAAATAAGGTATATTTGTACCTTGTATTTATCTACCTCTGCTTGTGTGGCTTTATCTCGAAAATAATTTTTTGCTCATTTTATTTCAGCTAGCATTAGTTGCAGTGCTAGCTCTTTGCTTGACCTGCTGCTATATTGTATAAATATCTATGCTGTTTCTTCTGCTATCTCTCTATCAAACATTGCTTATACTCGCTTTATTTTTTTTGAGCGAGTTGGATTGTAAATAAATGATACTCTCTTGTCTACACCTTCCTTACCCTCTACCTACATCTATGCTTTATTACTTAAGAATATAGCTTAAGTTTGAGTTTATAATTGTAATTGAGGCATTACGCCAATTATTATTTTTATTTACTTATACAGCTTGTAACAGTAGATTTGAGTCGCTGAACCAGTTGAACGAGTCATATATATAAAATATTTTGGTGATTTTAATAAGGTGAGTTTACGTCATTCGCCTTTTTACGCCAAATAGTTCATTTGAATTTGTATTGACTTTGAGTTCTATATACTACAGGGCTAGGAGGAGCGTTCCAGTGAATCGTGGTCATCGTACTGAGGCTGATCACTATTATCTCCGTCAATGATTATACTATTTTGCTAGAAATAGGAACATACTGCCCTATATAAGCTGCTTTATCGCTTTCAGGCTTGTTCAAGGAGGATGGTTCAGCTGTAGGGTGCTTATGTAAGCTTCTCGTCACTTTTTTTGATTGGTTTTCTTGTTTTCTTTTTACTATTAAAGGTTGGCTGTTGGGACGGTGCAGGCGTTGATTCTAAATGGTGAACGCAATTAAAAGTAAGTGACTACGTGTTTGAGTCTAGTATTCGTATCTTTTCATTTAGCAACCACAGATGGAAGCCTGCAGCACCTGCTTTGTGTAAATGGGCAATCAGCCGTTAGTTTTATGCCGAGTTTGCTCTTGTATTGTAGTATCTTAGCAGCTCGAGACGCAAACAATCTTTGTAAATAGATGCTTGGTAAACGTTATTCGCACTTTTTTCTCTTTTTATATGGTATTATTCTCAAGTTATGGTGTACTTTATACTTAAATATTTTTGGTGGATTCTTATGATTTGAGTTTTTGTTGGAAGCTTGCACAATTCTCTTTTCTTTTCTGAATTCATGGTTTGGATTGATTGTTTTTTTCTTTCTTTCAATTTCTTTTTTTGTCCTTGTTTTTTTTGCTTAAAATAGCAAGCTTAGAGCTGACGTACACGTCAATCGAACTCGTTTATGACATTCACCTGAAATCAGTTTGAGAGCTTGACGGGCCAGGCGGCCAGACGAACCTGAGCCAACGAGCTAAATCCTAACCTAGAATAAGCTACAGACACGTAGTAGTTTAACGTTAGGTATCTTAGTTTCTCTTGAAGGTAGTGAGATATATTCACAGGATTTGTAGGATTAATTCTTTGTTTGGTTAGGTTGGATGTAAGTTTATTACGATGGCATCCATAGATAAACAAGAGCGATTGCGCACTAGAATAGAGAAAGCGCATATAAATTATAAAAAGCTGGGATGAATTTGATTCTAATCACAATGAGTTGTTGGAGGATGATGAGGTCGACACCAAGGAAAGCTCCTTCATTGACGATGTGTATAATATAGTAGAGGAATCCTATCTATTGAATATAGGGCTTTTTCAGGACTCGTTGTTTGAGTACGCTGAAGCAGAGACGAGTGTTAGCTTGCAGGTGAATCCAGATATTCCGACACAGTCTTTGGATATTAATCAGACTAAATTGCCTACATTTAAATTACCTTCATTTTCTGGAGATATAAATGATTGGGTCAGATTTAGGGACACATTCCATGAAATGATAGTCAAAAGGACTAATCTAGCCAATTTATTTATAGTGCATTATCTTAGAACACCGTTGAAAGGCGAGGCTGCTGAGCTGCTTGAGGAAATACCTGCTACTGGTGAGAACTTTCTTAATGCATGGAAGGCGGTCAAGGATTATTATGAAAATACGAGATTGTTGATTACGAAACTTCTCTCGAAATTCATGTCCATAAAATCCATGACAGCGGAGTCTACTCATGAGGTTAGTAGGGTACATGAAGGTACAAAAAATATTCTGCGAGCGCTGAAAATTTTAGGAAGTCCTCTAGGTCATTGGAATTATTTTACAGTGTTCTTGACAGTTGGTAGGTTAGATCCGCAGATTCAAAGAAAATGGGAGGAAATGGTGGCCAAATCAAATGCGCCGCACCAGCCCCCTAGTTTTGAAATGTTGGATAAATTTCTTGACACTGAAAGGTTAGCTTTATCGCAGCTAGAAAGTGCTCATTATATCTCTTCAGTCGAAAAGAATTCAAAGGTTCGTTCAGATAGTTATAGGGAAAAGAATTATTTTCAAAAGAACAGAAGTTTTAAATCAGTGCATGCAGCTCAAGAAGGCGAGAGTAAAGGTTCTTCATGCGCTTTATGCCAGGGCGCACATTTTATTATCAATTGTGAGAGTATTCAATCAAAATCTCTCTTCGAGAGAAAAAATTTGGCAATGAGAAAGCATTTATGTTTTAACTGCCTGTCCAATCACATGGTGCAGGAATGTCAGGTGACAAAAAGATGTCAATACTGCTAAACACAATTCCATGTTACATTTCACTCGGAATATTCCAAAGGTTGAGGTAGAAAATGTGGAACCACGCAGTTCTTCAGTAGTTGCTACTTCGAAACCAAAAATTGGTATGTCCACTAATTTTCTTCCAATATCTGTGAATAATAGTGAGAAGTCAGAAAGCGAAGATGTAATATTAGTACCAACTGCATGGGTTTAGGTTTATGCTGGCAATGGTAGGCATCGGTTGGTCAGGGCGATGCTCGATCATTGTGCTCAAGCATTCTTTATTTCCGAGGAACTTTGTCAAAGTTTAAGGCTCGAGAGAAAGTCTGTTAAAAGTAAAAAAAGAGAGTACCAATTACGGGAGTGGGAAACAATAAAACCACGATTTGCAAAAGTGAAGTGAACTTCACTGTGAAACCTCACTTTTTCTCCACTTTTAGCTGTGGAGCTACAGCTTAGGTACTACTAAAAGTTACTGTATATAATCCTTTTACAGGACGATCAATGGAATGGGATCATCTTCGAGGCATCACGTTGGCTGACCCTCGATTTGGCCACTCGAACAAAATCGATATTTTGCTGGAAGGACGAATATACTCGCAGGTCATAGAACAAGGTTGACGTAAAGGCAACGACGAGAATGCACCGGTTGCGTTGCGAACGCTATTAAACTGGATTGTCTCGGGACCTACGTCATCGAGTATTAGTCAAAGGACTCCAATCACAGCCAATCTGCAAGTCAACGACATCGAACTCAATACATTGCTGCGAAAGTTCTGGAGATTGAGGAGGTACCTTCGGCACATAAATTTCTTAAAGAAGAAGAGAAATTATGCGAGGATTTTTACTAAGCTACAGTGAGTCGTAATCCTGATGGTAGATATTTGGTATGGTTACCTTTAAAATCTAACATTCCATCCACTTGGGGAGATTCCTATTCTGTAGCAATTAGGAGGATGTATAATTTAGAAAAACGGTTCCAGAGAAATCCTAAATTGCGTGAGGCTTACATCGAGTCCATGATGGAGTATGAATCTGCAGGTTATATGCGTCGTTTTATTCCCAAGGATTTCGAGTCTTGCTTCTTTCTACCTCATCATGGAGTGATTAAGGAGAGCAGCACCACGACGAAGCTACGCACAGTATTCAATGCGTCAGGCAAGATGAAAAGCGGGTTTTCACTCAACGATTTTCTCTACACAGGTCCACACCTTCTTCCAGATATGGTAATTTTACTTACTAGGTGAAGATTACATAGGTTCGTTTTTGCAGCTGATATAGCTAGAATGTATCTTCAGATACAAATGCACGAGGCAGATCAACATTTGCAGGCCATCGTTTGGAGAGCGGAGGAGTCCCAGGAGTTAAAGACGTATCTTCTTACCACGGTTACGTTTTGTTTCGTTTCTTCTTCGTTATTAGCTAGCTGGACTCTTAGGCAATTGGTACAGGACGAAGGAAGGTCGTTTCCTATGGCTGGGGCAATTCTGGAAGAAGAAGATGTATATATGGATGATGTATTGTCAGGACACTGCACCTTGGAAAAGACGAGGGCCAAGCAGGAGCAGGTGATCAATTTGTTAAATAGTGGAGGGTTCAAACTTCACAAATGGTTGTCTAACGATCCCAAACTAGTTGATTGGCTTCCTCAGAACGTGTTGACGTCGGAGGCAAATTTGAAAGTTGGTTTAGGGTTTTCAGTATTGGGAATTGCATGGAATCCAAAAGACGATTGTTTTTATTTCAATGTAGCTTTGGAATCTTTGGATATGCCCATTACTAGAAGGGTAGTTTCTACAAAAACTGCAAAGTTGTACGATCCACTCGGCTAGATAGATCCAATTATTCTTCTATTAAAAATCTTCTTGCAATCGCTTTGGGTATTGACAATTTTTTCGTTGGATAGGTGCACATCAGTCGGAGCAGTCATACGAGCTGCATGGTTTCGCTGATGTATCTAAATTAGCCTATGCAGGAGTAGTATATTTACGGATCGTAGCGGAAAAGTCTCAAGTTTATTTGTTAGGAGCAAAAAAAGGGTTGCCCCTACAAAAACTCTGCCCATTCCTCGATTACAGTTGTGCGCGGCTCAATAAGTAACTAAGTTTACTCATCACTTTGTAGAGAATCTACATTTACCCTCAAGTAAAGTTCATTTATGGTCGGATTCAAAAGATGTTCTTTATTGTCTACAGGATATTCCAGCAAGATGGTCCTCGTTTATAGCTCACAGGTGTTCGAATATCGGCACATTGTTGCCTGATGCATATTGGCATCGTATAAATTCCGCTGACAACCCAGCTGATATAGCGTCTCGCTGTGCTTTAGCTGAGGAACTTATTCGGAATGATTTGTGGTGGCAAGGTCCATAGCGGCTACGTGAGAGCAATCTTGAACGGACTCGAGCTAATGATTTAGATTCGGAAAGGCTAAAAAGTAAAGAAATAGTAGAATCTTGTGTTTTAGCGGCAGCCACTTGCCAAAGTTTTAATCAGGAATTATGGTCCTTATTCGAGTCATACTTATTTTTGAGTAAGCTCGTGCGTATCACTGTATATTTTATGCGGTTTATCCGTAACATATCGAAGAATGCTTCTTTCTTTCAGAAAATGTTGCCAGTTTTGCGCGATTTTCCATTGCCTACGCAATCAGATATCATGGGAGTCGAAGTTCGGCATGCTAAATTAGTCTTGAGTCGATCCATTCAGCTTCATCATTTTGGATATGAATTTGAAGTTCTTAAAAAGGGACAAGATCTTCCTAAAAACCACTTTCTAAAAAGCCTAAATCCGATTTTAAAGGACGGTAGATCTGGGTGGGCGGTCGTCTCAAGCATTCAGCTTTCAGTGAGGATGAAAATACCCGATCATTCTCCCTGCAGATAGTATTCTCACGAAACTAGTGGTGTGTTATTATCATCATTTAACCTTACTTGGAGGCGCGCAACTCACGTTGGCCTGCGTGAGGCGTATGTTCTGGATAACTAAACGCAAGCTAAAAATCAAAACTTTTATTAGAAATTGCGTTACTTGCAAGCGCTTCAACGCTGCTAAATCAATTTAAAAAATGGGTGATTTGCCTGCAGAGCGCACTCAACCTGCTCGCCCTTTCTCATGTGCTGGAGTAGACTATGCAGGGCCATACTGGCTGCGTACGTCTAGGCACCGGGATTATAAATCCTACGTGATACGCACGAGCTTACTCAAAAATAAGTATGACTCGAATAAGGACCATAATTCCTGATTAAAACTTTGGCAAGTGGCTGTCGCTAAAACACAAGATTCTACTATTTCTTTACTTTTTGGCCTTTCCGAATCTAAATCATAGCTTCGTGATTGCGAATGCGTGAATCGTCATGATACAGTTAATGAAGCTTCATCTTTCCTGAAAAGATAAAACAATTATCTGCAGAGAAGTCCGGTGCAAGATGGCTATATGCGACTTTAATGCTATATAAACAATGCGTCTTATAATGTATGTGTATATGTATATATGATGTGTGTGGATGTACGTACATCGTCCTTACTAAAAATGTAGGTAATTATTCACCTGATGGTTTGACACGATCTATCGCCTGATGCAATCACCTAATAAGATCACTTGAAATAATCATCTGCTTATAAGCTAATTTATAATTTGAAAGGTTTGTATAGGAAAGATGTGTTCAATAAATGTTAAAAACGTCAAGCCACATATAATGGGCAAATCTCTGGAAACTTTAACCTTACTATTATTGATATTTCACACACATTTTTTATATAATCAAACTATGTTCAATAGTTTTTAGTAGGCTTATGCTATTCCTTGAAGTTCAAAGATATTATCTCATATATTTGTGTACGAAGTTTATGTTATAAATTAATTATAATTTCATACCGAACACGCAAAATGTCGCATGTTTCAAATGTTATTTTCCCATCTTCGGATACGTGAGGGATAATTATGCATGCAAATTACTTGATACAAATATTTAAGAATATATTTTGAATTAAAGAAATATAGGCGAATTGAATGATACTACTTATATTTTCGTACTACTTAAGAATATAAAGATGTAAGCATCCAAATCTTGTTATAAATTTTTCATGTAGCATCCGAAAAACGCATAGCTTTTTGAAAATTGTTAACTAAAATATTTTTAATGCTGTTTCAAGCATATTGATTATAAAGCTACGGGCACATTGAAGATGTGCGTGTTTTATTTTTATATAAATTACAATGTTTTCGGTTTTCTATAATGATTTTAGAAGGATACAATGAAACGAACAAAAGACATGTTGCATTTGAAACGTTGATGCACACTGGCAGAGTTAATTAAAATATGTTAAGTAAGTCATTAATACATAATATTTAACTAAATTTATAAGTCAAGTGTTGCCCTATGCGTAGATAATGCATATTTATCAAGAAATATAATAAAAGAGGCTTTATCGCGTTCGCAACGCGTGGATTAGTAACCAACCGCAATATATTGCAGCCGTTGACGTGCTTTTTTTTATATATTTATAACCTACATCGATGCGTTTAAAATACAGCAATATAAAGCTATGTAAGTAATTGTGTCTTTGCATGATAAAATCTATTAGGTCCATCAGGTAAAGAACAAAAAGTTTACAGATTTTCTATGTATATATAGATATATGCATTTACACTTGTAATGTCAAGCGCGCTTCAATCTCATGTATCTGCTTTAATTTTTAATCAATTAAAAAAGTAATAAATACGTGTCCATTATTTTTTTGTTCTCTTCGTGATGGAACTAATAGTTTTTCATTTATTTTTGTGTAAAGTCCCAATTATAACAATACTATACAGTTAATAAAATAATTTAAATTTAGAATGTTTACTTTTATTCTTATAAATAAATAATTTCATATTTATTATTTTTTCAAATCCGTGACTTCTTCAAATAATAGAAAAGGTTTTATATACATATTAAATAATATTAATATAAAAAACCTTCGAAGTACGTACGAAAAAAATTTCATTTTTATACAATGAAAACAGTTTAAAATAGAAATATTACTGAAACATCATCATTCTTTTTTAAATCTGTTTCAATATTTTCTATTTTATAAACAATAATATATTGAGTATAAAGTTAATCAAACAATATAATTATGCATAAAATAAAAGTAAAAAAATTGTAACCTCTTATACGTATATTTTATTATGGCTGTAACTTGCATAGGCACGTACTTAAACCTTGTTCATGATTGAATAGTTACAATTTAGAGTACTTCGAAGTCAGGTACCAAAAATTACTGCTGTGGTCCTAAATTCATTTTTATTAATTTTCGTTACTCAAAAGTTAAAAGTTCCAAAGATTTGCCCATATATTTAAAGCTTCATATTAAAAGTAAGCTCCATATTTGGATAATAATGTCTATGTGGACCGACAGAACTGTGCGTTCTGAAATTTAACGTATTTTGAACATTACTTTTGCATTGATATTTTTAGCGGATCAATAAACTGATTATTCAGTTGAGTATATTAGAGTCGTCCAGTATGAACAAATTTTCAGTATGAACATTTTCGAGTTCTGTGCTACCATCGCTTGGTGGCGACGCCTCATTAAGGAGGTTCAGGGGTTTTACAAAAAATCAGAGAACGTAATGAAACTCGCACATATCATTGTTTAAAGAATGAACAAGTTCTCTGAATTTTTTCAATATTTGTTACGGATGTTATATTTAAGATATTCGACTTAGAAGTTTGCTCGTTATACATGGACTCTTATGGAACTCGGCTATCAATACAGTTTGACGTAGGGTGCGATGTGTGTAAGAAACAGAGAATGAAATTAAAAAACTATGTACGTTATCAAGTAACTCATTACGAAGCTCTGTGTAAAATTTGAACGCGTGTCACCGCATTTAATGAAATGATCAAGCTTCTATCGATTTCGGTTGAGTCAGACTTAGGGGTATTAAATACGAAACAACATTTTTTATTTATTGCTAATATTTCGACGGCTTTTCATTGCCGTCCTATTCAAAACTGTTTTATTGGAATAATAATTTATATAATTAATAAATACACCTGTATACGATACTTGAACTAACAGTTATAATTTTTACAATAAATTTACCTTATAAATAGAGACGAAAGTGTTACATTATTCGGAGTCAGTACAATGTTGTCTTATTATTACACGTAATCTACCTAAACAAATATATTTTGTTTAATTTTTTATATTATACTTTATATTACAATAGTACCTGTTTATTGCACATTCTTTTATTTTGTCTCACTCACTTTCTTTCCTTTTCTTTTTCATCTTAAGACTAACGTTGAGAATATCTAGTTTGCGTACGAACTGTCATGCTGGTGTGCCATATAGGACGAGATTGCGAAAATGAAATTTTGGACAAATAGTTATAGATCGCGTTTCCCGATATCGGTCGATAGTCAGAGGTGGCATCACTTATCAGTCCAGATTTTTACCATCATTATCTGTAAAGTTCGGTGTTCTTTGGCGCGTAGTAGAGCAAAACTTGAATATATTTTGAAATTGTAATTTTTTTATTTTATACGTTGTTATACACTTTTTGATCTTAATCTGTCGACCAAATACAAAAATGTGCAATAAACAGGTATCATTGTAATATAAAGTACAATATAGAAAATTAAATAAACTATATTTGTTTAGGTAGATTAAGTGTAATAATTAGACAACAAGGTACTGACTTCGAATAATGTAACACCCTCGTCTCTATTTATAAGTAAATTTATTGTAAATATTTCAATAAAACGGTTCTGAAGTGAACGGAAATGGAAAGCCATCAATACGTCAGCAACGAATAAAAAATGTTTGATATTTAATACCCCAAAGTCTGACTCAACCTAAATCGAAAGAAGCTTGATCCTTTAAATTCACGATTGAGTGATAGATATAAATTGTAATTCTTAAAACTGTAGAACAACGTGTAGGATCAAGATTTTGAGGTTTTACAACAGTAAAATTTATTAAGTATTGATATTATTAAGTATTGATAGCATAAAATTTTTCAGAATGATTGTTTTAAAACATAAAAAGTTTTCTCGTAAAAAAAAAAGAATAGGTAATTTTATGCTCTTTTAAATGCATTTAAACTGAATAAATAATATTATTTCAACCATACAAAAAACCTGAAAAACTAAAATTAAAAAATCAAGAAACCGTTAAAAACAAAAGCACATCGATAAACAACAAAAATTATCTTTCTGACCCCAAAAGAAACATCATTTAAAAAAAAACTAAAAAAATAAGCCCTATAACCCTAGAGCAATACTCATCTACATCCATCCACATACACACGCACACACGCACACACACACACACACGCACACACACACTCACACACATACGGACACATATACTGCCATTTTTTAAAAATAATGTATTTTGATTCCTAATGTCTCAGAATATGTTTCTATAATGATTTTAGCATAACTTTTTTTTACCATCGTTTTACAAAATTGTTTAAATGGGTTTGATTTTTAAAGGCTAAAAATAAAATGTAACTTAAAAAAAATATCAAGTTTCACTCATTATAGGTTCAAAAAAGTGTCAGAATTTTTTGGAATCGGTTGATCGATAAAGGTTGCACCAGCTACTTTTTGTATAATCCTTAATTTTTTCAAGAAATAATAGGGTTTTCAAAACAAAACAAGAATAGGTTGACAAAAGGGGTTCAAAATGTATATATAATCACCTAATGTCACCATTAATAAGTTAGTAAAGATCATTGAAAAAGTTTAAGAGTTACTGAGAGATTTATAAAAATCACAGGAGTCCTCCGATAAAGTAAATATATTATAAACAACCATTATACAGTAAATAATATTAAACAGTGTGAATGAAATTAATAAGATGCATACACTATTACAAAACTGAACTAAAAACGCAATTTTACCTTAAACGTAGCATCTGTTGCCTTTAAAATTATTATATCTTTAAGTTAAAAATAATGAAATATGTTTTTTCATGTAAATTTCTAGAAAGCTTGCAATGTGTCAGTAGTGTGCAATATGGGCATTTTTTAAACGCTCTTTTCTTTCTATAAATTGTTAGAAGCATATTTTCGTCACGAATTTTCACCTGAATAGTTTACATTCTTGTCGAGTATTACCATCTAAATCTTCTACAATATTGTTTAAGAAACAACGTAAAAGTTCGAAACGCGCATTTAAACTCAAGGCGACCTATCGTATCCCTAGTCTCTCTTAATCTAAAGTGACGATACGTCACGGCATCGGGTATGCGATCTGGTGCCTGCTTGGGATGCAGAGGGCTGCGCTCGGGCTCCAAAGACTGTAAGACGAGAGAGACAAATATCGGGGCAAGCCGCGAGTAATTGCCGCGCGAGGGCAGGATACGTGCACATCAATCTGGCCGAGCCCCGACCGGTGAGAGAGATCGCGGAGATCGGGATTCAGGCCTGTCTCAAGCGTGCGTGTGTATGTGTGCAGATTCGTTGAAAGTGATGCGGATTTTTCTGTCTTCTCTGCGGCTGTATTATTGTTTTATATTGCGCAGGGAGGAGGACTTTAGGGCTTCTTGAGGTCAATGATTTTAACGCGGTAAGTGACGGAGTTTATTTGAATGTAGGGGAGATGTTATACCTGCGTTATATAGGCGTAAATCTTTGTGCACGCTTGATGGAACAAACATCTGATTAAAGGCGTTTCTGAGATTTACCGACATGAGATTAAAAGTTTTAGCGTTCGATCAGATGTTTGTTTAGTTAAGTGTACACATAGAATGTATGTTTATGATTAAGGGAATATGTGTTAGACCGTCCTATACTTTACTTGCCGATATTTATACCAATAAGTTTTGATTTTCACAAAAAATATGCATTAGAATAAAATTTTCTTTTCAGAAGTCCTTTCTTTACAGAAAATACGTAGCTTATACTTGAATTATTATCAGAATTTGTAATAATTTTCAATTTTGATTACATTTTAATTGTTCAGCTTGTTACGGATAGAATTCGTTAGTTATAAGAAAATGTAACTATATAATAAGTTTCTACGCAAAAGGTCTCTAAGACGTTGTATATAGTTCAAAAGCGATAACGTTCTCAAGTTTCATGTGTTTGCGGCAGTCGGCGGCGACTTTCGGTGGCGTGAACGGCGTCTCATTCTAGCTTAAGAAAAAATGACGCAGAGATCAGATGTATTTAGCCCTTGTACAGAGCAGTTATAGTTTCAACGCGCGTTGTAACAACCAGTTTAATATATAATAATAACTATTTTAAATACAACTTGAGTATCAATTATTTTAATAAAAATCCTTAGTATAACTACGTCCCGAACACAGCTATATATTTTACGTAAATAAAGTGACTCTGAGAAGGAAATTTGATATTGATACTCAATTTCTAAGAAATCGAAATTTTTTGATAATACGTTTCGACTTGTAAAGTGGGTCTGACTCATTCTCTAAAAAGTGATCTTATCACACCTTTATATGGCTTCATTAGGAGAATGAGATTTATACTATTTACTAGCATGCAAACATGTATGCTAATTAAACAGCCGCTGAAATTACGGTTAAGAATATAGACAACTATGACGCGTTTTTTTAAATGCTAAACTCTTTAAAAGGAATGTATATATCGGCAAATTCGCCGAACTGTTGACTTTTATGTTACTCTTAAGTTTAAGGCTTTAAATGTTAAATATTGTTTATTTTTGGAGTGAGGTTTTTCAAATGACATACTTGTTTACATGGCAATGTATTCCCAAATAATTCTACTCGTATAAAAAAGTTTAAATAATGAAATACCTCTAAAAAATGTCAGTTTCCGCTGCGTATGAGCAGGATTATTTCCATTCTATGCATGATATATATATAGCCTTCAACGAAGTTGTTAATGATCTCAGACTCATATATATGCTTAAGAGGGCTGGCCTGGGACAAAAAGTCAAGAAAATCATTTTTTTATTGCATATTTTGATAGAAAATTTCTTGTACAAGAAGCTCCTGCAACCCGTTTTATGATATTAAGTTTTGTTACAGAATTATAGCTAAAATTTCAAAGTAGTTTCTTTTTAATTTAGTGAATTTTATGTAAAAAATGCTATTTAAATAAGTTCAAATAATTAAAAATTCAAAGAGTCTTATTTATATATATATGATAAAAGTCGAAGCTGTCAGAGAGTAACACGTACATTATACCTATATATAGCGAAATTGACTGAAAAACTATACTCTCTCGCTGTTTTGAAATTTCGCCACCAGATGAAATTTACATGGGATTCTTGGCGCTTCGGTATCGTTTCAATGCCAATGCACTAATGTAGTGCAGAATGTTCCTCTGGAACTGTCTTTCGTCCAATCACTGACCAGAACGCCGATATGCTCTATTCGCAACTTCTGTATGAACGTTGTGAACGCTCTTTAGTGTTGTTTACTTTGAGATTAACCTCTCAAAATATCTGTGCTATTTTTGTATAAAAATATTGTACATTATTCTTAAATTAAAACTTATATTCACCAGCCTTTTTCAAAGCTTTATAATTATTGTGTAATACTGTATAAGTGTATAAGTATATAAGTGAATACTTATATAAGTATGTATAAGTGTTAAAGTTCATAATTGTATTTTTTTGTAGAAATTGTAAGAAAAGTTGTTTGTGGGGGGTTGTGTATAAATATTTATATATGTTTAGTGTCAAATCAGTATACAGTGTAAGTATAATGTCTTCGAGTGCCATACCAAGGGATGTTCAAGGTAGAATATTCGGTGGCCCTGGAGTAGTATATGTACAGCTGAGCGCGCCGGAGGGGGCGTGGCCTGGTGTCGCCAGAGCTCTCGTCCGGGGCACAGTTCGTGGGTCCGTGCTGAGGAGTGGGGTGTTACGCTAGCTTGTATTATATCTCTGATGCAGACACAGTGGAGAGATGCGCGCCTAGTGTTCTAGGAATGGGGGAATGTGGTATTATTGCGGAGATGCACACAGCCTGTGACAATGGTGGATATGGGGAGTCTGAGGTTGGCGATTTATATGTTACTAGCTTATTTGAATTAAATAATAAGAAGATGTAATAAACATGTGGTATGATTTTACTGTTTTAAAAGTTAATTAAAGAGTCAAATAATAATTGTTAAGGGGTAACACCAGTCTAAAATTAAAAAAAAACGATTTTTTTGGCTTAAACGATATTTTGGACTTTTAAAAATCATATCCAATTGGTTTTATACAGAAATAAAATTTGTAAGAGGTCCAATTATCGTTTTTTCCGCAGCGCCTCGGAGCGCGCCGTGACGGCTGCATCAGCCACCACGGCGCGCTCTGATCTATCGACTATGTAGTGCTCCTACCTATCCAAATTCTATTGCTTATGGTCATTGTGGTTCCTCAGAAGTCCACCAGGGTGTACTAACACTGAATAGAAGTGTGTGTGTGTGTGTGTGTGTGTGTGTGTGTGTGTGTGTGTGTGTGTGTGTGTGTGTGTGTGAACTAGTACAACTGCCAAGCGACGCCGTACAGACGCTTTATTTTCTTTCCGTACATTTTCGTTCAAATATTAATAACGTGTTTTGTTATTGTTAAAGTTTTCGAATAAACAATATGAGTTCGAGAAAAGTCGTGTATTGTGACGAAAAAACCGGCCAAGGAGGAAGGAGTAGTGCAAAAAGACCGAGAATATCAAACCGACGGCCGCAAAATCGTTACGAGCTGGAAAAGCCAAGCCTAGAGAACGTTAGTACATTGGCTAAAAAATTATCAAATGTAAACTTCGATGATTTTGAAGTAAATGAAGGTTTCGGTTACGGAATTCTGAATTTTGTAGCAGTGTTCTCCGCGATATCGCAAGCTCTTGTATGTAAAAAATGCAAATCCGATGTAACGTTCACCGAAACTGGAAAGCGAGACTTGGGTTTCAAAATTATGATTTCCTGTAAACACTGTGATCAGATTACTATTCCTAGTTGTCCATTTATTGAGAAAGGATATGATATTAATCGCAGAATTGTTCTTGCCATGCGATTACTAGGAATAGGATTGAATGGCATTATAAAGTTTTGCGCCTTCATGGATCTCCCGCGGCCAATTTCTTAATCGTTTTACGAAACAGTTGTTAAGAAAATTGCCATTGAAGCAGAAGCTGTTTGTAAGCTCAGTATGAAAGCTGCATCTAAAAAAGAACGAGAAAAAACTGACGATCCAAATGGCATTACTGTATCTGGTGATGGTTCGTGGAGGAAGCGTGGTTTTTCATCTCTTTACGAGTTTGTTTCACTTATCGGCTGGTATACTGGCAAAGTAGTCAATGATTTGGTGAAATCTAAATATTGCAAAGCTTGCGAATTTTGGAAAACCAAAACTAACACCATCGAGTTCAAGGATTGGAGCCAAACTCACATAGATGAATGCCAAGCGAACCACGTCGGCACCGCAGGAAAGATGGAAGTGGACGCCGTCATCGAAATGTTCCAGCGCTCAGAATCTTTGCACAATTTGAAGTACGCTAATTACGTAGGCGACGGAGATTTAAAAACCTCCAAAGGAATCATAGATTCTGAGCCCTACGAAAAGTTCACCGTAAAAAAAAAGAATGTATCGATCATGTGCAGAAACGGATGGGTTCTCGTCTCCGTAATTTGAAAAAACAAATAAAAGGACTTGGAGGAAAAGGCAAGCTACTGGCAAGCTCATAGACGAGTTGGCAATTTATTATGGTTTAGCAATTCGTAGGAATCATGATTCTGAGAAGAAAATGCACAATGAAATCTACGCAACGCTGGACCACAAATTGTCTACTGATGATCAACCGAGACACGAAAGATGCTCGCACGGAGAAACTTCATGGTGCTCTTGGCAAAAAGCTCAAGCTACTGGAGAAGATTTTGTACGTAAACCACCTCTCTCTGAAGAAGTTTCTAAAGCGATTTCGACAATTTATAAAGAGTTAAGCAGTGACGATCTACTTACGCGTTGCTTAGGCGGCTTCACACAAAATAGCAACGAAAGTTTCAATGCGACTGTCTGGTCTATGGCTCCAAAATCTTTCTCTAGTGGCAAACACGTGCTCGATACCGCAGTATATATTGCTGCAGGTATCTACAATGATGGTCTTTCAAGTGTCATGAAGCTGATGCAACACTTGGGCTTGACAATCGGACCGAACTGCTATAATTTCTGCGTGGAGGCGTTCGCGCGTCGCATCAAGTTTTCCGAGAGATCCCTAACAGACGATGACAGAGAGGCCCGGATGTCCTTAAAATCAGTCAGGAAGGAAGAGGAGGAGTCAGACATTAATACAGATGGCCAAATGTACGGTGCAAACATGGCAGATTAGAGGTATACCAAAATTTCAAGGATTTAATTGCTTCGAAAACTTTAAACGCGTTTTTCTCGAAACGGGTTTTTTCAAACTGGGCGCACTCATAGCTTCAACACCATTACATGGATCGACTTGCAATTTTTACAATAGCTAATATATTCTCCATCGAAGTACGTAGCCGTTTCTTGATATTTTGAAAATTACTTGTTTTATTAACAATTTACTACTCTTTTTTTAGTCGAAAATTAATACGTTTTGTTCAGAAATGCACAGTTTCTACAAAAATTGGAATAAAAAAAAAATCCTATGTACTTCGATAGCTATTAGTATGTAGCTTTAGAAAATTTTTGGTTTTTGTTCCAGCTCTCACGGTTTTCGAAGAATTAGTGTGCCCACGGAGATCTGCTGTAGCGCCGCCATTTTGTACAAAAATCATAATAAAAAAAGTTTTTTCATACATCATTATGTGTTAAATGAACCATCTAAATATGAATACTATTCCTTTTCCCATAATCCCAGAATAAATTGTCAAAATTAGGCCTTTTTTTCGGCCTCTAGAGTGGTGTTATCCCCTAAGAGGAGTCAAGAGGTTTAAATAACAAATAACAGAGGTTTAAAAAACTTATATTTATTGAAATGGTATAGCGCTAGCTTGTATTATGTCACTATGTACCGAGGAGTGGAAGGATAGCGCTAGCTTTTAGGCATGTGCAAGAGTTGACTCGAGCCGGATCGAGCTTTTTGCCCCGAGCCCGAGCCAGCTCGAGCCGAGCTTAGAGCTCAGACGAGCCGGCGAGACGGACAAAACCTCGCGATCTCGTCGAGCCTATGTGCGTGGACGAGCTCTCTGGCTCTTTCGCAGGCTCGTAAGCTCGAGAGCTCGCGAGCTCTATATCCAATATTATATAAATTTACTTTACCATTCTTTCTTTTATATATGATAGTACATTTTGTAACAAGTGAGGTATAGTTGCCCATAGCGTACGCGGGCACGAGTTGACTCAAGTGGCGCTATTGGCAACTATACCTCACTCGTTACACACTGTAATACACACAATATTTTTTATCATAAGTGCGTGACAATATGCTGATATGCCGTGCTGTGGTGCCGCGAGCGTGTGTTATTTTCATAATAGCACGTATGATAAAGAACTATAATTATATAAATTAAAAGACTTTGTTGATTTGGAATCTATTGTGTAACTCGCCTCTGGCTTTCTATTTCAAATAAGACTAATGCATTTTATAATTAAACAAAATATATATAATTCAACTTATTGTATTTCTGTGTACCAAGTCTATTTTCGGATTTTGATATCTGAGAACGATTTGAATTTATATAGCATTCTATATACGAGTATATTAACGCAGGCATAATCACCAATCCAGTGGGATGAGCATCCACCGCATGTTACTTCAAAGTGTTACTTTAAAGACGTATTTACACGAAAAATATTTACGGTAAAAAGTTTTATAATACTACAATCTATCATCAGGATCTATTTGATGGCAATCAAAAGGTAAGTATTATTAAATTTACTTATTTTATTTTTTTCTAAAAATTTATTAAAATTAGTTCAAAGTGTATGATAAATTTAGTTTATTTTTGTTATGCAATTTACATATCGAATGATTCGTTCGCTACAGTTTTCACTAAATAATTTTTAAATACTGATTTTTAATTTGCGGTGGCCCAGTAGAATGATATTTTCTTGAGTGATTAATTTGCATTGTGAATAGTCTGCGCGTTTCAATTCTGCAAAATCATTTTATTCAATTCTATTGATAACAAGAATTTCAAGATCAATCATTTTATAAACTTATCATAGGAGTTCATTTTGAGAATTAAATCTTTTTATCCCATAGTATAATTTAAAGATTGCACTTAAGAGTCTGGAACTGCAATAAAGTACATCCCGTTTTCATGAACATAAAGTGTTGGTTTCTTCAATCTGAACAAATATGATAAATCCGATAATATTATAGGAAACGAGAAAAGAAACTGCGACACAGATCACAAAGCGAAAAATCCTCCCTCGGTTTTACTTTTGATTTACTTAGACCGGGGAGAATTCGAACGCGGACCGAAAACAGAGACCCTGTTAAATATTGACCTAAGATTTTACTTGATCGGTACTAAACATAGTAAAATATTAATTTTAATGGTATCTTTAAACTAGATTATCGATAATTACCATTAGACATTCTTACTATACGATATTTACTTTATTCGAATTCGCCCCGATCTCCCCTACTACTTTTCATTCAGGTGTGGAGCACATCAACTGTGCTTGACCGTGATTGGCGCTAAGGTGATCTCAAGTAGCAAAATACCAAGTCACAGTTTTTTTAATGTATTGATTAGTCGCATTAATCAATCGCTGTAGATAAATGTCACAATTAATAATTTTTGGCCGGCTTTATTGTGTTTTACTTGTAATTAAAAAATACGGTGTGTAACAGGGACGGAAACGGCTTTCTCAGACTCGGATGTCGTTGTGAGCACTCGTATTGAATCATCAATCAAATTAATAATATTCTAAAGAAAGATACGACCTCGTAAAGAGTCCATATTAACTGTAAACATACTACGTTCGTCGTCACAAAAACAATAACATCGATCTTGAAAGCAAAAAGGTCAGCGGTGAACAATGTATGTCCCGCATGCTATAGTCTATAGCATTCCCACCTATTTTCAATAATACAGGATTCTCTCAGTCTGCTTCTAATGCCCAGCAGCATACGTTCTTTCACTGCGGTTTCTTAGTTTTTAAGTAAAATGGATAGTAACGATAATTCGCAGGATAGTGTCAATTTTGGGAAAATTATACAGAAAAGACAAGTGATAATTATGTACATTGCAAGATATGCGAGAAGCCGATCAAACAATTTGGTAGTACAACAACTACTTTGAAAAGGCATTTTGAAACTCATGTAAAAAAAACTGAATCAGGTAAAGAGTGGAAAATATATTTTCTTATGTATGTCATGATCTATTGTGTTTATTAATCTACACTGACAAAGAGAAAACGATATCGTAAAAATGTACAATATTGAAATAAAATATGCCTATTTATTTTTTATGCAAATAATATATTTTCTCGAGAAATGTGTAAATACAATTTTTTAATTTTATGATATTATATCGGGACAGTTATGATGTATATCGCTGAAGTTACGATATTGTTTTCTCAGTGTATGTCTATTTGTTATCGCATCACGTGAAAATTACTATATAGATTTTAATCGCTTATTTTTATTCGTAATTTTATTGTTTTAGTATCTAATTGAATTCTTGATTAATATTATAATAAAATAATGCAACATTAATTATATTAATTCTGTTTTAGGTAAATCAACTAATATTGTAAAATGTAGTTCACAAAGTAAAGAGGCTGTTGAATTGACTAATCTAATCGATGAGATGATGGTTCTTGATTATGAGCCATGCAACATGATTAATCATAAGGGATTTCGTCGGTTTCTGGAAATTAAGTATCCGCAGTATGAAATACCATGCAAGACGACATTTTCGCGGACAGTTTTACCGCAGTTATACAACAGAGAAGTTGCAAAAGTGAAAGCTGAGATTAGTGCCGATTTGGCAGGACGTATGTAGTAAAACCAGTACATAATTAATCGCTTAAATTAAGTAAGCTGAATATAAGTACATTTTATTTGATTACTGATAAGTAATGGAATAAAAAATAATTAATGCATTATCGATAACACAAAGTATTAGTTTATCTTTAAAATGTATATATATTATTAAATTTGCAAAGAATATATTCTAATATATCACTAGCTAAACTTATTTTACAGTCAAAGATGATCATCTATTTATTTGACTTATATAAATTTTGAAAGAAAATTATTATTAACCCCCTTGCGCAGAGAGCCGAGTATACTCGTCAAAACGGAGTTGTTCCCGTATGCAGGAGGACGAGTATACTCGTCCAAACATTTTTTATCATAACTTTTGAACAAAATAACTATAAGACATCAACGACCCCGCAAATTAAAGCCTAGAATATATGTAATAAGATAGCTGGAGTTTGAAATACGATTTTGAATGTTTGAAATTATTATAATCTGAAAAATAAGAAAATTACGTTTTTTTATACTTATTGTATGCAATTGTAAAATCTTTCGTAAATTGCTTAAAATAGCTCAAAATAGCTTGAAAACCCTTACTCGGGATTTTCAAGGTCGCTTATTACGATTCTGCAGTTATAATTTCATAATTCAAAATGGCGGATCTATTATGGCGGCTGTTAAATTTATTCCCGAGATTTATAAGAATATTTTCTAAAAATATGAACGTAAATAAGCTTTTAACATTATCAATATTATATCTATTATTAAAATTTCAAAATTCAAAATGGCAGATCCAATATGGCCGCTACATACAAAATTCCTGTATATTATTTAATAATATATAAAACAATCGTATAATTAATACGATTGTTTTCAAAGAAAATAACCATACATGGGTTTGCGGGGTCGCCGATTACGAATCTGCTGTCAGAATTTCGATATTCGAAATGGCGGATCCAATATGGCCGCCACATACACAATATCCGGACATTACAAGTTTATTTGAAGAAAATAACCATACATGGGTTTGCGGGGTCGCCGATTACGAATCTGCTGTCAGAATTTCGATATTCGAAATGGCGGATCCAATATGGCCGCCACATACACAATATCCGGACATTACAAGTTTATTTGAAGAAAATAACCATACATGGGTTTTCGGGGTCGCTGATTACAAATCTGCTGTCAGAATTTCGATATTCGAAATGGCGGATCCAATATGGCCGCCACATACACAATATCCGAACATTACAAGTTTATTTGAAGAAAATAACCATACATGGGTTTTCGGGATCGCTGATTACAAATCTGCTGTCAGAATTTCGATATTCGAAATGGCGGATCCAATATGGCCACCACATACACAATATCCGGACATTAGAAGTGTATTTGAAGAAAATAACCATACATGGGTTTTCGGGATCGCTGATTACAAATCTGCTGTCAGAATTTCGATATTCGAAATGGCGGATCCAATATGGCCACCACATACACAATATCCGGACATTAGAAGTGTATTTGAAGAAAATAACCATACATAGGTTTTCGAGGTTGCTGATTACGAATGTGCTGTCAGAATTTCAATATTCAAAATGGCGGATCCAATGTGGCCGCCACATACGCAATATCTGGACATTACAAGTGTCTTTGAAGAAAATAACCTTACATGGGTTTTCGTGGTCGCTGACTACTTATTTGCACTCAGAATTTCAGAATTCAAAATGTCGCAATTATTATCTCTGTTATAGAGTGAAGTATTAAAATTACCATCTAAACTGCAAAATTTCTGGATATTACGTGTTATTTAAATGAAAATCCCCATAATTAAGTTTTTGGGGACGCTTATTACAGATAGCCAGTATCTTAACATTCAAAATGGCGTATCGAATATGCCGGTTTTAAAAGATATTGTAATATGTTGGCTGCAGATAGATAATAGAAAAAATTCTGACATAGTGTAAACTGTTGGTTAAATCATAGTCAAAATTAAAAATCTTCTCGTGTATGGTATATTTCAAAGCAAGGACTAACGCACAAAGGTACTTCACAATTCGGGCAATAATAACGACTCTTCTTCCTCATTTTTTTTTACTTTATCAGTGCTTTTGTTGCAACATACAATACATCTTCTCGTAGGATTTTCCTTACCCAAACTACCTGGTATTAAGTTAGGAAAATGACGTTGTTTTAGACTCATAGGAGTCGATTCTTCGATTACAGAGTTTTCAAAGCGAGGTCTTGATGTATTTAGTCCATTTTTCAGATGAGTCTTTATTATTTGCAAAATTGTGTGCATATAAAAGGTAAGATGTTCTTGCTTCTTTTGGCTGTATTTTTTGTGCATTACATATCCATTGAATAAACATTGCTTAAGTAAGTGTCGAAATAATTTCTTATACCATTTTCTTTGCTGATTTCTCATTAATGAATACGATGTCATTTGTTGGTCAGCTTTATCCACACCTCCCATTGTTATGTTATAATCACAAACTATTGCTGGCTTTATCTTTTTTGGGCCGAATTTCGACTTCACTTCCTTGAGAGAAACATCGTGACAGGTACTTATAAGAGAGATCTCTTTTTTGTCATGCCATTTTACTATTACCATGCCGTCTTTCTCCCAGCAAGCAGTTTCACCTTTCTTTAATTTTATTTTAGAAAAATTTTCTGGTAGTCCGTTGCGATTACTCCTTAAAGTTCCATATGCATCTGTCTTATTAGCAAGCAATAATTCATACAATTCGAGGGATTTATAAAAATTGTCCATAATTAAACAATGTCCTTGTTTTAAAAGTTTCTCACTAAGAATCATAACAATCGATGCAGTAAGACCATTCTGTGCATAAGTGTTATCTTTTTCAGTTTCTTTGCCAGTGTAAAGAATTGTTTTTTAAATGTAACCAGTTTTGTTTTCGCACATCACATAAAATTTTAAACCAAACCTTGCACGTTTACTAGGAATGTACTGTTTCCAACTTATTCTTCCTTTAAATGACATAAGACTTTCATCAATGCAAATATCTCGCTCAGGATTATAGATTTTTTCAAAGTTGTTATTTATCGCCGTGAATAATTCCGAAATTTTTCTCAGTTTTGGATTAGGGTGAGTTTTTGGGTCATAAGCCTCATTATCTGAAAAATGTAAAAACTTCATGATTTTCTCAAATCTTTCTAGATACATTAATTGTTTTACAAATGGAGTCTCAACCATTTTATTTTTTTACCAATACCAGCGTTGTTTTGGTTTTATTATTACCGCTTGATATATAAGTATTGCAAAGAATACCCACATTTCATCATGATCAACAGGTGTCCAACCATATTTTTTACGTGCCGATTTGAAAGAATATTTTCTTTTTAGATACTGTTCAACGAAACGATTACTCTCTGTAACAACAATATCCATAACATCATTATCAATGAACAATTTAAGGTAATCCAGTTCTTTCCAATTTTCATCAATCGTGACACTGATACCAGGATTACCTGTAAAAGGAAATCGATTCACTTCAATAGGCTTATTTGAATGCACTCTCCTCCAATTTATCAATGGTACATCGTCTTCATGTTTGTCTTCTGTTTCGAACTCATTCAGAATTTCGTCACCTGATTCTTCTTCGCTTTCTCCAGATGAAGAGTCAAAAGCCTCTTCATCAAATACGCTATCAATAAATTCATCTGTTGTTTTATCATTACATGGGTTTGGCCATTTTCTTGGCATTTTTCTGTTGCTATTTTTCAATAGTTACTAAAAATATATATTTTTTGTAGAGAATTATAAGTTCAGTAGTAAGTAGACCACAAAAACGTTTAAACTGAATATAAATATTCTGATAAGTATATAATAATTAAACGTAGGTGAATATTACACTTATAGTAGTAAGACTATAAAGTGTAATCGTTCATTGTTTTAATTATAGTATAAATATTTCAAATAGATCATTATTCTAAATATTAGAATAAGTCAAACTAAATGCTTATTAACATGAGCGTATAACACATACAACTTTATCCGTTAGCCTGCCATTCAGACGTGATCTCTAACACGGAGAATATATTGAAGACGGTCCATACTAAATGTAGACTGGCGAGTATTGGGAACGCGTTTCCTTATATGCCCGACGCCTCGCTGTTCTGTTACAGGGAAGCGCGCCGTGTGAGTCCCGCCGCCTAGCGGCAAGAAGCGGAGTTGTGTTCACGTGAGCCCCGTGCCGCTCGCTTCGCCCCCGTATCTTCATGTTCAGCCTTTTCACATTTACAGCCCTATAATCCAAAAACATTTATACACATTAAAACATGGGTTTCGTTGAAAAAATCGTAAAATCTCAAAATCTGTTTTGTGACACGTTCGTTTTTTGCTGAGAAAACTTGCACAAGTCCCAAAAACCCATGTATGGTTATTTTTTTTTAAACGCTCGTCTTATACAAAAATTGTTTATGTGGCGGCCATATTGGATTCACCATTCTGAATTTCGAAATTCTGACTGCAGATTTGTAATTAGCGACCCCCAAAACCCATGTATGGTTATTTTCTTTAAAAACAATCGTAATATACAGGAATTTCGTATGTAGCAGCCTTATTGGATCCGCCATTTTGAATTTCGAAATTCTGACTGTAGATTCGTAATTAGCGACCCCAAAAACCCATGTATGGTTATTTTCTTTAAAAACAATCGTAATATACAAGAATTTAGTATGTAGCAGCCATATTGGATCCGCCATTTTGAATTTCGTAATTCTGACTGCAGATTTGTAATCAGCGATCCCAAAGACCTTAAAATCATTCCCCTCGACGTTTTAGACTTGCTTTGAAAAATTACTGCATTTGGAAGGTATTTCTGGCATGATAACTCCTGCGCAGGGGGGGTTAATCAATGCATCTTTCATATGCGCTAAATCAAGCGCTTGCTTCGCGGACGGAAATATAGGTCAGATAATTAAAGATCCATGTACTTCTAATTGTACGATTTTATTTGATTTTTGATTAACCGAGAAAATTGAGGATCAAGACTGGATATTTATATTGTTTTTTGTTTTGTATATGTGACAGTCTGACCTATATTTCCGTCCGCGAAGCAAGCGCTATATATACATATATCCCCATAATTAAAGATCCATGTACTTCTAATTGTACGATTTTATTTGATTTTTGATTAACCGAGAAAATTGAGGATCAAGACTGAATATTTATATTGTTTTTTGTTTTGTATATGTGACTGTCTGACCTATATTTCCGTCCGCGAAGTAAGCGCTTGATTTAGCGCATATGAAAGATGCATTGATTAATAATAATTTTCTTTCAAAATTTATATAAGTCAAATAAATAGATGATGATCTTTGACTGTAAAATAAGTATATATATATATATATATATATATATATATATATATATATATATATATATATATATATATATATATATATATATATATATATATATATATATATATATATATATATATATATATATATATATATATATATATATATATATATATATATATATATATATATATATATATATATATATATATATATATATATATATATATATATATATATATATATATATATATATATATATATATATATATATAGAGAGAGAGAGAGAGAGAGAGAGAGAGAGAGAGAGAGAGAGAGAGAGAGAGAGAGAGAGAGAGAGAGAGAGAGAGAGAGAACTTAAAGGTCTAAATAAATTTTGAGGATCAAGGAAAAATAATTGTTTGAAAAGAGTTTGTGTATTGATATACACAATACAAACAGTAGCATATGATTCCCGCAAGTCTATTTTTTCCCACAAATTTATTTTTTTCCCGCAAATGCGTTTTTTTCTAATTATTTTTCTCAATATTAATATACATTTTCAATAAATTCTAGTAATTACCTGAAATTCTTCTTTTTAAGTCAATAAAATGACCACACTTAAGTCGAGTATATAATGTACCATTCCTCTCGATATTTGAATTACTTGAAAAAAGTATGTGTGTGTGTATGCGTGTGCATGTATATAAAAAAGCACGGTGTGTATGAACAGGAAAAGTATATATATATATATATATATATATATATATATATATATATATATATATATATATATATATATATATATATATATATATATATATATATATATATATATATATATATATATATATATATATATATATATATATATATATATATATATATATATATATATATATATATATATACTTTTCCTGTTCATACACACCGTGCTTTTTTATATACATGCACACGCATACACACACACATACTTTTTTCAAGTAATTCAAATATCGAGAGGAATGGTACATTATATACTCGACTTAAGTGTGGTCATTTTATTGACTTAAAAAGAAGAATTTCAGGTAATTACTAGAATTTATTGAAAATGTATATTAATATTGAGAAAAATAATTAGAAAAAAACGCATTTGCGGGAAAAAAGTAAATTTGTGGGAAAAAATAGACTTGCGGGAATCATATGCTACTTTTGCCTCGCTTTTAAGGTCAATAGAGTGGTCATTATGGTCGAATCGGCAATAATAATATATTGTGTACTAAGGGAATAAAGTAGGCTTTTTTTTACACTGAGTGTGGAGATTGTAGTACGAGTCAAAGGCGAGCAGGCAAAGAAAGCACATTTCCGGATTTCGCGTTTGTATATGCTTGTGAGGCGTGCCAAATTTGGTCATTTAAGTCGTATTAGTGAAACAATTTTTTTCAATTTCTTTTCAAGTTTCTTGTGTTTAATAAAGAGCTTTATTGCCCGCTGGTAGAAAACGGCTACTTTTGACCCACTTTACATGTATGAAAAGCTGCCGCAATCGCGTATGTGTTACAAAAAATACTTTTTCCCCACACCTGCATCGAAAGTACCACTTTTCCTCCCGGGCGCCTGGAGAGAAATGTGTATCTCGCCTTTGGCTCGGGTGGCATTTTACACGTGCTATGGACTCGCCAATTCTTTACCTCCCTAGATGCGTAATATACTATATACTATTCCTCCCGATGATTGAAAAATTCAATTTTCGTTTGTCAGGCATAAAAAAGAGCCTTTTTTATACAGATATTAAGGAAAACTCTTTTTTAGGAATTGTATCCCTAGCAGCGGCTACTGATGGGTGGTCTTCTCGCGCCAGTGATGGATATCTCTCTTTTTCAGTCCACTACATAACAACCAAATTTGAGAATAAAGTATTTCAATTGGGAATTACGCATTACACAGAGAGACATACAGGACAAAACATTTACCAATTTCTCATTGATTGCTTTCAAAATTGGAATATCGATATAGATAAAATGGAGCATGTATTCTTTGTAACTGACAACGCAGCCAACATGGTTGCGGCTATAAAATTAAATAAAAAATGGATACGCATTCCATGTTTTGGACATACGCTGCAACTTGTTATCAAAGATGTTATTAAGGTAAAATAATGTAAGAATATTATATATGTTTGATCTTCTTGTAAATATGATATTTACAATGTCTTTATTGACCTGTATATAAATTTTCAATCTATTTTGAATAAAGTCGGTTCTCCAGGGTACTACCTTAACTTAAAGAAAACCACATAACGTATGATCTTACTTTTGTCTTTAAAATTTAAATTATTAAAATTATGCCTGCTTATTAAATTAGATGTTTATTTATCCATGTAAGACATGAAAAATCTCGTATTCACAATGACGATACAGTGAATATTATAACGTTTCTAGCTTGTGTTGTATGCGATTGTGAGTAATTGCGAATTACTCTGCTCTTAGGTTTAAGTTTAAGTATAGAAAGAGATGAATCCGTTGAATTGCCTATCTTTCTAGTATTAGACTTTTATAAATCAGATTTCAATCAAGTTATTTTACTAGCATTATGATGAACATACAAATAATATTGTGACATTATCACTGCAGCATGACTCTAAATCTGAATCTAAATCTGAATATGTGAAAATCAGTTATGAATAAGGGCATAGGCACTCATTCTAAGTTAAAAGTCGCTCACTTACTAAATACGAGAGCGAATCTGGACGTAGAATAAGTGAATATACACTTATTCAGATTTAGAGGGCACATATACGGCTCATAAAATAATAAAAATCTTGTCTTTTATATTATAAAACAAAACAAAACTTTCTAAAAATTTTTAATACGTGATTTTCTGATTCAGTTTATTATCTCAGAAAGCCAATAAACGCGGACAAATTTTTTTCAATTTCTTTACATTGTTTTTATTTGAGAAAAACTGGAAAATTGGGCTTATACATTAACCGCAGTGAAAGTGTTAAGGCCAGGTTACTCCAAAAAACGTCAAGTCCGCCAATTTTTTTTTTTCATTGAAAATGTTTCATTCAGCTTGAGGCCATAGCCAATTCAATACAGAACATGAAACCGTTTCGTTTTTTGCTTTCAGATAATTCGTTTCCAAGAAATGATGTCATCCATCTACTAATTAGACGAGTTTCAGCAGCCATTTTCAAAACCGCCATTTTGAACAAAAAAAAAATTTTTTTCAAGTAATTTAATATATGTACTTTCATATGTAAAAAAAATTGATTACTCAACATGTTTTGTACTATGAATAAAATTTATTGAAAAAAATCACGTTTTTTGGAGTAACCTGGCCTTAAGATATAAAACTTTGCATATACACAGAAAAATGTCGTATTAAATATTATAATTTAATTTAATTTAAAAAATAAGTTATTAAAAGTTTCGATATCTTGTGTTTAAAAGCCCGTACAATAGTTGACTACTTTGCCCGATTAACGCACGCTAACGAAAAATTAATGAATGCTCAATTAACAACAAATGAAGGTTCAAATAAAAAAACCTTTAAGATTAATACAAGATGTTAGTTAGCACTAGATGGAATAGTGAATATGCTATGTTTAAAAGATTAAAAGAGTTGAGAGTTCCACTTGGTACAGAATTAGCTACCTTAGTAGCAACATTGAAAATGAAAAGTAGGTATAGAGACAAAAATTGAAAATTGCAAGTCATTTTGTGTACATTTTACAGGAATGTAATGCTTTAATAATGTAACGTATTTTACATAGATGTTCCTGATAATTTTACAAATGAAGAATGGCAACTAATTGAATTCTACATTAATATATTGCGTCCGTTTGCGTCGTCTACAGAGATGATAAGTAGAGATACGTATCCAACTATATCTTCCTACATTCCTTTGATCTCACTTCTGCGAGAAAAGTGTGAAAAATTGAAGGCCTCATATAGCTACGAACAAGAAAAAGAAGAAGAAGAAGAAGAAGAAGAAGAAGAAGCAGAAAATATTGATGATAGCGATAAGCAAATTAAACCTCTGAACGTGGAAGCTGAAGCTTATGCGTTCGCTTCAACTATGTTTGATAGCTTATCAACCAAATTCGATTTTGTGCACTTGAACAATGAATCGCTCTTATTCTCAATGATGATCGATCCGCGGTATAAAGTAGAGGTCATCGAAAACAAAAAAGAAGTTTCAGTAGCCACTACGAAATTAAAATATAAAGCCACATATTTGTGGAAAAAATATATATAAAAGAACGTCAGAGTTCAAGCGAGGAGTCCAACGAAGAAGAAAGTGATAGAAGTGACGAAGGTAAAATAATTTGTTTATAACATATGGTTTCCGAATAGTGTCAGTGTTTCGGTTAAAATTCAAGATAGATAAACAAAATATTAACTTTTTATATTCAAATTAAAAAATTGATTTTCCTAATTGGGATGTTGCAAAAAATAAAAAATAAAATTTTTAAGTGTATTAAGGGGTTATATATATCCCTCAATTTTTTTTGTTTTTTCCATTTTTTTTATTGGCTTAAATCTTGCCAAAACAATCCTAGAATCAAAATCTACAACGCCCAAGTACCGATTTAAACTCAAAATTTTTTTAAATCAATTTTTTCCAAACAGCTTTGATGCTCCAAAATCACAATTTTCGCTTATTTTAGCGATGCTCGCTTTTTTGAATTTCGCGGCTTTGGAAATTAGTAGAAGTTACCTACGATCGATATCGTGTTTTAAATTTGAATTATAGAGGTCGCTACATGACATTACGACGGTGACAGCGTCTTTACAGCACGTGTTTACTCACACTTGCCCTGTGTTTAGTCGATCAGCAGTTCTCGTTGTTTACGTTGTTATTTTGAGTTTTGCTTTACTTTTTAACTGTGAATTATATTTACAAGTACTTAATTATGAGTGAAAAGGTGTACAGTGGCCGCAAAGGCAGTAAAACAAGAAGTACAAGTACAAAACGGAGTAAAATTAGTAAGCGACGCCCGCCTAACCGCCATTCGTTCGAAGGCGATTCGGAGCACGTTAGTACCTCGGCTAAGAAATTGAAAACTACTGATTTAGATCGTGACCGCGATGTTGATAATAATTTCGGATACTGTTTCATCAATTTTTTCGCTGTATTTACTGCTCTTTCTGAATTAGTAGTATGCAAAAAATGTAATGGTGACGTGCGGTTTTTAGAGTCGAACAAGCGTGGACTAGGCTTCAAAATTATTGTGTCTTGTTCGAACTGTAGTGATGCTGATATTAACAGCTGTCCTGTAATAAATGGTCGTGCTTATGAGATCAACTGCCGTATTATTTTAGCTATGCGCATCATAGGCATAGGCATCAACGGTATAAAAAAGTTCTGCTCTATGATGGATCTTGCAAAGCCTGTTTTTCAAACAACTTACAGTAAGATCATAGTGCCGGGAAAATGGAGATCGACGCAGTTATAGAAATGTTCAAACGCTCAGAAAAACTTCATAATATCAAATATTTGAAATATATCGGCGACGGCAATTCAAAAACATATAAAGGTATAGTCGACTCAAAACCTTATAAAGATTTCATCGTCGAAAAAAAAGAATGTGTCGGACACGTTCAGAAGCGCATGGGAACGCGTCTGCGCAATTTGAAAAAAACAACGAAAGGTCTTGGCGGCCGAGGAACGTTGACCGGAAAGTTAATTGATGAACTTTCTATTTATTACGGACTTGCTATTAGGAGAAACTACGATTCAGTCGAAAAAATGCGGAATGAAATTGGGGCAACGTCACTTCATAAATTGTCGACGAAGGAGAATACACAGCACGAGAAGTGTCCCGTCGGAGTAAACTCTTGGTGTTATTGGCAGCGCAGTACAGTACTTGGTACACTTGCAACGTACGAGCATAAGAGTCCAATGCATGAGGATGTTTTTAACGCAATAAAACCCATTTATAATGAACTCAGCTCCGACAACCTTCTGTCACGCTGCTTGGGTGCGTATACTCAGAACAATAACGAGTCGTTTAATGCTGTAGTGTGGTCAATTGCTCCAAAGACGGTGTCAAGCGGTAAGACTATAGTTGACATTGCGACTGACGTAGCCGTTATTATCTTCAATGACGATTTCTCGGGTCTGTTTGCCGTTTACGATGCTCTTGGGTTGACTGTTGGACCAAACATGTACGAGTTTTGCGTGGAAACGGACGCCAATCGTCAACACCGCTGAGCATCGTATGTCCGATATCGCGAAAGAGGCCAGGCGCAGCATTACGTCAGGCAAAAAAAGAGAAGAAGAGGAAATGAAGGCCCTGGAAGGACAATTATATGGTGCAGGGATAGCAGACTAAAGGTAACAAAATTATTATGGACTATATTTTTGCGATTCTTAAGATTTATAGCATTTTGAAACTTCAACGCGTTTTTCTCGAAACCATGTTTTCAAAATCGGCAAGCAGTAGAAGTCAAAAAGTTTACATCCGATTGATTTCAAATTTTAACAATAGCTTCATTGTTTGATTATCTAGTGAACTACACACGATTTTAGCGATTAATTAACAAGAAAAAAGTTATAAACAATTTACGTCGATTATTTTCGTCAAAAACACGATTTTTTGTTAAAACAATCGCCATTTTGCGAAAAAAAATTCTAAAAATATAATCATGTGTACTTCACTAGAAAAACTCATGTAGATAATAGAAACTTTTTTTTTGTTATAGTTGGAGTTGGACAAGACTTGTACTGCTCGCCGCGGAAGACCTTTTTGAAAAAGCGGTTCACGGTAATCACTGCACAGCCGCCATTTTGTAAAAAAAATATTAATAACAAATTTTTTTCTCTTCTTCAAGACTTGCTTAATCCAATGTTATATTATTTGTATACCTTTAATCTCAAATGTTCTTAAAAAAAATAATTAACAAAGCCTTGTTTTTTAGCGCATAAGGGGGATATAACCCCTTAATGAGGTAGAATAATGTAAAATAATTAGGTCGTATTTTTTGTTTTTTCTTAAAACTCATAACGTCAAAAGTTATAAGATATAAGATATAAGTTATAAGATATAAGTTAAAAGTTATAAGATGTTTAAAAATTATAATTTATATATATATATATATATAAATTATAATTTTTAAACATCTTATAACTTTTAACGTATTTTTTGTTATTTCTTAAAACTCATAACGTCAAAAGTTATAAGATATAAGATATAAGTTATAAGATATAAGTTAAAAGTTATAAGATGTTTAAAGATTATAATTTATATATATATATATAAATTATAATCTTTAAACATCTTATAACTTTTAACTTATGGAGTCTCGTTCGAACGCTCGAAGAGTAAGCACGTGTTTACAGGCACGAGCACCTGTTCGCGAAATTTGAGTGTAGACCGTACTTTCGCGTGTGAATCTATATACCTGTGATTTTGTTCAAGTTTCTACGTGTCAACTCGAGGGAATTTTTCCCCTCGAATTATACGAGTACAAAAAAAAGCACACCATGAGTGTCTCTGGCTCTCAGGGCTCTCTTTATTCAAGTAACACTAACCAAGTTTTTACTAAAAAACAAGCTACATACTCATCCGCAGCTCAAAAAGAAATATGCCCCACAAGAAATCAAGCCGTTGTAATAGACTTTATCGAAGGTCCAACATTTCGAGATTATGCCCTGGCCGTTGGAGGTATCATTGGTCCAGCAAACATGTTGTCTATCTCACGTATATCTCAAAACCGTGTATGCATTTATTTGAATTCTGAAGAAAAAGCCGATGCACTAATTAGTTCACACAAGTGTATCGCAATTAACGGCAAAACTCTAGAAATCAGACCTCTTAACTCCAAGACTAAGCGAGTATTAATATCAAATGTGCATACTTCGATCCCAAATGCAGCAATTGAAGCTCTACTATTCAAGTACGACATCACACCTAAGTCGCAAATTACACGCCTTAAAACCGGACTTAATGACGTAGGATACACACATCTGCTTAGTCATAGAAGACAAGTCTATGTTGATCCTATCGATATAAACAAAATGCCAGAGTCTTGCCAGCTGGAACACGAAGAGGTCACCTACTGGATATATTTCTCAAGCGACAAACTTTCCTGCTTTCTTTGCAAGGAAGAGGGACATACAGCCAAGTATTGTAAGAATGCTAATAATATCAAAAGCGATACAGCTCCGAGCATAGACCGCTCGAAATCTCAATCAAAACAAATTGACACAGGCTTAAATGAAGGTCAAACTAATACTCTCTCCGATCTATCAAACAACAAGAACACCTTGTTTTCACATAACAGTAACTATGAAATAAATAATTATACTCCCTTACCTGTAAATACCAGAAAGCGTCTACCCGCAGCTTCTACTATTTCTTCAACCACAACCACGGAAAATGCAAATCCACTCCCAGTAAATACTTCTCAAGAGGAATATTCCGAAAACACCAACAAGCCTACTTTTAAGCCACCTAAAGAAGGAAAAAAAGATAATTTCAAAAATCCAAAGAAGAAGGTTAAAATGAACACAGTACTCTCCCTAGATGATTTCATTGCCCAACTACAACCAGCGGAAACCTACTTTAAGGTACACAACCTGGAGCCTGTCATTAATTTTTCTGAAGTAGCTAAATTCCTTCATAGTTCACACGGCAAAACCGATCTCAATAGCATTTTATTAGACTTTTCTCTCAAGCAAGAAACAATGAAAACTATGTTACTAAGTATCTACGATTACTCGCACTCGAAACTAAAATCAACCATTACTAGAACGATAAAAAAAATTGACAACGAAGACACGCACTCAAGTAATATTGACTCGTCTGCTTCAGAAGCATAGGTCCTCACTCGCTCTTTATAAAATTTAAAAAATGGCATCTAACAATCCAGATACATACACCAAAAATTTAAAAGTACTTTTCTGGAATGCACGCAGTTTCAACCAACGACGGGTTGAGCTACTACACAAGATTCAAGAGTACGACATAGGCATTTGTGTCGAGTCTTGACTAACAAAAAATGATAAAAAAGTTTTTTTTCTCGGATTCGTAACATACAGACAAGACAGGCATCACTCAAGAGGAGATGGCATCGTCGTCTTTATACGTAAGAATTTAGCGTTTAAAATCATCGAAAATATTAGAAGTCCAGATATCTCTGTAGAACTATGCGGCATTCGCCTCAATAATGTTAAGTCCGCCTTAAATATTATAATATGCTACCGCACTCCAGGTATCGTTCTGACTAAGGACCCATGGGACTCAATACTTGACAACGCAAACATAGATAATGCAATTCTGTTAGGCGACTTCAATGCACACAACACACTATGGAACTGTAAATACTGTGACTCTAACGGCACTAAACTCAGTAACTCTATAATCTCCCATAATCTTTTTTTGCACAATTACAACACTCTCACTCATATAGACACTCACAGACATGCTAAGTCCAACATTGACCTCATTCTCTCTACTTTAGATATTAGCGACCAAATTAATGTAATTGCGCACGACGAGACCTGGGGTTCCGATCATTTTCCCTTATTTATTGAAATATATGTCGAAAAATATCTTTATGAAAAAAAGACCTTTAAACTGAAATCAGTGCGTACAAATTGGCAAAAATTTGAAAATCATCGCAAATATAGTTCTACACTATTTTTAACTGATAACTATGATACTCTACCTACTCATGATAAATATCAATTGTTTTTTAATACAGTAATAGAAGGTAGTAATCGCGCAACCCCCAGAAAAGAAAAAACATGTACGCAAAAAAACTATAAAAATAACCCGGTATCATGGTGGGATTCTGACTGCGATAATATCAAAAGATTGCGACGAGCTGCATTTAAAAAGTGGGAAAATACTCTTGAATTATCTGATTTAATCGAATACAATAAGTACTGTGCTTTGGCAAAAAAAACTTTTAAAATAAAAAAGAAGTTTGATTTTATAAATTTTTCCGAATCTTTAGACTTTAGAGTAGATAGTAAACGTGTCTGGGATAAATGCAAAATTTTTATAAACAAATGGGCTACGACCTCTGTTCCCTCTACTACACACAATCTACAATCCTCTAACCTCATAGATGAAGCTCTTGACAAAATATGCCCTCCTTGGGTCCAAACAAATCCTTTCAACCGTCCCCTCTGTCAGAAAAATAAATTCCTCAGTTCAGCCTTTACCTTCGTAGAATTTAATGCAGCGTTAGACTCCAAAAATTGACGGTGTTGATTTTGAAATCCTTCAATACCTACCTACAAATTACAAATTAATTCTTTTAGATATTTTTAATGAATTATATACAAAAAATCACGACTATCCAGAGAGCTGGAAGCATTCTTTTGTAAATTTCATCCCGAAACCAGATCGTTCCAGTTTTCGCCCTATCTCTCTTACTTCTTGTATATGCAAGCTATTTGAGACACTTGTCAAAAACCGACTGCAGTACTGGATCGAAACAAACCAGTTACTTCCAACAAATCAAAATGGCTTCCGCGCAGGCAAATCATGCATCAATAATTTATCCAATTTAGCTCTTACTGTCAAAGAATCCTTTCTTAATAATGCCGAAGTACTCGCGGCTCTACTCGATGTTAAAGGTGCTTTCGACAATGTCTGTATCGATATCCTTCTCGAAAAACTAGCTCAAATCGGATGTCCAAGCAACCTTATTGAATTTATTCACTTTATAATGCATGAAGGCTATATTCACACGGATTGTTTAGGTGATGATACGCGACATACTTTCAAAGGCGTGCCTCAAGGTGGAGTACTTAGCCCCTTATTATACATACTCTATGTTTCTAGCATTACTTATGGTATCCCAAAAACCGTCCAGATCTCTCAATTCGCAGACGACATTGCAATCTACATTAAGTTTCACTCTGTAAAAAGAGGCAAAAACCTCACAGAAATAGCGCTAAAAAGAATAAAAAAAAATCTTCTTGAGCTTGGACTTGAACTTGCACCTCACAAAACTCAGGTTATACACTTCAATAACAAAAGAATACCCCCAGGCAGTATCGAAATTGCTATAGGTAACATATCTATTAAATCAACCCCCACAATCAGATTTTTAGGGCTCATCTTCGACTACCAACTATCGTTTTCTGCTCAAGTTAACGACGTCGTAGACAAATGCACTAGATCCCTCAATATTCTCAAGTTTCTGTGCGGCACCTGGTGGGGCTCTGATCCTGAAACCTTATTAGCACTCTATAAAAGCTACATCAGATCTAAAGTCGACTACGCGAGCTTTATATACTATCCCACCAACAAAAATCTAGGTAACAAATTAGAGAAAATCCAACTTTCTGCTATCCGTACAGCTCTCGGTTACCGAATTACCACTCCCAAGAACATCTTGCTAGCTGAAAGCAAACTGGTTACTATTGCGGAGCGGGCCAAACAGCTAGGTATTTTGTTTCTCCTAAAATGCTTTTCCAATTCCTCATGCCAAACCTATAAACTAACCAAGAAACTTCTTCGGACAGACACAAAATATAAGAAAAAATCCAACAGCGTCTTTTTCGACTGTATAAAATATGTAAATACACAGTCAGCTTTCATTGAATCGGCCAATAATTACAACATGTACTCTTACGACTATGACACAGTAATATCAGATATCGACGTTGACTTGAAACTAGGCAAACCTCTCAACAATCCTCTCATCAATTCCATAATAATTAATAATCACAATGTAAAAAGTGGTGCATTAGCTTTGTATACTGATGGTAGTAAGACTCCCGAAGGAGTCGGCTCTGCCTGTATTTGCCCTGACACTAGTTCAATTATTCAACGTAGCATCAACATAAAAGCATCTGTATACACTGCTGAATGCATCGCTTTAAACGACGCACTTACTTTGTCACTGAGGTATAAAAACCGCGACATTAACATCTACACTGACTCTCTCAGCGTTCTCCAATCCATTTAAACCAAATCCCTCAAATCAGAAACTAATAAATATATTCTAAATATTAAAAAAAAATCCTAGCCTTTCACAAAAACAATCATAATACTTCGATTAAACTTTACTGGATCCCTGCTCATTGTGGAATTCCAGGAAATGAACTTGCCGACAGACTTGCGAAAGATGCAGCGGATTCCGTCGACATTGATGTGACAATGATACCGTACACTGATTTATTTTACGATTGTAAAAGACAAGCTGTAAACAACACTGTAAATTCTCTGAAATCCATTAATAACGGTAAATTATATTTTAATCTATGTTTCAAAGATAACAAAAAACCATGGTTTAAGAAAAAAAATATCTCTAGATTTTTCATTGTTACTATTAATCGAATACGTGCCAATCACTATAATCTACCTCACTCACTATACCGACTCAGTATAATAGACAGTTCACAGTGCGAATGCGGGGCAGGCACAGCTGATGTAAACCATATACTATGGCAATGTAAAACATACGACAGCTTTAGACCCAAATTTCTAAACAATCTCTCCAAAATCTGTATTTTACCTCCACATAATATAGAATCATTGATTGCAGGTCTCAACATTCAAGCTTGTCACTACGTTATCTCTTTTCTGAAAGAATGCGAACTAAAAATATAATATTGTATGCGACTTCTCCATTTTTTTAACCATGTCACTTTCCTATTGTATCTCATGCTATACTACAGTAATGTCAACTAATACAAACATGTAACTCTTTTTTGTACTCTCTTATGCAAGGCTGAAATAAATCTCTCCAGAGGTTTAAAAGGCCTAATAAATAAAAAAATAAAAAAATCTTTTAACTTATATCTTATAACTTATATCTTATATCTTATAACTTTTGGCGTTATGAGTTTTAAGAAAAAACAAAAAATACGACCTAATTATTTTATATATATATAAATTATAATCTTTAAACATTTTATAACTTTTAACTTATATCTTATAACTTATATCTTATATCTTATAACTTTTGACGTTATGAGTTTTAAGAAAAAACAAAAAATACGACCTAATTATTTTACATTATATATTATAATATCATGACGTCACGCGAATTTTGAAGTTATGTATCAACCTTAATTTCTGTTTAATAAAAAAAATTAAAAAATACGACCTAATTTTTTTCGCATATTCTACCAAAATACGAAATAAAAAAGTCATGTAACATTCTAATTCTTTTAAAAAAAAGTTTTAGTATCTTATTTTCAAGAAATAATGAATTTATTCGCTTTAGTTGCCACCACTGATTAGTCATGCTATATCCGTGAATAAAATAATACTTATAGGCTCACAATTTATAACTCTACTGATTCATATTTTATCACTAAACTAAGTTCGAGTTCCACATTTAGAATTTTAATACACTATTTATGGTTTTCACTGTTTTACATTATTTATACGCGCGGAATGTTGTCGATAGGTTATTAGCAAAATGTAATATTTAAATTTAGCTGTTTATCTCCGACTATAGCTGGTCGAGAAATATGTCTAACAATGTTTGAGGCTTTAATTCGATCATATATCGCGATGGTTTTTATATATGTGGAATCTTTATGTTTCAGAGAATTCTATTTACGAAATGTTGGAAAAAAAATTAAAAAAGAAAAGGCGAACTTCTACATTCGGATTGAAAAAACAAATTGAGTTCGAAGTAGATTTGTTATTTAAAGAAAGCGTAGTTGGCATTAAATCTAATGTAATAGATTGGTGGCAATCAAATTTAACAAAATATCAGCATTTGGGATTAATGGCACGGATCTACTTGCATATCCCCAGTATACAAACTACTAGTGAAAGGGTGTTTTCAGCAAGTGGGCATATTGCTACTGCTGATCGATCGCAACTGCTTACTGAACACGTTGAAGAATATTCTTTTTTACATTCAAACTTAAAAGTTTGATCATTTATAATTCAAATATGCTGTGAAATATATCAACTTTCAATCAATTATCTTTGTCATTTATTCTTTAATTAAGGTGGCACCATAGTTCAGATATATGTTGGCCAGGTGTAAATAGTAAATGGGAAAACCAGTTAGCATTTTTTTCTCTTGGATTTAATACACAAATGATTATTATATTCAGAACATTCTAGATTAAAATTTTATCATGAGATAGTTAGCGCAAAATCAGTTATATAACTTTTGAAAAAAGGCGAACTGACTATTTTACTATTAACATATATCTAATCGATAAATAAACTTTTCTGTTTGTTATTCGACAGTTAACAATATTTATACGATTATTTTTGAAGAAAAATTACGTTTAATTTTTCAATTTACAGAATTTTTAAATACTTTTCATTTAATGACAATAACATTCATAATTTTCATTACAAAGAAACAAATAAATTACGAATTTGTTATAGTCTAGGCGCAGCCCTGGGTTTCCGTATGCAAAAATATGTTTAGACTAATAACTTTCTGTGTAGCTTTTAATATAACTTAAAAGTCGATAAGAGCGTATAAAATTGCGAGGTTCAGTACGAGCTCTCGAGCCTGTAAGCATGCAAGCCCAATCGAGCCGCGAGCCTAGACGAGCTCAGAAGCTCGCGAGCTCGGCGGGAGCTCGCAGCTCGCTGAAGCTCGGAGCTCGGCTCGAGCTGATAAAACGGGCTCGTGGCGAGTCCGGCTCGAGCCAAGCCTAAAATTACGAGCCCGTGCACATCCCTACTAACTTGTATTATGTCACTGGACTGTTGTAGACATAGCTGAGGATCAGTGAGAGGGAATGCCTACTTGTAATATTTCGGAGACGCACGCACACATCCTGTGAGGGTACTGTCGGCGCACATCTAAGTTCATGTAGTGCTAGGAGGCTGTGCAGAGGGTAATCAAGAGTTATGCATTGATTTGTAATCTTTTAAGAGTAGAGATAATGTTAAGAAAGGCACCGATTTTTATCTAAAGTTGGAAAGAGTGTTGTAGAGGAAAGACTATGCAAAGATGATGGAAGATGATAGAAAGTGTATGAAAAAAGTACACGAATCGGCAGACCCTTTTTTACAACTGCACCGTAGAAGACATCGAAGCTGCGCTAGGACCATCGTGTCTGCCCACCCGTGCGCTTGACCTTTTTTTGCATGTGGCATGAAGTAGTCGTGCCTAGGGTCCTTTTCTTGCACTCGTTACCACCGAATCAAAGGAATTCTTTTAATTTCTAGTTGCAGAATTTCTTGCCGAGAGCTTGTAATTTTTAGACATTTTCGTTGTACAATAGTTAATAATCTTTACGTAAAAGTAACGGTGATATAACGTTGGCTTCTTAAGCAGGTGTATATGAGTTTTAGGAAAGAAAAGGACATGGGTGTAATGATAAACTAAACACTAAACTCACCTGATCTGACCTCCTCTTCGAGGTTAACCGTGCCCACTGCTCCTGTTGCAAGTATGCCGTCCTGGGCCTCGCAGCTCTCGTCTTCGTGCCCCTTCGTCGGCATCGTTGCCCAGATATCCCTCCTGCTGCATCCCTCGTCGCACTTCCTCGTCCTGGCCACTCGTCCTTCCTCGTTCTCTCCAACGTCGTCTGCAAGCCGTCGACTGCATGCCACATAGCGTGACGTCACCGCGAGCAGACGCTTCCCTTTCCTCCTTCTCACTTCTCTTACTCCCTCGTCAAAGCATGCGCTGCGCCCTCAGGCGGGCTCGGTCCGCACTACCGAAACCCGAGGGTAGCGCCGCGGGATCGAACGGACAACGAGTCCACTTCGTACTGAGCCACGTACACAGACGCTTCGTTTTCTTGTATCAGCTCCGTGCGAATACCAAACCGCTCGTTCCGCTCGCGAATATAGCTATATATATATAAACCGTTTACCGTGTGTGCCGACCAACTTGTATCGTCGAAGGAGGCCACACCAGATTCGAATAAAAGAGTAAGTTGCACAGATTATTATTGTGCTTAGTGCATACACATATATATATATATATATATATATATATATATATATATATATATATATATATATATATATATATATATATATATATATATATATATATTTATATAGGTAATTTTTTGTAAAGTTTGCGTCGCGTGCGTGTCGAGCATCGCGTCGCCGCCTTTCCACGTGTATTTCGTTGCCGGATGTTACTTGAATTCGCGTCCCTGAGAATTAGCTTCTTCCCCTCCCGACCATTTACCGTTTCCCACCGTATCGCGTGCTCACCATAGTTAGTTTATTGTATAAGTAATTTTATGTGTCGGTAGAATACTTGTAAAATCATGCTGCGAATTCACGGAGCTGGCGCTCAACTCTTGTATTTAGATTGAATAAAACCACAAGTGTTCATAGTATTACCCTAAATTCCCGTGTACGATTTATTTCAATTCTCGAATAAAACTAATGTTAAAGCCTGCATGTGCGGAGCAATAATCTTGGCTGGATTAGCTAAAATTATTGTCATAAGCTATTAAAATTTTTAATTACCATGTTGTAAGAAAGGGTCAGCCCTCCGTATATGATGGTACGGAGAATTTTGTAACTAATAATTTAATTTGGGAGAAAAAAATTTAGATTTCCTATCATGACGACATTAATCATTTCAATTTAATAGTTAATTTACCGGGATTGACATGTAAAAAACATTTACGGTATTACTGCGAAGCTTGTAACAAACCTTATAGTCGTGTGTTTGAACATCAGTGTTTAGCCTTATGCCCTTCATGTAATAATTCGCCCGCATGTGTTCCCGAAGCAAATGATATAAAGTGCAATAATTGCCATAGGGAATTTGTAAATAAAAAATGCTACGAGAACCATGTACCAACTGGGTCTCATAGCATGATAAAGACCAAAAGGGCATAACGTATCATTTGTGATGTGGTACAAATGTGTACGTTTTGTCATGAGGTTTATAATAACGCTAAATTCAAACACGATTGTAAACTTAAATATTGCTCCGAATGTAAAAGTAGACATGAAAGAATGTTAGGTGTTATTTAAAAGTAAATGTAGAAAAAACTAAGAAAAAAAAAACCAAACGAAACGGACGTAAATGGACAGCCAGACACATATTTTGTTTTCTATGATTTCGAGACAACACAAAACACACCTCATACGATATCTACTAATCCAGTTAAAAATAGTTTCTTACATAAAGTAAATTTATGTGTCGCACAAAGTTGTTGCGACTTTTGTATAGAAGATTACGATATAACTAAAAACTGTCAAACATGTGGTTTGCGTTTATTCATTTATAAGAGAAATCCTATAAAAGAATTATTAGAATTAGTTATTCGTAAAAAAACCGCCTACCAAAAAATCGTGTGTATAGCGCATAACGCTAAATCTTTTGACACACAATTTATTTTACGTGAAATATCGGACAATTATATTATTAAGCTAACAGGTCTTAAACCAAAAATAATTTTAAACGTGCGTAAAATAATTTTATTAGAATGCGGGAAAACACGTTTTATCGATAGTCTCAACTATATGCCGATGAAACTTGCAAATTTATCAGAGGCTTTTGGTCTGACGCAAACGTGTAGGAAAGGTTATTTTCCACATTTATTTAATACGTATGAAAACCACAATCATTAAATTTTTAATTACATATTTACAAATTTTTAATTTGGTACGATGAGGTTACAAAATCAGGAAAGAAATTTGTTATGGTCAATAAGATACGAGTAATAGCATATTGTACAGATGACGTGGCTGTGCTTCGACGCGCTTGTATTGAATTTAGAAAGATATTTTTAAATTGTTCTAGCGTTATATGTCCTTTCACACAAAGTGTAACTGTCGCCGGATCTTGCTCTCTTGTTTACAGGTGGCATTTTTTACTAAAAAAATACAATAAGATTAATACCGCACGGTGGCTATATGAGGGCTGATACACATAACCAACAAGCCGTTGAGTGGCTACTTTGGATGGAGCATAAACTTGGTCGTAATATGATTCACGCTGGTCGTGAACGAGAATACAATCTGTTTGGAAGTATACGTGTCGATGGGTTTTTAAAAGATTTAAATAACCCGAAAACAGGTACAGTGAACCAATTCCATGGGTGCTACTTTCACCGGTGTCCAAAATATTATCCTTCTGGTCGCGATATCATCCTAAACAATAGAAAGACTTTAAATGAACGTTATGAAAGTACAAAAAGTCAATGAAATAAAATTCTTTCAAATGGCTTTAAACTAATAGAAATATGCGGTCACGATTTTGAACTTCACGTAGTTACAGACGAAAATTTCAAAACGTTCATTTCAACTCATCCTTTTGCGAAAAACGTAAAACTTAATCCACGAGACGCTTTTTTACCTATAACTGTGACGACGACGATGATGAGGAGGGTAACGAAATAGTGTTGCTAGAGAAAAACTGTGGTGCTAATCAGGCTATGAATTCATGACAAAAATATTGTTTAATAGTAAAAAATACATGTATCGGACGAACAAATGTAAACAAAGTAATAACGTATACCGATAAAAAGAAATGTAACCAGTTTTAAAGAAACGACGATTTTTGTCACATCGCTACTCAGTGCCATATGGGTACAAAAATATAGATAAAGATAAATTATCAATACACAAACTCTTTTCAAACAATTATTTTTCCTTGATCCTCAAAATTTATTTAGACCTTTAAGTTCTCTCTCTCTCTCTCTCTCTCTCTCTCTCTCTCTCTCTCTCTCTCTCTCTCTCTCTCTCTCTCTCTCTCTCTCTCTCTCTATATATATATATATATATATATATATATATATATATATATATATATATATATATATATATATATATATATATATATATATATATATATATATATATATATATATATATATATATATATATATATATATATATATATATATATATAACAGCAAAGCCTAGTAGAGACGCCCGCAGGTAAGATGCTAGTAGTCCCAACCTCTTAGCATTCACCTACATTTTCGGAAGGGCCGTTGACCTAAAGATATCTCTCTCTCTCTCCCTCCCTCTCTCTCTATACCTCTCTCCCTCCCTCTCTCTCTCTCTCTATCTCTCTCTCTCTATCTTCATCATTCGCCTGGGGCCTGTTTCACCTCCACCTTTTTCTCTTTTAAGCGTATATATATAGCTTTACCTCTTTCATATACTATTTACTTCACCCTCCACCATCGAAGAATATAAGATGGAGGGGATAGCAGCTTTGATACAAAAAATTTAAAAAGCAGTTTGTCTGTTGTGGTCCAAGGGTAAACCAATCTTTTGTAAAAATGTGTGACGTTGTGCTAGCGGACAGAGAATTCGATTTTCTTTTAAATTCTGTTCGTGAAATTACAATAACGCATATAAATAATCCATCATCCTTTTACGCCCAGTTACCCGAGGAGGATTCTGCATATAGCGAACTGGAGGTTGAAATGTATGATTGCTATAGTATTAGCAGTATATTTTGTTTCTGTGAGCAAACGAACTCTCTGGGTCTTACAGAAAATGGTTTTACAAGACTTAAAAAACTAGGGCTCAATGAATTAAAAGTGAGTTTAGTTTTGTTTTTTAAATACGTTTTACAACATTGGTATTTATTACTGTTTTATTGAAAAATATTGTATAAATTTTTAGCCCTCTATGCTTGTTACTACAAAAATTACTGGCAAATGGCGCCGCTGTCTGGTAGACAACAACGATACTCGCCGCTGTAGACTGATAGATGATGGTTATGCGTTAATGCTGTTCCCAGTAAACAAAACCCACGGTATATAGATTCCTTGAAACAAAAATTTTGTGATTTACCTCCACGAGCACTTTTATGCAGACTTGGATACATGGTGCCTACAGTAACAAGAGGTGCTTTATGGAGTTATCGTTCGTGTGAAGTGTTTAAAATAGCAACCGAAAATAGAACTCTGAAAGCCTTTTTTTCTGAACGCAGGTTATTCTTCAACTCTGTCTATACATTTATTATAAGTGTAGGATATGACGGTGGTATTATACATGTGAATACGTTATTAGTTGCGATCGATACGGCAATACCCGATTATACAGGTTTCCATCATCCTATAACACCTGATGATATAGCTTGTTAATCTTGGAAAAATGTATTTATTTTTGTAAATGACAATAATAATACAATAAATAGATTTTATTTAAAGTTATTTTGTACAATTTTTAACGTAAACAATTAGTATGGATATAAGGTGGCACCATCCGTGGACTAGTATTGTCTGTGGCCCGCCTTCTTGCGGTAAAACGGTTTTTGTAAGGAAATTCTTAAAGTTTATCGATGTTATGGCTGACGTTACTTTTGACCGTATTTTATTTTACTATGCTGAATGGCAAGACGGTTATAAAACGGAAAACGGGAAAGAAATTTAATTTCGAGAAGGTTTACCACGACCTGAAGACTATTCTAGATGATTTAATGCGTGAAGCGATAAATAATACTATCGCCGATCTTTTTACAAAAGGTAGCCACCATAAAAATGTATTTTTAAAGAACAGCGTTATATATCACTCAATACAAATTATATGGTTTTATTTAAAAACCCACGAGATCGTTCTCAAATACAATATTTAGCCAGGCAAGTATATCCAGAAGATTCCAAATTTGTACAGGAAGCATATTACGATGCAACACTCAAGCCTCATTCATACTTACTTCTGATACATTAATAATACACCTGATGAATTAAGATTTCGAACTTGTATTTTTCCGGATGACGAACATCGATATATATATATATATATATATATATATATATATATATATATATATATATATATATATATATATATATATATATATACATATATACTAGGGGGGTACCCCCCTGCTCGCTCCGCTCGCCAACCCCCAAAGCATCATGAAATTTTTTGTTTTTATGAAGGTTTTCTATTTTTCCACACCACCCGGGAGGTAAATTGATTGGCGCGTTTATTTGTTTTGTTAATTAAGGTTTTTTATACATTCAAATTTAGGTTTTATTTAATTCATTTATAAATAAATATACGTAACTCGTACTTACATTTATTTATATTTAGTTTTAAGTATTGTATTTTTTAACATATATATTTATTTAAATTTTGTTTTTTATTTGAATGTAATATTGTAAAGCTCTTTTTAATTCGTATATAATAATCTATATACGTAAATGTAATATTAATGAATATAATTAAAAAAAATAATTCTTTTGAATGTAATAAGAATTTACATTACTTTAATTTTTGTTTTAAATTAACAATCTATCTTGTTATATTATATTATGAAAAACTTATAGACAGCAACCTGCACCGCATCCAAGTTGAAGAGGAAAGCACCAGTATGTGTGTGTGAATGTGTGTGCATTGCGGCGATATATTTTGTTACATTTTAGGATAGATTGTGTTGCGATTTTTAAGAGATTGTGGATCTGCGCCGCGAGACGTATATAGCGTTTTAATTTATATTTTATTTGATTTATAGGGCAATAAAGAAAAATATAAATAGGCAATTTATATTTGCTGTATTTTAAATTGTGTGTGTAATTATTTATTATAGCGATTATTATTCTCTCTATCCACACCTTTACAATTGGCGACCAACGAGTGGGCAGAACTCATATTTAATAGGTAGTGTAATTTTGCTTACAGCTACTCGAACAGAAGCGAAAATGGCGCGTCGTGGGTCACTGCCAGACTTATGGGGCGTGCCTCCGGAACACGGGCTTGAATTTGAGGTAGATCGGCTCAATATGAAAGTAGAGTCATTAGAACTTGAAATTCGAACTTTGAATCGTCAGATGGGCAACATGCTACAAATGATGAAACGATCTCAAGAAACTGAGACTACTAGAAATTTACAAAAATAAATTTTGTTACCTACGTTTTCGGGGACGATGATCGAAGACGCGGCTGAGTTTTTACGCGATATACAACAATATTTATTGATAAAAAATATCCCAGTTTATTTTCAATCGAAAATTATTGCGAATGTGTTAAAGAATCGTGCAAAAACTTGGTTTAACTTAGTAAGACATAATCTTGAAAATTTTGAGGAATTTCGCGGTCGTTTCCGAGAGGAGTTTTTATCAGAGGAAGTACAGGACCGAGCAAAATAAGCTTGGCGATCAAAAAAATACATTGAAGGGAGCACCTTAAATTATTTTTACAGTCGCGTTGGGGAAGCAAGTAAGTTTCAACCGCCGCTAAGTACTTACAATGTAAACCAAACGATTATCTCGCAATTCTCAAGAGACATTCAATTAGCTATGGCGGGTGTCGATATAGCTAATACGCAGTGTGTGGTTCGAGCTCTCGCGCGCGTGGACGAAGATCATAAGAAAAGGGTCAACGACAACAATGAGTCGTCGAATTGGCGCACCGAGAAATCAAACGGTTTCTCTAATTTCCGAGAATCGTCACAGCTGCGTGGATATCAGCGGGATTATGCTCCGAATCGGGGAAACAATTACGTGAACAATTCTAGACAATCGAATGCGGTAGATTCGTCTCGACAGGAGATAAGATATTCAAACGGTAGATATAACAACAATAATAGCAATAAAAGAAATTTTGATCGCGCGAATAATGAAAATAATAATTTCGAATATCGGAAACAAGCCAATATTTCATCTTTAGACATAGGTATACAACACACCGAAAACGAAAATCCTACTGTCGATTATGATGAAATTATCGCTGTTACAGAAATGCACGAAAATGCCAATGCGGAAAACTAGGGGACGACTAGACTGAGAATGATCCGTCGGCGAGTCGTGAACACGGACTTATAATACAGGATCTCGCGTTTGACGTGGAGGGTACTGTCTTTGAAAAGAGCATAGAACGAAAGGTAGAATCTCGGTGTCCACGTATCATTGTAAAAATAAATAATTTCGATTTGCAATGCTTAATCGATAGTGGCAGCAATGCTACGTGCATTTCAGAAGCAGTGTATCAATCAATTTTTTCACAAGAAAATATCAAAACATTACCTATCGCGAATGTATTTATTACGAGCGCATTCGGAAAACGGGCTTGCAGAATTAAAAAACAGGTTTTTGTCCAATTAAATATTGGCAAATCGATAATTGAAACTATTTTATTAGTGGTTCCAAATTTATGTCATAGTGTAATTATCGGATCAGATTGGTTGAATAATAATAACGCTATCATCGACTATAAAAATAAGCAATTGTGCATATAGAATGAAAATATTCAGCAACCCAATATAAGTTTTTCATCGATACTACCGGAATCTTATGATAGTATTAGGGTTATAAACCTATTTGATTTATCGACGGGTCTGATTGGCTATCCCGGGTCTCAAGAAGTCGACATTAGAGCGACTAGTGATTTTTTTCTTGAGTCGAAGGATAGGACTTGCTTTGATAATCAAAACCCTGATGATTTTGAGAAACAGCTAGATGATAGCGTGAGTAATATAACGTCTTTAACTATCGATGAAAAACAAGAATTAGAAAACTTAGTCCGTGAATCCATATTATCGAAAATTTCATGATAAATATGCAACGTTTTTTGAGCCTTTCAGAACATTGCTGAGTAGTAAAGCACATTTCGTATGGACAATTGAGCATCGTGAGGCGTTCAAAAAATTAAAAGATAAATTTGCAGATCATGTCCTATTGAATCACTATCGCAGTGATAGGCCCTTTTGTTTACAAACAGATGGGAGTAAACAGGGGATCTCTCCAGTGCTCTTTCAATTAGATGATGATGGGAAGCAAATAATTATTTCTTTAATATCGCGATGTTTGACGAATTATGAAAAAAATTACACAAGTACGGAAATAGAATTATTGGCCATAATTTACGCTATTATAAAATTGAGGACGCATCTGCTCGGTAAACGGTTCAAAATTATCACCGGCCATGAAGCACTACTATTTTTGTTAAAAACGAATTATTACACGTCACGCTTAATACGTTGGTTTCTTGTTCTGCAAAATTATGCATATGATATTGTTCATTGCAGCGGTCGTGAAAATATCATTGCCGACTACTTTAGTCGTATATCGCCAAATAACGCAGAATTCGAAGCTAATGAATTTCCAGAAAATTATAAGATCACGTGTAACGCGCCTGTGAGTCTCGTGGCTGCGATAAATTTACTAGAACCGTGGATTCCGGAGTTAAAAAATATAAAACATTTGCAAAAAGAAGATATTATAATAGAGAAAATAAAAAAGAACGATGTATAGTCGTCTTTTATAAGAAAATGCGGGATTTAAAATAGCGAATTGTGATACCATCGGCGATATGGGAAAAGTTAGTTGATCAAATACACGAGCGCTTCGGGCATATCGGTGTATATAAAACGTACAAAGCATTGGATGAATTTTTTTGGTGGAAGGGAATGCGAAAACTCGTGAAATATAGAGTATTGTGTTGCGATTTGTGTCAACGGGTAAAACACTCGAATAAGAATACTGTGGGCCCATTTTTAAAGGTAGCTTCGACGATACCAAACGAATTGATTGCCATTGATTATTACGGATCCTTGCCGCGCTCGACCGGCGGCGTAGAATATATCTTGGTCGTACTTGATGTGTTTTCTCGCTTAGTCACTCTTTATCCATTGAAGAGGGCTACAACGGCTGCGAGTGTTAATCGTATGCGTGAGTACTTTAGAACTGTTGGAAAACCGTCACGCGTGCTAAGCGATCAAGGGACTCAATTTACGTCGAAGAAGTGGCGCGATTTTATGAGAAAAAACGGGATTGATACAGTTTTTTGTTCAATACGACACCCTCAGTCCAATCCCGCTGAACGCGTGATGCGCGAGTTGGGGCGTTTTTTTAGATCTTTCTGATATATATATATATATATATATATATATATATATATATATCAGTTTAACCTGATTGTAGCATGTTTTAATTTGTTTAAGTGTATTTCTTTTGTACCTTTATTGTTTTAAATATCTGCATTAAGGCCATTTATTTTTACTATAACATAAGGGCCGATATAATCTTTGTCGAAATTGGAGCTACGCACTTCTTTTATTATATATACCGAATCGCCTATTTTAAATTCTTGTATGTTAAGAAAACGATCATAATAACCCTGGTAGAAATCTAATCGTGGCGCCTACATTCGCTATAACGGCCTTTAGAGGTTATTTAGATTTACTTATATTGGTAATAGGTGAACAATAACAAGTAAATACCTTTAAATCAAAATAATACATAATAAGCATAATAGATTATGGTTCTGTTTCTTAAAATATAACCTTCAAGTGGTTGTTATTGTCATAATTTTGCTTATATAGTTTTATCGGGGCAAATAATATGGGAAACTACAAGGGTCGACCGTTAGACGCCTTTATAATAACTATCTAGTTTGCCTACATAGATCTACACAGCGCGAGATTATTCTACATAGATCTATAAAGTGGACGGGATATATTTCTACCAGGGACAATTTATATTTTTCTTTGGCCTGATTTAGTCTTTCCGCTACTGTTGCTTGGGTGTGAGAAAATTTACGGAATGAATCGTCTATAAATTCGAAATATGTTAAAGGTACGTTTTGATTAGCAAATTCAGAAGGTACGTGGGCTTTACGATTGTAAAAGATCTCGAATGGGGTAAATTGATGGGCCTCATGGACATGAGTGTTAAATGAAAACATGCTAAATCGAATCCACTCGTCCCAAGTGTCTTCAGCACAATAATGTTTTATGTATTCAATAAACGTATGGTAGGATCTTTCGAGGGAATCTAATGATTGGGGACGAAAAGCTGTTGATTTTTTCTGATGTTTTGGGGATGTTCGTTATCTGTAAAGGTTGTCGAGTTCTAACTCTATTTAATTTATTTTCTTGGCAACTTGGGCAAGACCGGATATAATTTCGAACATCTTCTTTCATATTTGTCCAATAAAAATCTTTACGAATTTCTCGATAAATCTTATTTATTCCTGCATGTCCACCTGGCACAGAGTCATGATATTCTTTAATTATGTCTAATTTTTCATTCTCAGCTGGAAATTTTAAATCATTTGTACAAATAAAAATAGTATATCCACGTGTTCCGAATGTGTCAACAAAAAGATTTTCAATTACCTGCCATTGAAGTTTATCAAGTCCATTTCCCGTATTACTTATTCTTATAACATTTATATTTGCGTTTTCCAGAGACGTTTTAAGACAGGCAATGGCATTTTGTACATCTGTTAATGAAGGAATATTATCAAAAGAGTCCGTGACAACTAGATTAGAAACATATTGGTTTTCAACTTTAAAGGTTACACATTGACCTACTTCCAAAGTTATATCATCAAAATCTGCCATAGAAAGCATATGGTTATTCAATATATCTTTACTCGTCATATTAGAAAATTGTAGGTCTAAGGAAATGAAATGGACTATAGGATCATGTTTCATGAGCAAGTGCTCTTTCGTATATCTAATGCAGGTTTAATCAATAGAAAGGATAAGTTACATACATTCAAAATTGGCTCCTGGAACAGGGTCGGAACCTGGTCTTTGAAATTCTTTCAGTACCCTTCCAGTACTGTTACCTGGCTCTATTATGAAATTGACCAGGCAATCTTGCCTCTTCAGTGCCGTACAGGTACTGGTCTCAATTTTGTCCGAACTGATGTCCACCGGACATTCCTGACCCTTCAGTGCCGTACAGGTACTGTTTTCTGTATTATCAGAACGGACCTTAATATGGCATTTATGCCCTTTCATCACCTTGCCATTACTGGTCTCAAACTCAAACATTTTACTCTTGCGACAGTTCTGATCCTTCCCATTATCACACTGTGTACTTTCTTTTTCTTTACAGTCAATCATAAATTAAGTGGAAGCTAGGAGAACGTTAGCAATGAGAATTTCCATGTTAAGAGGGTCACTGTCCTCTTCAAAATCTGTAACCGGTGACGCGCCAGCGCTGGAAGTCATATTTTCCGGATCTTTTGAAGACAATTCAATTGATGGTTCAATAGGGTTTCGTGATAGTGCGTCTGCATTAGCATTTATGCGACCTGGTTTATAAAGACTTTAAATTGATATTCGCGAAGTCGAATACGCCATCGGGCTAAACGAGAATGTGGATTTTTTAAATTGTACAACCACATAAGAGGTTTGTGGTCAGTGACTAATGTGAACAGGTGGCCATACGGGTAAGGTCTGAAAATTTCCACCGCGAAAACAATGGCTAATAATTCTTTTTCTGATGTATTATATTTTTCTTCTGCTTTATTTAATGCTCTAGATGCAAAAGCGACGGGGAGGTCCGCATTTATGATCTCTTGACTTAAAACGGCACCGAGAGCAAAATTTTATGCATCGGAAGTAACTATGAAAGGTTGATAAAATTTAGGGTATTGTAAAAAATTGGCTCTGTACATAAAATATTACGAAGAGTGTCAAAAGCTTTCTGTTGTATTTCTGTCCAATTAAAAATAGTATCTCTTTTTAACAATGAGGTTAATGGCTTAGCTATTTTTGATAACTCCTTTATAAAATGCCTATAATAACCTACTAAACCTAAAAACCGTTTTATGCTTTTCCTAGTTTTGGGTCGAGGAAAATTTTTAACTGCATCTATCTTTTTCGGGTCTGGTATAACTCCTTCCCTTGATATTACGTGATTTAATCTGCTTAAGGCCAGGTTACTCCAAAAAACGTGATTTTTTTCAATAAATTTTATTCATAGTACAAAACATGTTAAGTAATCATTTTTTTTACATATAAAAGCACATATATTAAATTACTTGAAAAATTTTATTTTTTTTGTTCAAAATGGCGGTTATGAAAATGGCTGCTGAAACTCGTCTGATTAGTAGATGAATGACATCATTTCTTGGAAACGAATTATCTGAAAGCAAAAAACAAAACGGTTTCATGTTCTGTATCGAATTGGCTATGGCCTCAAGCAGAATGAGACATTTTCAATGAAAAAAAACAAAATGGCGGACCTTTGAAAAAATGAAAAAAATTCAAAGGTCCGCCATTTTGTTTTTTTTCATTGAAAATGTTTCATTCTGCTTGAGGCCATAGCCAATTCGATACAGAACATGAAACCGTTTTGTTTTTTGCTTTCAGATAATTCGTTTCCAAGAAATGATGTCATTCATCTACTAATCAGACGAGTTTCAGCAGCCATTTTCATAACCGCCATTTTGAACAAAAAAAATAAAATTTTTCAAGTAATTTAATATATGTGCTTTCATATGTAAAAAAATTGATTACTCAACATGTTTTATACTATGAATAAAATTTATTGAAAAAAATCACGTTTTTTGGAGTAACCTGGCCTTAAGAGATTAGACAATTTCTTATGATGTTCCTGCGAGGTTTTTGCATAAATAATTATGTCAGCCATGTAAATAAATAAGTCAATTTCTTGAAGGCTAGATAGAATATTGTCCATCGTTCTTTGAAAAGTAGTGGCGGCTCCTTGGAATCCAAAAGGCATACGATTAAATTCAAATAACCGAAATGAAGTTTGAAAAGCAGTATATTGTTTAGAAGATTCATCCATTGCAATTTGATGAAAACCAGTGGCGAGATCTAACACTGAGAAATATTGATCATGTCCGATTTGTTCGAGTATATCAGTTATATTAGGGAGCGGATAAGCATCTCCGACACTAGCTTCGTTGATTTTACGGTAATCTATAACCATACGATAATGAGGGTTTCCATCAGCACCTGGTTTTTTATTAACAATCCAGATGGGGGAACAATAAGGAGACATGGAAGGTTGAACTATATTATCATTTAACAATTTTGGAACATGTTTTTCAGCTTCTTTTTTGAAAACATAGGGCAAACGATATAGTTTTGTACGAATAGGAGTATTATGAAGCATGTTGATTTTGTGTGTAACGGTTTTAGCACCTGACAAAGAATCACCGTCTAAATGAAATTGGTCACAAAATTTTTCTAATAATATTAACAAACTACTTATTTCTTCTTCACTTAAACCATCAAGGTTTATTAATTTTAATATCCTAGCAAATCTATCCGCACCTATTTTCTTAATTTCTATTTCATTATTGACCATTTCGGATGAATTTAAGGGAACAGAATATTCCTCTATTTTGGGGGCTGAGAAAGTGGCATCTATTGTTTCCATACTTGACTTTATTGCAAAATCTTTTACTAACCCTTCTTCCGGGAAAACAAGGGATTCTCCAAGGTAAACATCGGGGCCAATGTCAATCCGAGGAAGGTAACCATCTTTTAGGTTAGTGGGTTGAATAGGTAAAGCAACTAAAACTTTACTTGGCGGTGGGAGATTAATACGACTAAGTTTGATAAAGGGATGAGACCGAGAATTGACTATCATTTGCTCGTTTCCATGTAATCATTTAAAAATTAAATTGCTTCCTTTTTCTCCAAAAAATTAATTCCTATCATCCCCTTTGCCCTTACAGAAAAGTCGTCAGAGACGACTTGAAATTTCACATCAGTGTTCTCTAATTTTATAATTACTTCACCAAGTGTTTTTACTAAACCGTACCCGATTCCAATAAGATTATAAATTATATTGTTGTTTATAATAACTTCGGATTTTATTGAGCTTTATTTGATTATGTTAATAGGATAACCGGTATTTATTAAAAATAATGTACTATCATCTGTAAGCGAGGTGCTTTTTAAGATGGCAGTAGGTGAAACAGTACTATTTAATTTTTCGGAGCTATTGAAGATACGAATGTTGCACGGCGCGGCTGATTGGCTTGACTCGCACTTGCGCCCTCGGAGCGAGTTGCCTTTTCGTTTAAATTCTTTTAGTTTTCTGACTGATGAGAATTATTGTGTTGTTTATACGATTGTTGGTTTTTATTCAATATAAATGGTTTAAAATTTTGATAACGGTTTTTATACCCTTTCCCGCGCTGATTAAATCGTCTAGAAAAATTTCGACGTGTACTGTGACAATTTTTCATTATGTGGTCGGGTTGAAGACATTTAAAACATTTCCGTATCAAATTTGATCGCGGCACTGTTTCTTGTATTAAAATAACCGGTACTGGTGGACGCGTATCTAAATTAAACCGGTCGTGTTTAGATAAGGAATCGCGCTATTCATGTGCCTTTTCTGCCTGTAATGCTATGTTTATTGCTTCTTCTAATGATGATGGAATTTGATTTCTAACTCTGTCCGCGACCGAGCTGTGGGATAGACCCTCTATGAAATAACGCACCGCGTTATCCCGAGTGCCCTCCTCCATTCCGTGGGCTTTATCTGTAGAATAAGTCCTGTGAATTGAGTCTATTATCTTCGCTAAGAGTTCATTGCCGCGAAGACCATAATCTCTTACTGTTTCCCTTCCCTTTTGAATGGATTTGGATAGTTCAATCACTAAGAAATTATAATTATCTCTGGGCCCAAATCCTCGTTTCAAGTCTGCAGTCAGGGTTTCTAAATTATGATAGCTCGGCCTACCGCGCAGAAAATTTTCTGATTCTGCTACACATTTGGACCGAATAACTTTAAGTATAAAGGTTTTGTCTGCAAGTGAGACTGAACTATGCGCATCGCGACATGCTCTTATAAAAGTTTCAATGGATTTACTTGATCCGTTGAAATTTTGAATAATAGTGGCGGCTGTTTTAATGTCTACAGTCTATTCTATATTTTGTGTATTTAAACTAACGTTTAATGTGGATACATCCACCTCGGAGCCGGAGCTATTCGACGGTGTATTTCGGGTCTAGGCACTAGAGCTTGGTTTAACTGATATCTCTAACATTTAATTCATTTACCGGAAGTACTTCAAAAGGTGGGTCTACCTCATTAATGTTATCCTAATGGGGTTACCCTTCTATGGTTAACCTTCCCACGATCGAGCCTACCACGTCCTCTTCGAGCTGGGGGCATTTTACCTATTATTTATTTCCTGGTTATCTTGTTAATGCTTAATGAGCGAATTTCCACTATTTTCTTTTATAGATATATAATAATTCGATACAAGAATGACTGAGTTTCAAAATATTTTAAATTATAAAAAAAAGATAGTATGTGTAAATATATGAATAATTCTAAGGTTAGAATAAGTTAAATAAAATTTATAAGTGGTTAAATAAAATACATAAATAATTGAATGAATGTAGTATATTCTACCAATAATAACTATAATTTACTATTTTATTCAAAGGGTAAATACCTGTACTTATTAAAATTAAACTTTAAACAGTTGTTATACCGATAAATAAAAAAAATAAATAAAAAAATAATAAATAATAATAAGAAATGTTTATAATGATGTTACTATTATTTATTATTATTGAGATAACAATAAATAAACAATTATCTGTTATTTATTTGGAACAGGATCTTTAGTTAAAACCAATATTTTATGAGTGAAATTTATTATATATATATATATACACACATATATATATATTTAGAATAATAATTAAAATTATTAAATATTCCAAAATTTTAACAATGATAATTAACAGTAATTACTTGTTATATTAATATTTGTTCCGAAAATAAAACAAAATTTATTTCGGAATCTAGATAATAATTAATATTTTATAATATTTAAGCATATTACAATATATAACTGAAAGGAATTATCAATAGTATTAAAGAATGAGATAAAATGTTAGGTTTTTTTGCAGCAAATTGATATATAAGGTTATTATATATAAGGTACTATGCAGAGATTCCAAAATAAAAGCACTTTACAATTTATTATTTAATAGAAATTATTCTACTTGTACGCAATGGATGTAGAATGACCCTAACGCAAATTATACTACTAGCACACAACGGATGTAGAATGACCCTAACGCAAATTATTCTACTTGTACGCAACGGATGTAGAATGACTCTAATGCAAGGTTCCAAGGGAACAATCAAACGCAGCTAATGATTTTAGAAATATCCACACAATCAACACTTGTACAGGTTAGGTTTTGTCAACTTGATATTCTGTTTTCTTGATACTAAGGAATTATAATACTTTTGAAAACCAAAAACAATTAAATGTTAAATGTTATAACGAGGAGAAATGTGACAGCTTGTTCAATTAACAATCAGATAAGTACAAAGATTATTAAATGTTGACTTATTATTCAAATTTTTAAGAATGTGTACTTTGTGTATTATTTTTACTTTTAGTTATATGGATTTGGATTTAAACTATGTATGAACATCAAAGTAAAGAATTTGCAATTAAAAACAACATCAAAAGTACTTGTGCAAAAAAGAAAGATATGACGAGCACAACAGATTGACAGCACTGACCCAGTTTTGATTTATAACTCTTTTATTCTGTACTCCATTATAAGAATTCTAAACAGTCGCTCGGCATCTTAAACATAAAGTTTTAGAATAACTCTCTCACTCTACACATGTGGGTAATAATACGTGATTACATATTTAATTGACTAAACAGTATTAAATAAAATATACATATACAACATACCTACACTAAAATCTTTATACACTGTTTCAATTTAGATTTAACAAAACAACATAGATTATAATTATTATTTCGCTTTTATAGGACCAATACTCATACACAAATAGAACCAAATATAACCACATATGCATGCACGTTTCAGAATTGCTATAACAGCTTTGAGATAAAACGTTATAAAAGTTTGACAAGCTATGCCGAAGAATTAAAGGACACACATAGATTATTTATTTATCGATCTTTAATTGATCGCTTTACAAGAGGAGAAATGGTTTAAGATTAGCAGTTATCAATAACTTTGAAGGATTGACGTAAAATCTCTAAGATAATTCCATCATCATGTATCCTGATTTGGTTGGGTACTGTATTGTCTATTAAATGATAAACCTGGTGTACAGTGTTATTATGTGTTATATAACGTTAACTTTTGAAGTACGTAGGGTTTTTTTTATTTCAATTTTTGTAGAAATGGCGCACTTCTGAAAAAAGCCGATTTTTCTCGAAAAAAAACGATGTAAATTGTTTATAAAAAAAATTTACATTCAATCGAAAAACGGCTACGTACTTCTTTAGAGAATCTATTTGTGAAGCTACAGTAAAAATTTCAGTCTAACCCATGCAATAGTTTACGAGTAATCTGTTCTCCCAGTTTGAAAAACGCTTCTCACGAGATTCGCTGTGTAGCCGCCATGTTGTATTTAAATGTAAAAAAAATATATTTTTGTACCTCAATATATGTATAGTAAACCCTCAAAAAGGAAATTTGATCCCTTCTTTCCTACTCTTGTAAAAAATCGTACAAATTAGGCATTTTTTCGGGCCACTAGAGTGGTGTTACCCCTTAACAATACTGTTAAAATAAAATAATGTTAACAAATTAAAAGAAAAAGAATAGAAAAATAATATAAAATCAATTTTGGAATGTAATTTAAATAGTCAAGAAATGTTTTGAAAGGTTTGAGCAACAAATAAAATATAACTTATAAATTTATCTTCTCTTAATAAATAAAAAGAATTTCTTTAATGATAACAGAGTAAAAAGTCACTCGAAAAACTTAAGTTACTATAACTTACATTTATGTAGAGTGGAGAAGGAGTTGGTTTACACAGTTTTAACAATCCACAAAATTCACTATTTCAAAATAATTAACACATCATTGTTCACAAGGTTAAACCAACATCATGCAGTTCCAGTAGATTCTTGCCTGTGATTGAGAGAGATTTTGTTCACGGGCTTTCCAATCACTTCATCCCTGGCATTTGCCTTATGCCTCCGAGAAAACCGTGAAAAACGTCGGAGAGGGGAAGCGACAAGGAAACTACTTCGCTGTTAAACGATTACGGAGCCCGAATTATGAAGTTCTTCCTCCTTCCTGCTTCCTGGACGTAGCTGTAGGTACCCAGTGCACCAAATTTAGGCACCAAATGACTCCAATGGACGGCTGCGGCCACTAATCATCGTCCTTGTAAAGGACAAGTATAGCAGCCAAATTCTGTAACAAAACTTTCTGGGTTTTTGTCTTGATTAATTATTTAAGACGAAGGTCCAAGAAAGTATAAAAATTTTTTTGCATTCCCGCGGTTGAGTTGAAAAACAACCCGACACACTTAGCACCAATGTGACGTCGCGGAATTCCCCATTTACGTATTCTGACCGAGAATATGTTTTAACGCGAACGTGACACGCGGGTATTTTAAATTGTCAAGCGAGCATTAAAATGCTCTCTCAACACGCGGAAAGGTATAAGAAATAATAAGAGTTTTTCAAGTTTAAATAAGATACGTAGGATAGCCTCCTTAGATCTTATGTATATTCTACTATTTGAATTTACAAGGTAAAAGAATATATAAAAGTATAAGAATAGAAGAGTGTCGCCATCGGCTGTCGAACTCTGACTGACTGCTGGTGAGCTCTTGGTGATGCTGCATCGCTCTCTTCTCCTTGAGGGCGGTGACATTGGTGGCGTCGTTTAGGGTGCAGAAGAGAAGAAGGGGTATAAATATCTCCACCCCTGGTTCTTCTTGGTAAATGAGAGAGAGTTTCCATCTTTCTTTATTCTATGGAGCAAAGGAACTGCTTACTTTTCTCGTTTAATATATTTATAAAATTATAAATAAATTTTATTAAAACTGGTAAAAGAATATTCTATTCGCTTCTGCGTAATATTCTTATTAAAATTGAACTATTTATACTTTCAATGCGGTTAAATACATCTTTCTTTTCTTACTGGCAAAGAAAACTATCATTGCGGAAAAGTGGCGCCGCTGTCGACTAACAGTCCCTACTAGTCCATATAGCTAGGCGAGGTATACATTTTAAAAGTTTGTCCGCTAGAATAATGGTTATCGCTTTAATTTTAGACACTATAAAAACTCATAAATGCATCACGATGTTTTAGCAGAGTGTTCAAATATTATAAACTATATTTCCGAGCAAAAAACAATAGGCGGCCTGAAGTTGTGCCTTACTGCTTCTCCAGTTGAAGCAATAACATTTATTTTCATAGAAAACACTTTTATTTTATTTTAAAAATAAAACTCCCATATGAATACAATATAAAATGTATACCGGCCATTTCCGTAGTTCACGCAATGTCCGCTAGTATCGCATCGCAACTTTAAACTCCTAATACTATGCAGCAATGAAGCTGCTTCACTTCCTCGTTTACGATGTATATTAATTCACTTTATTTATAAACTTATCATGGCCCCTTTATGTAACAAATAGCGTTTTTATACTTATTTGTTCATCACTTCGAAAATGTAAACTATATCTATATAATAAGCAAGTCAATACTGAACGTTGGAATAATTGAATATAAAAAATAACGATACTATTGATACATTTTACAAAATACAAGAGGTCAGAATATACAGTATAATATGCAAGTAATGTACAATAACAAAATTATAATATTTTACTTTGTGAAATGCTATTTACACTTATATAGATAAATCATTATGGAATTCGCTCTACTCGTCTTTACGGATGAAAGGAATAAGCAGAGAGTATTTCCCACGAGTCAGATAAAAATCGATAAAAAAGATCGAAATTGTATCAACCCGAATAACGATAAGGATTTTAAGAAGCTTCACAGGTACTATGCCAAATGGTTCAATTGTAATAACAATGAATGGTTATGTGAAGATCAGCATGAGCACGAATATTTCTATGCTCGAGCGTATATCAATTTATTAGGATGTAGGTAACAAATTAATGTTCTTTATAAACAATTTCTTGTCCGACTATTTATTCTGTGCCTACAATATTTGTATATCGCTCGAAAACTGCAATAGATATTTTAGGGTTGCTGATAACGTATCGAAATGATGTAATCAAAATATAGAAAATGATTGGTTCAGTATATTTATATTATATAAAATGTAATTAAATAGTTATTTGGAGTTCTAAATAAGATATTATATACTATTTTTACAAACTTCAAAAAGAAGTGGGTTATCAATTAGACCCATATGTTTTTTTTTGTATCTGTTTTATTGGATACTTTTATTATATAAGTAAAATTAATACAAACGTTCTATCCACTTCGAAATATATTTTATGCCCATTTGAACGAAAATGGCCACTTTTTACCCTGGAAAGCGAGACCAAAATTACATTTTTTGCCCGCAAATCACTTTTTTGCCGCAAGTACGGGAAAACAGTGACTTCACTAGAAACTAGTCAAAATTCCTTTATTTCATCAAGTTCTTCCAATAACCCTGATTTTCCATTGTCTTTTAACAATATTCTCTTTTAACAGTCCACTAGTCCCGCTTTCCAAATAAAAAAATGGCCGCAGTTGAGATGGGCATAAAGTACTATATGTAACTCGAGAAAAAAGTCTATTTTTTGCCCTTGATACATAATGTACTATTCTATAAATTTAATTTAAAATCTCACTTTACCCTGGTTTTATTCCTTGTACTTGAAAAAGCAGTCGACAGTCAAATTGTACAGAATGAAATTTTTTCTTTCACCATATCGGAGCACCCATTTCATATTTCTTAATTTTGAAATATTTTAGTTGTATTAAAACTTTTATTCATTCATTTTCCTCACTTTGGTAGAAATATAAGCGGTAAATTACCTAATTAGAGGCTAACTTCTACCTAATATGAAAATAAACAAGATACACTCCATCACGTGATTAATCGTGATTACATCAAAGTGACAGAATCAATTATTCATTCATCGACCTATATTACTCGTAGTCTATCTAGCTAAACTGACTAATTGTCTACTAGGGAATATTGAAAAGATTCTTTTCATTTTTTAAACAAGTCATATTAGAAGTCAAAATAGTTTTTGAGGAAGATCTGCATTTACAAAATTGGATATGTTTATTTATTGTTTTAAAAAGATATTTTTTTATAATTTTGCAGCTTAACAATATAATTTTAGATATTCTAACCGGTCGCATTTGGTAGAGACTTTTATAACGAACAAAAAACATATGGAATTTTCTTTTCTATGAAAGAAAGGAACGAAGTTATTACAAGAATTCTGTGAGAAAGTACAAAAATTGTATTAAAAGCATTAAAACTATCGATCTGCAAAAATCTTGCTGTTATGGGATACCGACCATATTTTTCTACTTTTAATGCTTTGTCGACTGGACTAGTGTACTTATAAACATTATTAATCTATAAAATGTTTTGGGAATTGTGTAGAAATATATTATATAATAATAAATAAAATTTGTAGAAAAAAACAGCAGATCACAAAAGAAATGCAAGTAAAAAATGTGATGACGACATAATGAAGAAATATTATAAAAATGTGAGTGAAAATTTTGTTTCTTCAAAACCAAAAATACAATTTGATGTACAAGAAGAGGAAAGTGAGAGGAGTAAGTCAAAAGACGAGGCACAAGAAGTCAACGATCAGAGGTGTGAGTCAGAATGCGAGGCACAAGAAGAGGAAGACGCACAAGAGGTCAAAGATTAGAGGAGTGAGTCAGAAGACAAGGCACAAGACGTCAAAGCTCAGACGAGATAGTCAGAAGACGAGGCACAAAAAGAAAAAAATTAAAGGAAGGAATCAGAGGAAGAAGCACAAGAAATGAAAGATCATACGAGTATGTCAGAAGACGAGGCACAAAAAGAGGAAGAACAGAGGAAGAATTCAGAGGAAGAGGCACATGAAGTAAAAAATTAAAAGAGTATGTCAGAAGACGAGGTACAAAAAGAGGAAGATCAAAGTAGAAAGTCAGAGGAAGAGGCACAAGAAATGAAAGACCAGAGAAGTATGTCAGAAAACGAGGCACAAAAAGAGGAAGATCAAAAAAGGAAGTCAGACGAAGATACAAGACGTCAAAGATCCCAGGAATAAGTCAAAAAAGGAAACGCCAGAAGGAAAATATCAGACGAGAGAATCAAAGAAAGAGGTACAGAAAGAAAACGATCAGAAAAGAGGGTCCAAAAAAGAAACACAAAAAAAGAAATGTCAGAGGTCAACACTAGAAAAAGAGGTACAGAAAGAAAGAGATCAGAAGAGAAAGTCAAATTGCAGCAATAGTGGTATGCTTTATGTGAAGCATGAATCTTTGTACATAATAATAGCCACAACCAATGAAAATCATTTTTTAGACTTAGATTTCTCAAAAGAAAACGAAGAAAACATTTTAACGTTGTACGTGAATCCTGCCTATTTAAAAGAAATTTATTACAATAACGAGGAAGTAATAAGACACAGTATTGAAAGAGCAGGATCGAAAGGTGTAGACTTTCGAGAAATGTGTGTTGCGCTAATGAAAGAGAATCTTCGCTTATGTTCGCTGTTAAAACAGAAAGAAATTGAATATGACCAAATGATTACTAGCAAGTTTCCTGAGCGTAAGTAGTGTAACACGGCATTCGTTATTGAAAATCAGAAACCACTACATTATTGATGCTTACCTTTGTCTCGACACTTTACCAAAATTTCTCAATTAATGGGCGCCAGGTAAAGCGCGGCTAACTCGTCACGAGCCCCCTTTTCCCAGAGGAAGTTCCGTGAATAGGAAAAATCAGGAATTCACAATTTATAATAATTTCCCACAAATTTTACTTTAAATATATATATATATAACTTTATTTCTCCTCGTCGGGTAACACTACCGGTCGCAAGTTACAATATCCTTACATCTACGCGGTCGCGATACACAAAAATGGCTACGCTAGCCGTGTCACGCGTCCCTCGCGACTATCACATTCACCACGTCTCCCGTCTTCCCGAATCGCAGAAATTTCCCCACACTAAGGCGTAAATTTGCCACTGGTCCGACCCGCACTGATTTATATATCGGTGTCACACCACCACGGCTTTAATTTTCTATGTGCCCCGAGCACATGGCGGCGAAGTACAATAATTATATAATTTGCTTGCAAGTGCCGAGGGAAGCTCGGCAATTACAGCCCACTCACCGTGGTTAATCAGGCGCGTCCGCGATGTTCGTCCTAGCAGGTCACAGGTCGCCAATTAAGTTTCTCCAAAATCTATCGCTCGCCGGGATTTTCTCCTTTACTGGTTTCCCCACGCGGTCTCCCTTCTCGGACGGCAATCCCAATTTTTTCGACTATCTCTCTTGAAGGCCGGGCAGTCAATCCTCAAAAACCGGAGAGGGCGGAAATCTCTTCCAAAATTTTGGCTTTTCTTCTCGCGCAACTTCAGCTCAAACTCCTGTTGCTTCCGCCCTTTCCTTTACGGTGATTGGCCTTGATTTTCCCTAGATGCAAAAATCAAGGCCAAGTCCGCGGTGATTTGAGTCGCTACTCCTCATTGGCTCGCCTCGCTAATACCGCCCTGCTTACGCAGCGCGGGCAATTATGAATTGCTAGATATACACGCGCGGGCAACCCGGCGTGTATATCTATATCGGGCGCTTTCGGTTATATCGCCGCCGGACCAACACAGTTGGCAGCGGCGACGTGCGCGCGTTGGCCTACGCTAGGAGAGGCCGGCAGCTTCATGCGGCTCGCGGCGCGGCGGCTGCTAGCTCTCCCCTCTACCGACAGCCGAGTCGGTATCTCTCTCTCTCTCTCTCTCTCTCTTGGCTACAGCCGAGATGGTGTGCCTCGAGGAAGCCGCCGCTGCCGCTGTGAATCCTCTCTCCTCCCGCGTCTGCGTGCATCGGGAGAGAGGGCGGCCGCGCGCGCGTGTGTGTATGTGTGTGCGCGGGCAGCGGCTCATCATCCTCGAGAGGCGAGGAAGAAAGAGCAATCGAGAGAGAGAGAGTCGCGCGTACAGTGTGCAGTGATGTTGGTGCTGTGCCTGTGTGTGTATACTCGTCGCCGTTGCTCGCTCCGAGCAGTCGTCGCTGCGGCGATCAGCTGGTGCCGCTGGTATGGGTGTGTGCGTGTGTGTGCCGGTCTGCGGCCCTCCTCGGTCGCGACTCCTTATCCTCATTCCCTCAACAAATAATAACAATACCCCATTAATAACAATACTAATTAAATTTGAGAAATGCTCGGCTCTGGTGACGGGCGACTGGGTCGCGATTGACTGCCCGTATTTAATATTATTGTATCAATTAAAAGTAAAAGGCAGATTTGTGTGTATGTGCATGTGTGCGCGTGTGTGTGCGTGTGTCTGTTTATATTTCATTGTATACATCCCACAATAGTTTAGAATACATCGGGTGCAGCACGCCGACAGCAGAGTCAGGGACGACCGATTTTTCGCAACGAGAAACCGAGGTGAGAGGAAAAACTTTTCCCGCGCTTTTGTCGGGAAAAGCCAACATGGCCGCCGCTGCCGCTGAAAAAGCGACATGTTGTTCAATAGTTTTTGAAGAAATAGATGAAACAGTGTCATAAAGTCGGCATATACCAGAAAGTTGGGAAATACCAGAAAGTCCTTTGCCGTCTAATGATGAAGACAATAAACATAATAATAAGAAAAGTTTTTCTGAGGTGTATGGACAAATGATATCAAAGAACATGAAAAGTGGACCTGAAGATGTTACAAGTAAGTTGCTTTCATAAACATATTTTATATGAATATAAAAAACGTACATAACTTAGACAGGATTATGACACTATGACTTTTTATAAACAGGTGAAAGCGGATTGAGTCGAATAAAACACAGCCCCAACCAATCATTTAAAGATATTGATATGGAGAAAAGCGCAAATGACATAAAAAAATTCTTCGTCGATAATAAAGCTTTACAGAAAACTGGTTTTGGTAAGTAGCAGTATATAAAACATTTTTAGTGTTAAATAAGTATAAAAATATTTAGCATTGTATAAGGAAGATACACTAAACAGCGGGATATAAAACTGTGATTGTAATTTTTAAAATCAACTACAATATTTTTTTCATACAGAGATTCCATGCAGAATTGAGGAAGTATTGTCTCATTTTTGGCAAATGGACACTTCTGCACATGATTTTTCATTTCCGTCTAGTGTCGAAAATGAATGATGTCACAATTCATACAGTCTACCCGATTTACTTATTAACATTCTTTTATTTACCGTAAGAATCACTTATTGTGAGAATATGTCCCGAGTAAAACTGATTTTATAAACATTACAATATGCTTCAAATGTATGATTTAGGATACAATTATACTTTAAATATAGTCAGTTATTAGATTATTACTCTACGTACAACTACACTCAAAATCAGAAATGTCTTACACCAAGTGAAGCGAGTTAGTGCACGGATAATTTAGTGCCTGCGTGCAAATTTTTTACTTATATATTAACCATTTTTGCTTCCCAATTTTTATACATGACAATTATGGAATCAATTAAAGGATCTAGCTTGGGTTAAATCCTGTAAAAAATCCTTATCAATTATTCGCTGCTTATGCTGAATGTGAATTTGCCATACATGTGTGTGTGCATATGTGTGTGTGTGTGTATGTGAGTGTGCGTGCGTGCGTGCACGCATATATACGTGCGTGCCTGCGTGCGTGCGTGCGGGGGAGTGAGATGTTATGTGAACCCTCAGGCTTTTGACTCCGCCACACAGTCATGGTGAAATGGCTATCTTTCAAAATAGATCCATATTTCTAATCATTTTTACTTAAATAAAACCACCTTTGACCATGTTGCAAAAGAAGATAATTTACTTAAATAATATGTTATGTAATGAAAAAGCCAAAAATTTATCAAATTTTTTAATCTAGATAACATATTATCTAAAGGAATATTAATCTAGATAATAAACGACAAAATAAATATTATCTAGATAATAACAAAGACTTTTATATGAGTTTCTAAATAAAATTATCTTTTGTGTTATATAAATAAATTTGTATCTAGGGACGTTTCTATAAGTTTTGACGAATCTTTTATGTGGAAGAGACTTTACGTCCCGAAACTTTGAGTTGCGGTGGTTTATATACATAATGGATAATGATTTTTAACATTATTTAACTCATGCCAAGTCTTAATTAAAAGTTAATGTTGTATTATGATATTGCACTTTAGTACTATTAGATTCATAAGCGATATTATAAAAAATGAAAAGTTCCTATAATTAAGTTAAAGCATAAAATTAAGGATTTTATTTATTTGTAGCTAACAATCGTACATTGTGCAACTAGGGGGGGGGGGGGGGGGCTTTTCTAAGCGAGTATGATGATTAAGTACGAGTGGAAGCCGAGGGCTCGTGTGCTCAAATCATCATCCAAGTCTGAAAAAGCCCTTTCCACCCGTGTCACACACCGTATTTTTTTAAAGAAAGGTATGAAAGGCCCTTTTTATGTCTGAGAGTGGGAGTGGGAATTGTGCATTCAGAGTTTGTGCAACACACTTAGAAATGAAAAATAAAAATGAAATTTTGTGGACATTTCCGATGGCGCGCATAACAGCGTGAAGTTGGTCGCTGGTCGCGTAGGCGTACTAGTGGTAAACTTCAAGAGGAGCGAATGTTCAAATTGAACTTGCGTGTAAAGATTTCGAAAACAAGTAAGAAATTAATCCATTTCTACCCTGTCACCAGGGTAACAATGAGCTCATTGTTACCCTGGTTACAAGTAAGAAATAACTTTTCTCACCACTTTTTACAAACGCGCTCGAAATGTGTAGTTTTCTTTCCCAGTTTCAGACATGAAAAAGGGCCCATTTCATGTCCGCGTTAAGAAAAATATTTTATATAATACAGATTTTTCCAGTTGTAAAAATATTATACCTGTTAAAATACCAATAGATCTTGTGAAAATTAAAAAGAAATTAGACCTTTGCAATGTCGACCCGCCTGTAAAAGGAAAAACTCCAAGAAATTCAAGTAAACTAAATAATGTAGTTATCACAAAGTAATAATAAAAAAGACGACTTTTCCGTACTTATTTCTTTTATAATAATCTCAAATTTGTTGGTATGTACTGTTGAAGGTAATGCTGAATTTCATTTCAATGCCGCAAAATTGGATTACAAAAATAAGTCAATAAATGAAAGTACAAAGGAATGTGCATAGAATCTTAAAATATTGTCTAAATGTATATCCGAAGAATACGACAAGAAAGATGAACCGTTATCACGAGATAGATGAAGTAAACTCCAGTAACGATGACAAACTTAACTATGACGAAGATAATGAAGTGCAGTCCGACAAACATGATAAAAGGGACGTCAATATCGGAGATGACTTGGACGAAAAAGCAGAAGAACGAAGAAAAGAATTCGATGAAGAAGAAAAACTTAACAGAGAAGAAGAATCCGACGAAGAACTGTACGAAGACGTAGTCGATGAAGATGAAGAAAATATGTATAAAATGGAAAAGATGAAGGTATCAATAATAATACGAGTAGTATATTGGTTACGAAGGGTGAAAAATGTTTTTTTTGGAGTTTGCAATACGAGTCGTAGGTGAGCGAGTACGAGCCGAAGACAAGTATGTTTCGCGAGCCGGAGACGAGTAATGCAAATACACAAGATCAGAAAGGACCACTGGCCGTGGTGACACCATATTTTTTGTAACACATGTCTGAATTACGCGTTTTTCTTATACCTATAAAATGGTACTACAGATTGCCGTTTTCCGAGACGGCGCAAACGTGGGCCTATTAGATTAGAATATTTAAAACATACGTCTGACCTATTTTAAACAAATCAAGCTACTAAAGTGTTTAGACCCCCTAATCACAAGGTTTCATCTGGATGATACTCCATATTTAGAGGCACCCTAAGCACTTTTAAGCTAAAATTTTGTCTTGTTTGCTCAGCGACCTAAACAGCCCTGAGCGGGCTCAAAAGACAAAAGTGGGCGCAAAAAATATATTGCGTCTCCTTTTTTGCCGGTCGGAAAGCGGTCACTCTAGGTTCGCTTTATAGGTTTCGCTTTTTTTGTTATATGCAACCAGTAAACAACATTTTATTTTATAAATTATTTTTATATATTGTCACGATATTTTTTAAATATTTCTAATGCACATGAATAATATAAGTATGTAGAAAATACATAATAAGTAGCGAAATATCCAAAAATTATTCAAAACAGACACAGCTTATTGTACTCAATTGCTATTAAAAATAAATTGCATAATTAAAATAATAAAACAACGCATTTATATAAAATAAAGAAAATTTGTGAAAAAATGCATTTAATAATAGTAGTTTAATAACATGAAAACTAATTTTGCTGAGCAATAAAGAATTAGTAAGTTAATAAAAAATTGACTAAGTTAATAACAATGGTACTTGCTTTGGTACTTTACAGGTATACGTTGGACTAGGAAAAAGAATAGATGTAGATAGATGGAAGAACATAATCCGTCGAACATATAAAAATAAGACTATTGCCTTGAGAGATATTATGAGTATATATTGGAAAATGTCAGAATCGGGAGAGAGATGTTTGTCAAAAAAGAAGAATAATGATTATAAAGCACTAACGCCAAAAAAATTAAAATATGTGTTTCGTAAGTAAATTTTCATTATACGTGCTGGAAAAATGACATATTTTGTGACGGTTTTGCGTACTGTAAATGGTCAATACACTGCGGGCGTTATTCCCATAACACACTCGACAGCGTTACGTAATGAAAATAACGCAAGCTAAAGTGTATATTATTTTATGGTGACATTTTATAGGTGATATTTTTCTGGTGACATTCTCATTATATCACGCTGTCGAGTGCGTTATAGTAAATAACACCCGTACTGTATTTTGACCATTTAGCGTATACAAAACCCCCACACAATATATGTCATATTCCCAGCACTTTCGATACAAAATAGTATGTGAAACTCGTGTGGTGTAGTGTCTAATAGCGCCACTTAGGCGACATGCCACATCGCGCCCACGTGCGCTATTTTCCACTATACCGTCATTACACAATGTACTATTAACTCATCAACTTTCACACACAAATATACATACGTACGCTCGAGTGAAATTTTACATTCTTACGTACACACATGTACACAGACTTGAAACAATAATTGACGTGTCTTTATCTTAAAGAGTCAAATTGTATTTTTTATTTTCGAGAGAAATGTGTTTAAAATTTAAAAAATACTAGTAATGACCATATAAAACAACGCAAATTCAATTAGCAAGTTTAGATTTACAGTCTAGAATTTAAAAAAAAATTCTTGAAGGACTGTATGAATATTATCTGGGCAAAAAGTCTTCTAAACTTTCAAATGATGAAAAAAGAAACTTGTGTAAAGAAGACAAGCCGGTACTTAGATATTTTTTGCGAGATGAACGCGACAAATATAAAAAATTTCTGAAGAGACAAAAAGAATTTAAAGAAAATAAAAAACGAAAATGTAACCAAAAACACTAAAACAACAACATTAGTAGCAAAAAATTAAGTATTGAAAGAATATCGTGATACTTGTAAATAAAAGAAATGGAGGGCATTATTCCGAAATTTTCATGTTTTCTAACCCAACCTTAAATTTGGAGGTGGATCTCTCTCTCCCTCTCTCTGCCTCTCTCTCCCCCCCTCTCTCTCTCTCTCTCTCTCGCTCTCTCTGTCTCTTGAGTTGAGAAGTCACTTCTAATAGTGCTCCGTCTTTAAACTGTATTAAAGCGTTATTTCAAACACGACGAAAACACATAAACCGGTCACGTGAAGGCTCACTCCGCTGGCTTTCATTTCGTGTGTTCGAAAACATCAAAATCTTTGTCATACTCAAAGATTATCCATTATTTAACACAAGAAACTTGAGGTTGGTCTATTTATCAGGCCGTTTGGCTTTCATTTCGTGTGTTCGAAAACATAAAAATCTTTGTTATACTCAAAGATTATCCATTCTTTAACACAAGAAACTTGAGGTTGGTCTATTTATCAGGCCGTTTGTCGTTTTGCCTCTCTGCTTTTCTGCGCACGCGCAATGACTGCTCTTCACATACATTTGACTGCTGCGCCTTACGTTTTGTTTTAGACCGGCCTGTAACATGTCTGCTCCGCTTCACAAATGTGGTTTCTGCTCTTCCTACGTAACTCGTGGCGATCTGGAAGCATCCCAGTGCAACAAATGTGCAGTTCTTTATCACAGAAACTGTGTACGCGAAGTGTGGTTTAACGGAGATGGCTCTCTGACGTGTTGTGTTGATAGCCGAAAGCGTATAGCAGATATTTCTCTTTCGCCAAGCAAACTATCTGCTACTAATTCTGATGCTACGGACGACCTTAGAAATCTCCGCCTAAACAAGTGCACAAACGCCCCGGCACTTTTGAATTCGCTCTTGGCTAATAATAATGCGAATCCGCATCGCTCTGCGCAGCATCATTTGTCGCTATCAGTTGGTAATAAAGCAGCCGGTGTCTCCTCAGTATAGCATACACGCACAACAATAACAACACACAGTTACGCGGCCGGCGGCTCTCATGCCTATCCTACCTACACATTGGAAGACGCACTCACCAATGCCTCTTCCCTCTCCACCGCAGCTCAACTCGACAACACTACGGCTGTCGCAGACACGTTTCCATGTCTATCTCCGTCTCTATCTCCATATCTCTCTCTCGCTCCACACCGTTCGCAACACCAACTACTGGAGAATAGTATGTTCCCCACACTGTTACTACCACAACAACAGTCTACTGCCGCTAGCTCTACCACGAATTTGCCTGCGCTTGGACTACCAGCTTACTCTACAGTGACTGCGTCGAGCGCCAAACAGATAAAAAAATCCGAGAATACTGAAGATATGCTAAATATGATGAAGCAACTTATGCTGCAGTAGACGCAACTGATTTTTGCAGAATTCAGTTCATTAAAAGAAACACAACAAAAGCAGTTCGAACAATTTTGCACTGGACAAGAGAACTTAATTGAAGAAAGGCTACATGACTTGACTTCGATTAACATAAGACTCGAAGACCATCAATCACAGATACAAAAATGTGTCCAAACGGCTGAGTCGCAAAATGAACAACTTCAACAGTTGAACCAGAAAGTTGAAGCACTTGCCAACAGATCTTCGCTGGATAATACCACTTCCGCAGAATCAAAATTAGCTGCAGGCACTGCAACCCCAGTGCCTGCAGCTAATTTTGAGTCTGCGGAACTTATCATCTCCGGTATCCCACTCGACATTTTGCTGATCCCACACCAGATTGCCATAAAGGTTCTGGGAGCCTTGAATTTGCCTAATCTTGTTGGGGATATTTTGTCAGCAGAGGATTTTCCGCGAACTTCGACCACATCATCGGACACTCGATAACAATCAGCTCCTGTTTTTCGATCTCAAGAGTCCAATACGCACCCGCACAATGGTAATTCATTATCTTCACGTTCCAGAATTTTTCGTAGCATAGTAATAAAATTTAAATCTGCTCATATTCGTGACCACGCAGTTTTCACGCTGTTTAATTTAAAATCATTTACAGCAGCAATGGTATTCGGTCACACTTCCACCTCGTTGATATTACTGCGAACTTTGTACCCTAGGCATGTACATAATCTTTTGTTAAAAGTCAGATCGCAATCTAGTAAAATAGGGTACAAACGACCCAGAGTTATCAACTTAGTGGTACACATGTGCAAAGATAATGCATCTCCTCTTATTCCGATCAATAGTGATTACGACTTACTAGCTTGTCAGCCGATAATAGAAGCTAGCAAACGGACCCCTCAGGTCGTAAATAATTTGTCCGGTGATCTTATTGAGATGTCCGATCTGTCAGGTGCTAATTTCTCACCGCATTTTGCGACAGGTGCCAACGCGAGCGACAATTCTTAGAATTAAGATCGGTTAATATGAATACGGTACACTCCCCACCCCCTGTCATTCTCGGTGGTGAAACCCATTTCGAGGAAGTAGAAGCATATCTTGACCTACACCCCAAACACATAGTAGGCATCACAGAATCAAAACTGTCTAGTGAGGACAAAGACATATCTGTGGCCATTGACGGGTATGCCCTGATTCGGCACGACCGCGTAAGACGTGCAGGTGGAGGAATCGCTATCTACATTAACAACAACTTTAAGTTTAAGACTCTTGCGACGTCCGATGTCCATGATGACAGCTTCCCTGAGTATATTATAATGAAAATCACCCACGATTGCAAATCACTCTTATTTTCAGTATTTTTTTTTCACAAACTCTCAGCTTTTTTCACGCGTTACGACAGTATAGTTATCACGGGTGATTTCCATGTGAACATGTTATCTACTACGTCATACGAAGCCAAATACATGTATGACATCATTCGATCGAATGCTCTGTACCTTGTTCCTTCTGGGCCAACTCTCCATACGATCAACGCACAATGTCTTCAATCTCACACATGGCTCGACCAATTTATTGTACACTCATCTTCAGCGGTTATAAGATATAGCAAATCAGATGCTCCGTTTACTTATGGGCACGACAGTATAGAATTGATTATACCTTTTAGTATTATGCGCAATATTTCACGTCAAATTAAAACTCGTGATCTCCGTTCCATTAATACGTAATCGTCGAAAACCATGGGTCTCATCTGACATCCGCCCCGCCATGAAAGAACGCGATAGAGCTTATAAGAGAGCACGTGATAGGGGACAGCAACTTACCGAATATCGAGCTCTCCGTGCAAGGGTCCTACAAAAGTTTCGAAACTCAAAAAACGCCTATTATTCTAATGAAATAGCCAGAGCTCAACGCTCAAATCGTCTATAGAGTTCTCTCAACAGTCTAGGCATAACATCCTCTCCATCAACCTCGCCTTTTTCGCTCTTTTCACACAATGATATCAATAATCGTTTTGCATCCGTCGCTAACGCATCTAGATCATCTCCTGTACTCCCACTACCACCCCTCCCCTCAGCTCCATCTCATATACGTTTACTAACTTTCTCTAACATCACCCCAAGTGATATCTCTGAAGCACTTACCTCAGCCAAGTTCAAGACTTACGGGCTTGATGCAATCACTATTAAACATCTCTCACTATCATGGCCCACCACTCTCGAAACAATTTTCACCACAATTTTCAATCTATCAGTCACCAAGGCATCTTATCCAGCGCTTTGGAAACAGACTCTTATTACTTCTATTCCCAAAGTACCAGCTCCATCCGACATATCTGAGCTACGACCCATTGCTAGGTTGTCTGAGTGCTCTAAGTTGTTAGAGAAGATTCTATCTAAGCTACTCCTGTGTCACATTGAGAAACACAACCTTTTCATCCTACGGCAAGCTGGCTTTAGAGCAGGTCACAGTACTCAGACGGCTCTGCTTGACGTTCTCGATGACATAAGATTCGAAATGGATAGCTCTGGTTTCGCGATCTTAGTCATATTTGATTTTTCCAAGGCGTTTGATACGATTCCCCATCACATATTAATTCATAAACTTTGATCATTTAGAATCAGTGATCACTCCATACAGTGCTTCATTTCTTATCTTGCTAATAGATGCCATGCAGTTATTGATGAAGGTGGCAGCATATCGGACTGGATTGATACTTGGGCTGGCGTTCCCCAGGGCTCCGTCCTAGGCCCATTATTGTTCATCATCTTCATCAATGACTTCCCCATGGTACTGAAATTCACCAGACATATGATCTACGCTGATAACACTCAAATTTACAAACGCTACAAACGTCATGATCTCATTCACACCATTAACAAGGTATCTGAGGATTGCGCTGTGATTTCCAAGTGGGCCTCTTGCAATGGGCTCACTCTAAATATGTCCAAAACCAAAGCAATGCTCTTTGGTAGCACATTAAATATTTCATTGATCGATTTAGAACTCTTACCTCAGGTTACAGTCAATGGCACTCCCATCTCTTTTGTCAATGAAGTAAAAAATTTGGGTGTCTGACTGACTCCTAATCTCAATTGGGGAAGGCAAGTGTCACACATCTGTCAGCAAGTGTTTCGTACCCCCAGACAGCTCCGCCTTCATCAACGTGCTCTTTCATTTGGTGTCCGTAAATCACTTGTGCACTCACTCATCCTCCCTCACTTTGACTATGCCTGCCTTATCTACCATGACCTTACTGGTGAACAGAACCTGAAGCTTCAGCGGTCGCAGAATGCATGCACCCGCTTTGATTTGGTACCATTCCCTGGATGGCTCATGTTACCCCCTATCGCAAACGGCTAGGGTGGCTTACGGTGAAGGCCCGAAGAGAGTACTTCATGGGTGCGCTGACGTTTACCGTACTTAAGACTGGTTGTCCAGATTATCTGAAGTCTCCTTATCCGTAACTTCAAAACTTCCTTATATGTCAATTCCTTCGTAATAGCCGCCTCATATTTTTGGAACAGCCTACCAGAACGCATTACCTCCCTGCCTCCCAAAACTATCTCTTTCCAAACCATCAAATCCTTATTACTAAGTTACCTCAACAGTTGTGATGTTCAGGCTGATCCTGCACACAAGTAAACTTAAGAATTTAAATACAAATGTTCCTGGTAGCTTTAATGCTACATACATATTGCTGCTTTAATTTTAATTTTAGCTTTAATTATACTTATATATCTCTGTTCGCGCGTTTGCCAGTCGAGAAACGGAGTAGTTGCGTTTTTGAGTAATTCTCTCGGTTGAAACGCTCGCGATAAAGAGAAGGAGCGAAACCGCCGATTGCTCCGAAAGCTTGCTGATCACGAAAGAAGGGAAACGTGTAATGAGACATAATACTGCTCCTTGATATGTATATGCAATATTTGCGGCCTTTATTGATGCCTCGTCAAGATAATTATTTACAAAATGTCTTACGTGTACGTGTGTGTTTGTGTTTGAATGATGCCAGATAAAAATGAGAAAGAAAGAATGATTCCTCTGCGAGACACGAGGCGAGCAAGTTTTAAGCACCGTGCGTGTCGCGATAGTACTAGGTCAGTGCCGCAATCAGAGCGGAAGAGAGCCTACTCCGCGGCGGACCCGTGCTTTTAAGGAAGCCCCGAGATCACCCGCGTGAAGTTAGCAGTGCCAAATTAATCGACACTTGCGACTCTGTTCCTGAGCAATTCTCGACATATAGCGAGAATAGATTAGACGCGAAATATAAATAGTCGAACGGCCCAAACAATCTCTATATTTTATATTGTTATTGCGTCAAATTTTGCGACCAAAGAGCCGTTCAGATTACTTTATGTCTTATTTTATTTTATACACCGAATATTGTTCGAACCTGTACAGACTATTGTTAAATACTATTATTGCGAGCGTACCGATCACGTTACATATTATATTATTATATTATTACATATTGTATATTGTTAATGTATATATTGTTCTTTATGCCCTATGGGACAATTTCAGTCCCAGGGTGGAAATAAGCAAATAAATCTAAAAAATCTCTCTCTTACTCTCTCTCTATATCTATCTCTCTTTCTCTATCTATCTATCTATCTATTTATCTAGGTCATTTGGTAGGTGATATTCTCCAGAAGATATTTTTACCTGATATTTCCAGGTTATATTTTCTCTTATCCTTATTTTCATTAAATATGGGTGTCCACGCTATGGGCACTTCTTATTATATTTATTTTAATGATATAGAGTCAGTCTCTTTATTTGTTCCATTCACTTGAATATGCATAAAAAATTAATATTTATATGTATCTTACGTTGAAGTAATAACTTACTGATTTAACATCGAATACATAATTATTTACTTAGTTAATTCGAATTGCAGAGATAACAGTGTTGCAATTTCGTATTATAGAGGTTTAACGGGGAAAACTGGTGTCTAAATATGAAAAATGTGTTGCACTCATTAACATTTTTCAAATATTCATATTTAGACCCCCTTTTACCCTATTAATCATAAAAAATCGAATTGCAGTGGTTGGAGAAGCTTCAAGATAACTCGAGTTACCTTCATATATATATATATATATATATATATATATATATATATATATATATATATATATATATATATATATATATATTTCTTTTTAATGATACAGGTTTCCTCAAGTAACAAGGGTTTGACTGCAAATTATATATACTTTTACGATTTAGAAAGGTTCGAATTAGAGAGGTTCCACTGGATATGTATAAAAAATTGTATATCATAAGAAAACATTACAAGACGATCATTAGAATGCATGTCATATAAAATGTAAAATTAATGTTCATCATCGTAAAATTCATTTTTTATTAATTTTGTACGTGGTATTTTGTGCAAAACACTAAACATAACCTATTTAAAATTATAAAAACACTACATTTGATCATAGTAAAAATACTTTCGTAATTTCATGTAGAAATGTATTGCATAGCTCAACTAAATCAATCCTAGATAATTTAACTATTTTAAACAACAATGTCCCCCATTTATTTATCAAATTCACTTCAAACATCATAAAATGCTTTTTTTTCATATTTTATCTATCCGAGTTATGAGAAGAATTTCAATCGATGAATTGCGAAATTAATCAGACAATATATCAAGTGATATTTTTCAGGTTTTTCTTTATGTGACATTTTTAGGTGATATTTCTCTGGTGACATTTTCTAGATGATATTTTTTCTGGTGACATTTTATAGGTGATATTTTTCTGGTGACATTTTATAGGTGATATTTTTTGGTGACATTTCCTAGGTGATGTTTTTGGTGACATTTTTCGGGTGACACTTTCTAGGTTAGAAGTCCATTTCATGATCACTATAAATGCACAGTTAACATAAAAATTATAATGAATCCTGAATTTTCGGCACGACCGCGACACGGAAGTGCCTTATATTTTCGTTAGGGAAAAATATATGCGATAGGATATCTCACGCAATTTCTGACCAATCGGGATGAAAATTTAGGAGAGATCTCCTCCAGCACAATATGAAATTCTATTTTTTTTTATCCCGATCCTGTACGTAGTTTTTAAATTGCGAGCACTTTTTGCTTATTTTTACGTATTTTTACGTGTTTTTTTTTTTATTAAAAAAATTCATGTTACAAGTTTATCTCCGCGAAATCTTAGCGAATCAGGCTAAAATTTTGCAAATATACACTGAATGCGGCGACTATAAAAAATCGCTAAAAACGGTTTTTGGGCTATAACTTGAAAACTAAGCATTCTACGATAAAAAGTCAAAGAGAAAAGTTGTAGATCTTTGAAAAATACAATTTTTTCCCATTGTGAAAAGTCTTGGCTTCTTGTGGGCGGCACAAGAGCCTTGTTATTCTAAATTTTCTCTAACGAAGTGATTTTAAATGTTGTTATGCACCGAATTTATATTGATTGAAATTAGAGATGGCGTGGTTGAATAAATTAAACACTACACTTAGAGGGAAAAGCCATTCGGCATAAAAACCCTTATTTATTAAATACACATACACTGGAATTGAATTTACTGATTTCGCTCGAAGGATTCGCGATGTGACACCGCAGAGAACAGTGGCCACGTGCAACACATGCAGACTCGCGTTCGTAATAACACACACACCATGCGATTATTTCACACTAAATTAACGTTAATAATTAAGAACAAACAAGCACGATAAGATGTTTCGATAAGTACAGAGTATGTGCGCCGTTCGTTAAACGGAAGAATGATTGAGTGATTTGTACAAAGAATATACGCCGTTCGTTAAACGGAATAATGCGAGGGAGCTCCGCATGTTGTTATGGTTAATCGACGACTGACTGACAAGCCGCGTCAAAGCCGTGAAGGCGGGAGAGCGTTGCTCAACGATAACGGTGGCAGCACCGCGCTAGATTTTATGGGCTCTAGCGCCCGTCGCACATATACACGCAACCACACACGCACTCACACGCTCGCTGCGCGCGCAGGCGCAGAAGTAAAATATTACATGTAATGCAAGATTTGCATTGAAAAATGTTACGACGTAACATACTGCCGGCCACAGCTGCGAGACTAGTTTGAATTACAATAGTGGAGCAGTGTTAGACTAATCTATTCACGACGCCTTGGCAATCTTTGGATCTGTAAGACAGACTCGATAAAGGTCAGTTTCCTTTGGAGGGACTGCCTCGTTGATTAGAATCGTTATCACATTTTGATTGATTAGTCTAAATTAATTCTACAAATGGAACCAATTTACAACGTACTAAATTTAACTTAGGGAACAACAGCTCCATCTAAAGAAGGTCATCGGACCTCATGCTTCGCATCACTATCTAAAGGTCAAAGTCTCAATGTCTACAAGAACCCAGTTTACCGAACCAGGTATCGCGTCACAAGAACCGCCCTCTCGGCACGATTCTCGAGCTTCTGGCTGTAGAATTTCCGGATTCCACCATTCTCGGACCAGGCTTATGAATTGCACTTCCAGAATACCAGATGGTTCGACTCTTTTAGGGCAAACCACCGGGCACACATCTGGGGCAGATTACGATTGGGGGGAAGATTGTTGAGACTCTGACGGGATCGCAACGTCCTGCTCTAATGGTAAAATGCAGAGTCGAGTGATGTTCCGCTTGAAGAGTCCCGACGCTGTCTTGATTGTAGCTACCCTAGCAATGCCATCGCTCCCAGGGTGAATCTCGACGACCACACCCAGCGGCCATCTTGCGCACGAGGGGTTGTCTTCCATTGATACGACGACAGAACCGATTGTCAAGGTAGCGGTAGAGTTCAACCATTTTTGACGAATCTGCAGTTCGTGTAAATTCTCCTTATGCCATCTTTTCCAAAAGTCCTGTCTGGCTTTGGAGATGCGTTGGTGAATGGTTAAGCGATTGTCGGGAGCTGAAACAAAATCAGGTTCAGGTAAAAGATTGAACGGACATCCGATTAGCAGATGTGCGGGTGTTATAGCTAACGCGTCGTTCGGGTCTGCGGAATTCGCGTATAACGGTCTAGAGTTCAAGACGGCAGCGATTTCTTTTAACAAGGTGTCCAGTTGTTCATACGTGAGTGTTTGATTCTTCATTATGCGATTGAGATGATGTTTAAAACTTTTAACCGCGGCTTCCCATAATCCGCCGAAGTGCGGGGAAAGAGGTGGATTAAAACGCCACTCAATGCGCTCGAATGCAGCGTAACTCTGTATCGCGTCTTTAAACTCCGACGTTGCATGCAAATCGTAGATTTTCTGGAGTTCGTTGTTCGCTCCCACGAAGTTCGTCCCGTTATCAGACCTCATCACCAGCGGTTTACCGCGAATGCTGGTGAATCGCCGAAAACACGCTAGGAAACCTTGAGTAGAGAGATCGGAAGCAACTTCGATGTGAACAGCCTTGGAGGCAATACACACGAAAACACAGCCATACGCCTTAATGAAACTACGATTCCGATCTTTCTTCTCTTTGATTAACATTGGGCCAAAGAAATCAACGCCTGTTTCGGCGAACGCCGTGCTGGCAATTACTCTAGACGTTGGTAAGTCTGCCATTTTGGCATGAGGGAACTTCGGCTTCTGACGAATGCACGGAACGCATCGGTGTAAGACGTGTCTCACTTGATTCTTTCCATTCAGAATCCAGAATCGTTCACGTATTGCATGGAGAGTGGATTGAATTCCACCGTGAAGAATTCGATCATGAGCGTCGGCAGTGACAACGAAACGATGCGTACGGAAACGCAAAATCTGCTTCAAAAGAGTTTCTTGGATGATAGGTCCGGTCAGCAGAATGTCGTTTAACGAAATCCCAGTTGTAGTTTTTGCGGATGCATCGAAAACTACCCTACACTTGGTGGTATCGCTCGACTCTTTGATAACTGCATGATGGGGTAAATAATAACCATCCTCGTTATCGTTCTCACACAACGTCATGTGACCTAGTTTCAAGTAGCCGTCGATCTCCTTCTCGTACTCAGCTTTGAGATCCGGATTAGATTCGAATTTCCTCTCCAACGCATGGAACCGTTTCAACGCTTGTTCCTTGGAGGAACCTAACTCGAATTTACCGTCTCTAAACGGGAGCCTAACAACGTAACGGCCTGAGCTGTCGCGAGTTGTGGTTTCGACATAGTGTTCTTCACTGGCGACGTCGTCGGGAGCCTTGACAGGTCGATAGTCAAGATCCTCGACGGTCATGAATTTCTCGAGGAGCTGGTCTAGTTTCACGGCATTACAAGAAACCCGGTCAGGGGTCCCCTTGGATATGGAACCTCCGGCCACCACCCACCCAAAGGATGTTTTTTGAAGAGTGATCTGTGACTGATGGTCACCTAACCTTATTTGACCTATTGCGAGAGCCGACACGGTAAAAGTTTCATTAGGCACTTTATCAGCAATTTTCGGTATAATCAAAAAGTTTAACTGAAATTTAATGTTATTGTAAGTTGAATAGAAGGTGGCCTTAGCGAATTTATTTGAAACAGCGTTCGCATCGTCAACTGCTCCGATGTTCACAAAACATTGATTAGTTGGCAGTTGTAACCGAGAAGCTAAACTGGAAGTCATTAGGTTAGCGTTTGAGCAAGAATCTAAAAGAGCACGTGCCATGAAACTATGTCCTTGGGTTGATTGAAATCTTAAAACGGCAGTGGTCATAAGTTGAGAATCCGAGTTATACGCGTTAGAAACGTATGTGTGACGTGAAAATAGTCAAGAGGCAGGAGCCCTAGAATTGTCAGAGTTCTTTGCGGGCTGAAAATTTCCTGTTTTGAAACCCTTGGGCTTCTTATCAGTATGGAGCGACGTGTGATGATCTTTCTGGCACTTCCTACACCGGTTAGTGCTAGAGCAAGGGAGCGGGTGCGCGTAAAGGCAATTTCGGCAGAGTTTATGAGCCTTAACTAAATCCCACCTATCCTTTATTTTGAGATCATTGAACTCGGGACAACTATACAACCTATGCGATTGACTACATTGGACGCATGCACTGCTCGAAGTGCTAGACGTCGTGACAAGAGTGCGCGCCGTTGTCGTCTGACGCTTGAAAGGGGTTGAAGTGCTATTGTCTCCCGCTCGTTTCTTATTTACCCGCCCGCCCCGGGAAAGATCGTCCATCTGGCGCAGTTTAAAAATAGTGTTTTGAATGAAATCGTAAAGCTCTTGTAAATTAGGCAATTTATCGCTCGATAGACGATCCACCCATCTTGACCTGACACTGTTTGGTAAGCTATGCTCTAAAATGCGAACTACGACTGCGTCAGAGACGTTTACCTCTAACCTCTGCAATAGTTTGACGTTTTGGCGCACGGTGTACATGAGCCCCGCTAACAGCTCTGGCTTGGCTTCCGTGACCTTAGGTAAAGCAAGAAGTTTGTCGATGTGCTCGTTAACGACGATGCGCTTTTGCTCGTAAGCGTTGCACAAAGCTTCCCAAGCGAGAGGGTAATTTTCTTCACTAAGCTCGAATTCCTCTATAACCTGCGCGGCGAGTCCCTGAACTGCATTGCTAAGTTGTGAATGTTTCACGTAAGCATTGATTTCCGCGCGATTGTGAACTAAAGCTTGAAAGCTATTTTTCCATGCAGTCCAACCTTCGTGACGACCATCGAATTTCGGAATGTTAACCACGGGAAGTTTCGGTAAATTATGCTTCTCTGTGAATGTCAGATTGCTGGCATTCACCGTAGTCGAATTCGCAAGAGGAACGGGTGTTCTTAATTTGTGTACCTGAGCCGAAATAGCGTAGTAGTCCGATTCAATTTTTTCAAATGCCGTGACGCGAGGTATGTTAGCCTTAATCGCGAGTAATTCCTCGTGATTTTGCATGTATCCGGAGAATATACTCTGAATTTGTTTTAAACGAGCTTCCGCATTGAACGCGTCAGTTGGATTTGCTTCCAAAAAATGTTTAAGAGATTTGATTGACCTCTCCAAAGATTGACTCTTTAATTCAATGTATTGCGCATGCTTTTCTGCTTCTTCACCCATTTTGAAGATTCAAATTATTTAATAAAACCAATCGTAAATTGAGTCAATCCTTGATTAGATCGACCAACGTTGTATTTAAATGTAAATCGATAAATTCATAATAAACAACGGAATTCCTTCCCGATTAAACTAACAATAAATAATTTACTGTACTTGTGACTCGAAATTCAAATAAAACAATGAATGAATTAAATTCTACTTAAATGAAATTACAACAAATTGTAAGATGCTGAGAAATGATATTACTGTATTAAATTTAAATTGGAATTGTAATTTACAGAATCGCGAAATTTCAAAGAATGAACGTTATTCAGACTAAATTTTAATAGAGAAATTAATTAAATTAAACTGCGAGTATTAAGTCAATAAGCATTTATGTAGATACTACCGTGAAATAAACGCTGGAATCGAACTAGTTAGTTTAAATAAATGAATTATAAATTTTGGATTTTAATTCAAACACGAAACATTATTAAACTAATTATGACGAACTATATTAGCAAGAACGAGCTAATTAATTAAATAAATAATTACAAAGTTTGAATTAAAATTCAAACGCGAGATATTAATAAACTAATTATAAAGAACAATATTAGCTAGAACGAGCTAATTAATTAAATAAATAATTACTGTTGCGAGATAAATGCTTTAATAGAAAAGGTTCAGTTAATTGTCACATTGACACAATAGGAAGATTATACACGCCTTTATCTCGCAGTCAAGAAAAAAATAGACTTATCTTAATTTCGCCGAAGCGAGGCTGATGGCCGGTGGTGTGCTTCCCCCTGGTCGGAAGCGATGGCAAGGCTCGATGTTGACACGACCGCTGACCGCGTGTTGCTGTGCCGCGTCACGCGCTCCCGCGCCGCTGCGCCGTCGTCGTCGCTCGGCGCGAATTCGAGGAATAAGGGGGAGGTAAAAACACGAACTGTCAAGTTCCGACAGGTTTTCTTTCACCCTTTCAAGCATGTTTTCGATTTCTTTCTCCGACTTGCACACTCGCGCACTGCACTTCCGCGACGTCACCTTTTTTTCTAATTTTATGCAGAGAACGATAAAAGAAAGCGAGGTAGAGTTCTACCTCACAGGAGGCACCATGAAAAGTCTTGGCTTCTTGTGGGCGGCACAAGAGCCTTGTTATTTTAAATTTTCTCTAACGAAGTGATTTTAAATGTTGTTATGCACCGAATTTATATTGATTGAAATTAGAGATGGCGTGGTTGAATAAATTAAACACTACACTTAGAGGGAAAAGCCATTCGGCATAAAAACCCTTATTTATTAAATACACATACACTGGAATTGAATTTACTGATTTCGCTCGAAGGATTCGCGATGTGACGCCGCAGAGAACAGTGGCCACGTGCAACACATGCAGACTCGCGTTCGTAATAACACACACACCATGTGATTATTTCACACTAAATTAACGTTAATAATTAAGAACAAACAAGCACGATAAGATGTTTCGATAAGTACAGAGTATGTACGCCGTTCGTTAAACCGAAGAATGATTGAGTGATTAGTACAAAGAATGTACGCCGTTCGTTAAACGGAATAATGCGAGGGAGCTCCGCACGCTGTTATGGTTAATCGACGACTGACTGACAAGCCGCGTCAAAGCCATGAAGGCGGGAGAGCGTTGCTCAACGATTACGGTGGCAGCACCGCGCTAGATTTTATGGGCTCTAGCGCCCGTCGCACACATACACGCAACCACACACGCACTCACACGCTCGCTGCGCGCGCAGGCGCAGAAGTAAAATATTACATGTAATGCAAGAAGCACTCGCTCTGAAGCTCCGGAGCAGGCAAGTAACATGCGGCCGAAGGCCGCGTGTGGCGTGCTAGTTAATAAATACAATTCGTAAAATCTAAATCAATGATGATTTGTTTGTCAAATCGTGATAATTCTACAATTTTTAAATATATTTTCAAAAACTACTTATGGAATGGTTCTTAAATCTTTCTCAATAACATAACGGGCTGACTGTGAGTAGGGATATGGATATAGTGATATTTTTCAAGTGACATTTTATTATATGCAATATATTTTACATCAGATTTATTATTAATTTTAACGATCAGAAAATTGTTTCTTTCACAGTTTCATAGGTGGCATTTTGTACATCGCAACAAAAAGTGGTTTTAACTTGATTTATGTACAGAAAATTAGCTTATAGGAAAATAAAAGTCCTTCACTTACTTCGAAGATCGATTTAAAAGAGTTAGAAAGCGGTATATAAGGTGGTCTGAAAGTAGTATGAAAGGAGTATAAAATTATATATATCATATATATAAATGTCGTGTAGCGAGGGCGATAAGCACGCTGCATTAATGGACTACTTATGTCGCGGATAGACGGGACATAAGTGCGAACTTAGGTCACGAAGTGCTATAATAGTACATTACTATACGCGTGACTTAAGTGGCCCATTATTGTACGGCGTGAGGTTAGCGACCGAGCGTAGCGAGGGCGATATTCGCGCCGTGCGATGGGCCACTTAAGTCACTATTATCGTATACTATTTTATAGCACCTCTTGACTAAATCCGTTGACACGCATATTCATGCCTTAAGCAGTCCATTCTCGCTACGCTCGGGCGCTAACCTCACGGTGCAATAATGAACTACTTAAGTCACGGATAGGCGTGATTTAAGTGCGCATTTAGGTCACCCTGTGCTTTAAAAATATTTTTTTTCTATTTAATTCTGTCTTAAAGGGGAACTCCACTGATTTTATAAACATCTCTACCCTTTGACCAATAATATTAAAACTTCGTTAACTTTTTTTATCGTAATTATAGAAGGTTGTAAAAAAATTTTGAGAATATCTTACTACAACTTTTTTACTAATTCGAACCAAATTTTATACCACGAGCGTCGACAAATCATATCAAAGTTGTTATTTTGACGTCCGAGTGGTATAAATTCAATTAATGGTCTAAAATAAATTAAACGATTTATGAACTTAAAAATATATGGCATACTATATGTTTCAATATTTACAATTGACGAATGGAACATTTAACATCAAAATACCTCAAGACAAAATATTAACTTCCTTTCACAATACTGTAACCTATATTTTGTGGAAGCTTCCAAATTATCCATGGTTATGGGTTACGCAAGGAACTTTTCTAAGTTAGAAAAGTAAGTTTCGAGAGAAACGCGTTTGAAGTTTTAATTTGGTATACTACGCAATATAAATTCTTTCACTCAACAGGCTATAACTTTGGTCTAACAAAGATTTTTTACATTCAGCAGGTATCAAATATTCATAAAACTATTAATATAAAAAATATATAATAACAAATTTTTTATGTTTACAGCTTTATGAAAATTTTGAGATCTGCTACATGTTAAAATTCTTTGTTATTTCAAAGTTATAGCCAGATGAGTGAAACAATTAACATTGGATAACATACCAAATTAAAACTGTAAAATCCTTAAAAAATTAAAACAAAAAAATTCCTGGTGTAATCCATGACCATGGATATATTTTAAACCTCCAGAAAATATCGATTAAAGTATTGAGAGATGAAGTTAATATTTTGTTTTGAGGTATTTTGATGTTAAATTTTTTATTCATTAATTGTAAGTGTTGAAACATGTAGTTTTCTTTATATTTTTCTACGATCAGAGACAGTGGAATGCTACTTTTCCGATCTCAATTTATTTATAAAGATTCTCCGTCATATGTTTACAAAATATTGCCATTTAAAAGAAATTTCGTTTTCATGTATAACAAAAGAAGGAACATAGCTTATATACATTTCGTGTCGGAAAAGATAGATAATTTTATATGCTCTTTCAAATGCATGTGCACTAAAGTGATCATATTATTTCTAACATTCGAAAATAATTTATATCATTGATTTCGGAATAACGTAAAATAGAAAAATCGTTTTAGAACAACAATGAGTCGATGAATCTTAAAATTTATTTTTAATTCCGAACCCACAGTATTATAATGACCGTGCCACTCTCGAGTTATCAGCGCTCAATAAAAAGTTTGAAAAATAAAAGATAACCTGACATATCTTAAAAATAAAAGTTCTCATGATTGGCAAAGGATTCAGTCAAGAGGTACTTACAATCTAGGTTTCTGGAAATTTTCGAAAAGAATAATGCCGTTTAACTCAAATTATCGTACGCCATATCAAATCGATTTATTTTACAAAATGATTATTTTCTCAGCAAAAGAAAAATAAAAATGCACAAAAATTATACTGAGTACTGTACTCTATGTTACTGATCATCTTAATTTTTTCCAATATATTTTCAATATACATTTCCAAGATATAACCATTTTCAGAAAACATGACGTTTTTGAGTATATCAGAAAAAAAGAAATAGCTTATCTTAAATTTCTGATTGGAAAAGATAATTTTGAGCTATTTCAAATGTATTATCACAAAATGAATGATATTATTTTTAAGGTAATATAAAAACTGAAAAACTAAACCTCAAAAATCGAAAAACAAATAAAAAAGCAAAAACGCATTGAAAAACAAAAAAAATTAACAAACAAAAAGAATAAAATTCAAAAAACACAATTTCAATAACCCAGTAAGATTGTAAGGTTATTGAAATTGTGCTATTTGAATTTTTTTTATCGCTTATATTACGAGAACGGCGTGGTCATTTTTTGTTTTTAAATAAAAATTCAAAATTCAAAAGAAATTTCAAAATTAATCGGCATGTGTTTGTTTTATAATGATTTTTGATGATATAATCTAATCAAAATGTGTTCAAAAACTTGAATCCAATTTATTCATAATATATATGAACTTTTTAAGCAAATTTGCGTTCTTCCTATGCGCTTTTTATGGTAATTGTAAATGTAAGATCAATAAGCAATCAAATAACGCAAAATAAAATAGTTTTTCTTTTCAGTTACGGACATACTTGCTTTCGGCGGTAGTATGATGTATACAGCGCGCGTCACTGTTCAGAAGAATATACTGTCAATTTAATTAGAAAAATGGTTTAATACTTGTATTGTATTTTAAGAGTTTATAAAAAAATGTTGCATGTAATCTTAAATATTGTCCTAGTCTTCTTTTCTTTGCATTTGAGACGAGTAGTCATAAGTAAATAGTTTTAATGCTAAAAAGCCTCCTGTCCCTGGACTACTTTTATGGAATATGCCAGCACCAGATAGTGGAGATGGTGGATTGGTTTGAACTGACTTCAAATCTATAAACGGAATCGTATTTTGACCTGCATCTGTACTTAAATCAGAAGTTGTAAAATATAAAAATTGGTTTGTCTTAGAAGTTGGAACTGCTGGTGCTCCAGAATCGATTGGTATACGAAGGTTTTCAAGATTCACCTCCGTTCTTCTAAACAGATATCAAGAACATCACTTATATTGATTATAGCTGTATTGGTTATTTTATTATTTTAAATTTACTCTTACTTCTTAGCTAGACGTGCTCGACCATTAAGGTTGTTAAATGCTGAATACCATTGACTTTGAACTTTCCTTATCAAAACTTTACCAGTGGTATAATTGATTGGTATCATAAAGACAGCCAAATTTAAGTGATATCCTGAACCACGATCTTCGTTTACTAAAAACTTAAATCCACCTACAACATAATTGCTGTAATTGCTAAATTCTTGTTGATCTGCAAAATCTAAATCATCTAAATTGATCGCTGCTTTTCTGTACATATATTTATCGTATCTATTGCGCTCTCTTCTAACTTTCCATTCAAGTACGTGATAATCTATATTTTCTACAGGAAACTTCTTCAATTTTGTTTCTACAATTCCAGGTATACGATCATTTATTTCATAATCTCTTATTATCTTCCAAATCACTGTTGTTTCATTAATTCTTCCACCTGGTAATAACTGTCCCTCTTGAACCTGAATATGAAGTATGTGATTAGATTTTCTAAAACGCAGTCCTGTTACAACACTGCAAAGATAAAATTATGTTATTTAAAACTTTTATGTTAATTAATTTTCAAAAATATTACTTTCATTAATTAATTACAAATATTTAAAAATTATTCTCACAAGAAGAGTGCATACTTTACGCGAAATGGATTTCGATCAGGTTTTGAGGATTTCTTTCTGGTCCCAAAAACGGAATAAAGCCTCTATAAATTATCTAATTGGCACTTATTCTTGAGATAAGAGCCACTTTACTCCGAATATGCGTTGTTTTTGTGACGAACGGTACCTCCACTCTATCATATCTCGGCAAGATTTGATAATTGTAAAATGACAAAAAATAAAATAGAAGTAAACGTAAAGGTTTATTTAAGAAATGTAATGTCTGTAAACATACATTTGTTCTAAAGTTATTAACGATAGAAAATAGGGACGAGAAATGCGTGAAGAATTTCAGAATTAAACAGATGTGAAAATTGAATTTTCGTGTATTGTTATCTAGTTTCATTATTTAAAATTTTTTTTATATCTTTTTAGATCATTTTTCAAGCTGTCATAAAAAGCGAAGGTGCTAAATTTTATTAAAATAATGCATATTTAAAGTAAAATATGTCAGATCTTCAAAAATAGTCTTTACTTTAAAACAGCAGAATTCAATTCCCATAAACCCAGATCGGAATTCAGTTCCTATAGGGTGTGCATTCTCCTTGTCACTTCATTTATTTGTTACATTACAGAGTTACCGTAAAATCAGTAACTCACTAATTATTGTAAAAATCAGAAACAACTGGTCTTAAATTAATATATCGATCAGAGTTGGTATATATTAAATCATCACAGGTGCATAAACAATAACTGCAAGCCGTAAAACCACGGGTCCAGCTAGATATTTCCATTGCAGGGTTTGTACATTGTCCTTTTGGACCGTACCGCTGACTATTTCCATATTCTACGTATTCATATCTCCGATTACTATTTCTGGCCTAAAAAATGAAGTAATGAATTTTCGTAGTAAGGTTATATTACATTTACGTGAAATATTTTCTTTTATAAAAATGTTATCCTGTAAGAATGTTAGGAGGTAAAAGGATGTCTAAATATGAAAAGTTACAAAAAAAGTTACTAAGTCTATATTTTTCCTAAGAAAAGCCTAAAAGTTAAATTTTACTTTTAATTACATTGAGGATACAACAAAGAAGTTGACAAATCATCAAAATAAAAATAAAATATCTTGTACAAAATTTACGATGGTAAATGATAGGTAATTTTATGCTCTTTTTAATGAATTTATCTTGGATTAAACACAAAAATATTTAGGTTCTTTAGGTCCCTGCCATGAATACATATTCAAAGACCGTAAAATTTTTTTTTTATGTCAAGACAGAAAATTTTAAAGATATCCTACGGTAACTTTAATACTGTCAATTTTGAGAGTAACCGACGAAGAAAATGGGTAGCAGTGGGTTCGGTTGGATACATTTTATTTTTTCATGTCACTTTTCTTGTTTTTTTACATAATATAATTAAGCATAAAATTGAACATTTAAGTTGCATTTAGAAAAAAGATAGACTCTGTGACGTCCAAATGACTACATTAGAGTAAATCCACTAATCTTTGTAACGTGCCTTTATTTTAGGCGTATGCTTTCGAGCACTAGTCAAGGTTCTTAAAGTGATCGTACGTATTTAAGCCTCTATTGTCTTGAACTCCTCCCAGTCTCAGTATACATGTGATTCATATCGTTGAGCTTACAAGGGTTCTCGACTATTATATTTTTAATATACTCTTATGAGAACAGATTAGTAAATGAAGTTCAAATGTTATGAGAAAATATTTTGTGTATATGTATGTGTTTTTATATATTTAATTAATGCTGTACACTCCTAGATAGTAGGAATGAGGTGCATTTGTTAATATCTTAATATTATAATAAACACTGTACGCTCTAGATAGTAGGGACGAGGTGTATTTATTATATATTTATGTATGTATTTAACGAATGCTGTACGCTCCTAGATATTAGGGACGAGGTGCATCTGTTAATACGTTAATATTATAATAAACGCTGTACGCTCCTAGATAGTAGGGACGAGGTGCATTTGTTAATACGTTAATATTATAATAAACGCTGTACGCTCCTAGATAGTAGGGACGAGGTGCATTTGTTAATACGTTAATATTATAATAAACGCTGTACGCTCCTAGATAGTAGGGACGAGGTGCGTTTATTATATATATGTATGTATATATGTGTATGTATGTTTTTATATATTTAACTAATGCTGTACACTCCTAGATAGTAGGGACGCGGTGCATTTGTTAATACGTTAATATTATAATAAACGCTGTACGCTCCTAGATAGTAGGGACGAGGTGCATTTGTTAATACGTTAATATTATAATAAACGCTGTACGCTCCTAGATAGTAGGGACGAGGTGCGTTTATTATATATATATATATATATATATATATATATATATATGTGCATGTATGCTTTTTTATTTAGGTTTATAATAATTGAGAAGATATTTATTTATATGTTTCTGTTTATTCGAATAATTCGTTTATTCTAATTGTACACAAGAAATAGCCTTTAACTAAACGATACAATAGATATTAAATATAATTACTTTTGATTATCTGATGAATTCTTTATCGTAAGACAAATCGTTTACTTGAATAATTCTATTTTTAATCTTTGACGTTTAGCCTTAAGCTGTTTTACCCGAAATATTTAAATGAATATATATGTAATATGCGTGGATCTTCGACTAAAACTGTCTACCCTGATATTAAAGTATGTATTTGAAAGATTTGTCTATACAACTTCTCTACAAAGATCTGTAGCAGGCCTTGCTGTACTCAGTCAGTGTAAGTGATCGAGAGTTGATCGTACAAGCTAAGTCTCTTTACTAGTAGTCTAACGTAAGCTTAATCTGTACTAGAACAGATAGTGTTCCAGAGGTGCTTGTGGCAAAACGAGAGATTGTCCTATAGCACGAGCCTAGCTGTGCTCAGCCAGTGTAAGTGGTCGAGAGTTGCTTAAGCAAGTGAGAGTCAAACGCAAAGCTGTACTAGAGTAGATAGTGCTCCGGAAATGCTTGTCTAGCGAATGCTCGTGAGCCATGTAGGTTGCCCGGGGTCGGGTGAGCTAATGCTAGTGAGACCCCGTGGACCGGTGTCTTTTAAACAGTTTTCCGCCGTATCTCGCCTATGCAGAAGGGTCGAGCGAGCGGGTGAGGATGAGAAAGGACGAATATCAAAGAACGTTTCCTCCCTTTTCTCCTCCTATGCGCTTTTCCTCTTATTAGGCTAATGCTTAAGACAGAGAAAAAAGAAGAGAGGGTTAGGGTAAAAAGGTCCTCATATGGGTGTCGCTAAAGAAGCGCACGCAGCTATGTTTTGGGCTCGGGCCTTTTTGGTGGGGCGTGCTTTTTCTAGAGAGAGAAGGGAGATCTTCTCTCTCGCTTGCTCTCTTGCTTCTTCTCTATCCTTTGCATTTACATTTGTTTTCTCTTTATTTAAACTAAAATATCAATGTGTATTATATTTTGATACGTTAAATGATCTTCAAAAGTAATAGTTATTTCATAAAAAAACGAAAATGATAGTATTCGTGAAGATATCTACTTTATATATATATATATATATATATATATATATATATATATATATATATATATAGAGTTACGATAATTGTAAAAAACAATATGCGTTTGTAAACATAGTAATTAATTAAAGTGTACATATGTTTAAAATAGTATAAGATTGAATAATAATAATAAGAAATAGTGATAAAGGTAAAGTTAATACTAATTGATGTTTACTTATATTTAAAGTTTGTATAAAAAGATTGCAGTATAAAAATGACTATAATGTAAAATATAATTAGTGAATAAACATTCATATTTCAGTACTTAAAACTATCGTATTATATGTAAATATTACTATTGCAATAGAGTATTTATATCTACATTTAGAATCAAGCTATCGACTTGATTCTTTCGCGCAGAATTTTTATTTGGTTTATACAACTATATTATAATATTAAAAATTGTAAAAAGTTATTATCTTATACACTACGCTATCTGCTTTCAAAATAATATTTCAGCCTGTATTTTTCCGCTCGGAAAATGATGCGCTTAGAAGATACATTTCGAGATCGAAAGAGAGGGTCGATAAGGATCCTAAACACGTGTGCATCCGATTACACTTGACTCGTGTGCCCTAGCTAAGATACACGAGCACAGACCTAAAGCCTCATTCACGACAGTTAGAGAATAAAAGTTTTAAAAACATGCGTGTTTTCCATTATTAAAGTAATATTGAAATATAGTTATATACTTATTAAGTAGGATATAACAACTCTTTAAAATTTTTTCGAATTTTCATATTTAATCATCCATTTACCCCCTTAAGATAGTTGTGTAATTTTTAATTGACCATTTGAAAAAAATTATGTAATAAGTTTGTAAAGATTCTATGATTTTAATAATAATACATATTAAAGAAAAGTGTTTAACGAAATAAAAAATCCGCTGCCAATTCATTGACACTTAGCTTCCTCCAATTTTATAAATGTTTCCAATATTATGCAATGCGTTATTCTATTGAACTGTGGTGTAAAATAAGAATAACAAGTCTATTGATTTTTAATATGTCGAGATATATGTATATATTTAAATTTTGTAATTTAAACTTATGCAAATTATAGCATAGATTATGAAAAAATATTTAAATTTTATTTATGAATATAATAAATCTACTTTTACAGCAAGATGAGTTTATGAACAACGGATTTATTCATTTATTACAAAAATATTATAAAAAATGAAAAAACTTTGTAAAATAAAAACGATTTGATGAATCTTAAAAAATAATTTTAATTTTAAATCTTCATTAAAATAAGATAAAAAAGCGACCATTGATAAAAAAATTACCGTGTAATAAAAAATAAAAAAAAATATAATTTCAAATATCTTGAAAAATAAAAGTCCTGAAGATCTGGGTAAATAACTTAGCCAAGAGATAGTAAGAAGTTACCTATATTTGGTAATTTCTAGAAGGACTAATGCCGTTTTACTCAAGTTATGGTTTGCCGTAGAAAATCGATATTTATTACAAAATAAATTTTTTATCAAGTATGCAAAAATAAAATAACTCCAATATTTTACAGAATAATCCTCTCCATCATCTTAATCAAGTTATTTTTAAAAAAAATTTTCTCGTATATATTTTAGAGAAATCACCGTTCAAACAAAAAATGACGTTTCCGTGTATATCAAAAGAAAGGTAACATTTTATCCAAAATAAATGCACTTTCACTGGATTGATGATATTATTTCTAACGTCAAAAATCAAATAACCGATAAAAAACAAAAAAAAATTGAAAAACTATAAAAATTATTATTGTGCCCCCTTCGTTTAAAAAAAACTAACAAAATGAGCCCTGAAGCATTAAATGTTACTGTGGATTACTCGACATATGGATGAATACATACATACATACATACATACGTACATACATGCACACATGCACACACTCACACACACACGCACGCACGCACACACTCACGCACGCACGCACGCAAGCAAACACACACATATATACACACACATCCATTCGGACATTTTTTAAAAATAGTGTATTTTTATTCCTTATATTTCAAAACAAGTTTGTAACATTTTTTTGCAAAATTTTTTTTACTATAACAAAGCCTTTTGTTCCTCTTTGAGGAAGCAAAAATTCTAATTATATAATTCAATTCAAGTACTTCTGACGTCAGGATTGTATGTAAATATTTTGTTTTTATTTCGTTAAGCACTCTTCTTTAATATACTTTATTATTTAAATTATAGAATCTTTACAAGCTTTTTATACAGTTTATTTTCTAATAGTTAATAAACACGGCATAACCACCTTAAGAAGACCTGACCATCTTAGAATTTTAATTAAATTGATTATATATTTTTAGGTGCCAATGAATTACTCATCATATATTACATTTTCTATTTCGGTAAATTTATGTATATTTTATCAAAATATATCTGAATTTTTTTTTGGTTGTAACGTCACCTTAAATATCTACCGAAGAGAAACTGCTCTTTTTTCATCATCGACATGATTCTACGTGTTCTAAACATCGGATAGAACTTTTGCAACGGTTATTATGTTCAAAATACAAGTAATTCTGACACGAGCGAAGGAATTTGTATTAAAAATTCACATACATAAGTTATAATCTGACGAAGTCACATTTTTTTAATTTTTTAAAAAAATAATATATACCGTAGAGCGGGTTGACTTTGGACCACTTTGAAATTTTATACTACTCAGGTTTGCTTCCTGTCAAAAATGAAGTTCTAAAACAGGTGCTAAAAGTTTAGTCTTGAGCTATAGTATATATTGACACTTTAGGAATAAAATTTCAAAAGACTATCTTTTAGTAATGTATGAAATATAGGGTGTTCAAAGTCACTCTGTTTGGAGGTTTCAGCCACTTTTCTTATTTCTATATATCTCATAGCTAAATTTTAATTTTGGAGCATTTACAAGGCAGTTACAAACTCATTTTATGTTTAACAAGATGCTCCGATAGTAATTGATCCGTCAAAAATTTATATACAACAATACAAAATGGTAGAATAGCAGCACTTTTCGCACTCTAACAGAAAAAAGTTTTCGACGTGGAAAATTTAGTAAAATTCTTGTTTATTTTCAACAATCCAAAAATCAATTTTAGTTGTATTTAATAATTTTCTTTTTGGTTCATTTTGTATCTAAAGAATCTAACTTTCAAATCTAAGTACCTCTGATCGGTTCAAAATGTATACTTTCTGCGGTGCTGGATATAAAATCATATTTTTTTCATTTGGCTTAAAGTCGTCCCACCAGCCTAAAGTCACCCCGCTCTACGATATATAAATTTACAGAAAAATAAATGTAATATATGATGAATAATTCATTCCCACCTAAAAATATATAACCAATTTAATTAAAATTCTAAGGTGGTCAGGCCCCTTTAAGGTGGGGTACTAGCAAAATTAAAAACTTTTTTAATACTCAATCATTTTTACCCAAACTTTGTACACATATTAGGCATCAAAAAACAAATTTTTGAGAATTCTTTTAGCTGTATTTACTGCATATTTTAAGGATTACTACAGATAAAACATTATTATTTAATAAAATTGCATAAATTTGCTCAAGTCTTCTGCGGTTCTAGATTTCAAAGCAGACAAACCAAAAAATTTGTTTGTTTCTTCAAAGAAAAGTGAACACTGTACCAATCTCAGATTTTTTTATACCCGAATACTTGTTTAAAAAATACGGGACTGTAATTAACAATTTAATTAACAAAAAAAATACTATTTTTTATTATAAGACTAGGGGGCTCCGCCCCATGCGTCCTCCGCGTGACAACCCTGTTGATTTGGTGAGATATAAAGAAGGTATCGATTCTTATACGCAATTTGACGTAAACAATGTGAAATAGATCACAAATAACGTCAAAATAACGAAAAATTCTTATAAAAAGGTCAAAATAACGTAGAAAAAGCAAGATATAGAGAAGGCCTCGATTCTTATGCGTAAAATAACGTAGATCAACGTAAATTAACGTGAGCTACGTGAAATAGATCACAAATCACGTAAAAATAATGAAAAATTCCGAAAAAGACGCCAAAATAACGTAGAAAAAGCGAATAATGGAGAAAGCCTCGATGCTTAGACGTAAAGTAACGTAGACCAACGTAAACTAACGTAAACTAACGTAAAATAACGTAAACTAACGTAAACTATCGTAAATGAACGTAAACGAACGTAAACTTACGTAAACGAACGAAACTAACTTAATCTACGTGAAATAGCTCATAAATCACGTATAAAAAACGAAAAATTCTTACAAAGAGGTCAAAGAACGTAGAAAATGAGAGAAATGAAGTAGGGCCTCGATTCTTGAATTGACGGCGGCGGCGAAATATTTTTATAATACATAGAGAAAGAGATACATATGCTACGTTCTTAAAAAAAAAATTTTAATCACAGATTGTTACTATGGTTAAAAAATTATCCTGAAAGTTTCAGCTCTATCAATTGAAACCTAATGCGCAGCAGACTAGAGTAATGCAAAATGTAGTGCTAAGACAAGCACACTTTTGTAAGAAAAATAAACTATTTTCCAAATGTAATTCTTATTAGACATTACAATCATCATTAAAATCATATTTTACTTTTACCCACAAATATACTCCTCTTTGGTGTAAAAATTTACAAAGAATAAAAAAAATAAAAATAAAAAATAAACGAAAAAATTGACTTAATTTCACTATAACTCCACTTTAAACGTTCAAAACTATAACGAAACAAATCTTTTTTGGACATTTAGTAAACTTCCATCTCAATTTTGAAATAGTTAATAAATTCAGTAATTATTTCTTTGATTTAAAATATGTAAATAATAAATACCATATCCATGTATTAATTAAAATTATAAAATTCACCAAAGTTGCTAATGCACCGCTTTCTTGCCGAACTACTGATATGTCAGTAATACGAAAATGTCTAAAACGCTTGCATCTAACGCTGCCATCCAATAATTAAATAAAATGCCTTTGATAAGTCTCCTTTTTTATCTAGTAGATATATCTGGTATATAAATATTACCTATTAAACTATTTTTTATTGCATGTATCGCTCTAATATATAAATAATAGTTTTCTCTATTTCGCAATATTTTCATGTTCACTCTGAACACAGACATAGTTTTAAACGTTTTTGTAGCCTGGTATTTTATTATTATTTTTTAAAAGTTTCTGAAATCGAAAGGTGTCACGTTTGTTTATTCATTATACTAATAACAGTTACGGATTGCTTATATATATTTTTGCAGACATTATTTGATAGAGTTTATATTTTATTTATAATGAAATAGATTTGGGTGTCAGTAGTTGGGTGGAGTGTCAGAAGTACGGACCTCCACCCTACATACATTAACAATCGTTTCCATTCATACTAATAAATACATGCATACTTTTTTAAAATTGTTTTGTCAAATTAATAATTAAAAGAAAACATAAATAAAATACACAAATACATCAATAAATTAGAATTTGAACGATACAAAATAAACTAACACAAAAGATTTAAACAAATGAAAAGAAGGGGGAAAAAATGAACATCAACGAAACAATTAATCTATGCATGCGAGGTATTTCTTGACCGCCACCTTAAAGGCCATTAATGATGGTATCGTACGAATGGCAAGAGGGAGTGAATTCCACAAATGCGCACCTTGTACTTGGAAAGATCTTCGCCCTATTTCAGTGCGCATGTGTGTTACTGAGAGTTCTTTTGCATCACCCCTTACAGGACGCTTCGATTTGTTCTTCATAAAAAGCGACTCGAGATAGACTGGCTCTTTAATCCGTAGGATTTTATACATTGTTATAGCCATGAAAACAGCTTTTCGAGAGTCCACCCGAGTCCATTCTAATTGTTCCCCGTAGGGGGTGATGTGCTCGTCCCTCCTAGCATCTGCATTTTGCAGTCTTTGTAGTAGTCGAGATGCGGGAAAACAAGGGCCATTGCTAAGTGCTTGCGCAGGTCCTGAGTGGTATACCTTCTAAAAAATCTCCTGTTATACAACACTCTGTTGACCTTTTTAGCAACATGTCAACGTGTGTTGTCCACGTCAGTTTAGAATCAAGTATAATACCCAGGCTTGTAACGGTCGGCGATAATGGGACAAAGACGCTATCACCCAGACTGATCTTCGGCATACCTTGTGACTCAAGACTGTTTATATATTTACAGGAGCCGAAAATAATAGCTTTAGTCTTGGTCTTATTCAGTCTGAGTGATGTGTCATTCGCCCACCCTGCAACCGCTTGCGCAGCACGACCCAGGATCTCCACTCCCTCGTCCACGTTATCAGGGTGTATCTGGATGTAGATCTGAAGGTCGTTTGCGTATATTATATGTTTAACACGTCGCGGGTCGTCCTTTATGAATTCTTTATTAAGCTCAAGGAACAATTCTTTTATGTCGTTGATGTAAAGACAGAAAAGCAAGGGCCCTAACACGGACCCCTGGGGCACTCCAAGGTTTGTTGACAACCAAGGTGACTTGGTATCAGAGCGTTCAATAACAGCTTGCTTTCTACCCAAAATGTATGATTTAATCCAAATTAATGCATGCCTGGAGAACCCCAGAGCTCGCAGCTTAGCTGGCGAGATCGTGTCAAAAGCCTTGCTGTAGTCAAACAGTAACAGTAAAGTCACAAGTCTTTTGTCAATTCCTGTCCTCACATCTTCCGTCAGTTTTAGTAAAGCAGTCTGCGTCGAGTTTTTCTTCTTGTAGCCGGACTGCATAGGGTCAAGTTGTTTGGTTTCAGTCATGTGCTTTAGAATGGTCATGAGCAATTTTTTCCAGGACCTTAGAAAGAAAGCACAGTAGAGCAATAGAACGAAAGTCCGACGTCGACGATGGTGTAGTACACTTGCCTAACGGCACCTCTCTTGCTCTCTTCCATAGGTCCGGGAATACACCAGTTTCCAGGGAAGAATTGAACAAGTTCACTACGTGTTGCCCAATGACCGGCAATGACTTCGCTACCACACTCTGCGGGATGTCATTCTCGCCCCTCGCTTGCGAGGAGAAATGTGCGACCGCAAATATAACATCCGCCAACCCTATAAGTTCAAATTTAAAACCCTCATCACTGGCTGATGTCACTAAGTTCTCGATTTAACTGATCAATTTATCCATTATCCAGGGTGGAATGCTTATGCGAGGCGTAACTCGCTTTAATGGTGCCAAGTTGTTAATCGCATCTAATAGGTTGGAGTCAATGTGATGTTCGTTAAAGACTGACCAATCATAACCTGACAAAAGGGACTGCAATTCTAAAGGATTTATTCCTTTGTAGTCCCTATGGCATTTATGGCGAAGTCAATAATGTTGTGTTTGCTTGGCCAGGTTGGTGCAAAGTTATTGTATTCAGATTGGGAATACACAGAGATGAACAAAATAATGTATAATGCGATTCTCGAAAAGTTCACCTCTATGTATTCCCGTCACCATGTAATTGTTTAAGGTGCCTGCTAAACGCCGTTTTAAATTTACAAAAAGATGGTAGGTGCCTCACACTGCTTGGGAGCGAATTCCAGAGGTGCGCACCTTGAACTCTAAATGAGAATAGGCCCTTATCGGTGCGCGACCCCGGAACCGAGAGCTCTTTCGTACCACCCTTACTTGAAGTCCTGGTCTGGTTTTTTTCAAAGAGGGCAGTAAGATATGGTGGCTGCCGCATGAAAACCGCTTTGTAAAGCAGCAGCCCCATAAAATACTCCCTCCTCACCTTCAGATCTAATCAGTCCAGTTTTTTCCTGTAGGCGGTGATATGCTCATCACGCCTAACACCACATATGTATCTCACACATGCATTCTGTAGACGTTGTAGTCGTGTCTGGAGCTCCCCTGACACGTCAAGAAGAACCACTGAGCAATAGTCTAGGTGAGGTAGTACCAGTGCACATGCCAGCTGCTTCCTCAGTATCTCTGTGGTGCTTGAACGGAATAATTTTAAGCTATACAGAGCTCTATTTACTTTTCTACTGACCGCATTCAGTTGCGGCTTCCATATTACTGTATCGACAAAGGGAACGTGTACGCCGGTCTGTATCTCAATGCCTTGCAAGTCAAGGTTCTGAACCTGTTTGATGTTATGATCAGATCCAAAAATGATCGCCTTTGTCTTGCCGACATTGAGGCGCAGGCCAGCTGACGTTGCCCAGTTCGACACTGCTCGTGCTACAGCCGACATGCGACTGATACCATCACAAAGACCTTTCAGGGTCACTTGTGTGTAGGTTTGCAGGTCGTCAGCATAAAGTATGTGTTCTACACCATCTAAGTCTAGTGCGTCTTGTAAGTCGTTTATGTACAGGCTGAAAAGCAGGGGTCCCAGGACTGAGCCCTGTGGAACGCCAAGATTGGTGGTTAGCCAACCTGAATCCCCGTTTGTGTTTGTGACGACTTTCTGCCGTCTCCCCATAATATATGACTTAAGCCACAGGAGAACACTCCTGGAGAATCCCATACGCATCAGCTTACGCAGCAGTTTAGTGTGTGAGATGGTGTCGAATGCTTTGCTAAAATCAAACATCAACAAAATAGTCAATAGTTTTTTGTTGTTGTTAATGCCTGATCTTATGTCTTCCGTCAGTTTTAGTAGTGCTGTCTGTGTACTGTGATGCTGTCGAAAACCAGTCTGCATCGGGTCCAAAGTATTATTTTCTCGTAAAAAGTCAGTTATTTGGTCGTGTACTATTTTTTCCAGGATCTTAGAAAGGAAACTCAGTAGGGCAATTGGTCGGAAATCTGACACCGTAGATGGGACAGGCTTCTTCTTCAAAGGCACCAACTGAGCTCCCTTCCAAGTTCCCGGAAAAATGCCACTGGACAGAGAGGAGTTAAAGATCTTAACAATATGATCTCCCACAAACGGAAGAGCCTTAGCCACTATACTTTGGAGAATGCCGTCTTCCCCTCTGGCCTGTGATGAGAAATGGGCAACAGCCAGGACCACGTCCGAGAAGCTGACCTCTCGGAAAACAAAGCCGTCATCACTGGCAGTGGTCAAGACATTGTCAAGTTCTTCATCACCCTCATTTTGGGAGATCGACACCCCTGCAAAGTGGGCATTGAGCTCTTCCGGTGAGAAACCATGAAACTTCTCTCTTGTCTTTGGCAGAAGGCCCAGAGCCTTGAGCTCTTTCCAGATATCTTTCTTATTATCAATCGCTTAAAAAATTCTATTTTGTAAAAATCTTTCCCTTGTTTCCTTCATTCGTAATTCAGCTTCAGCTGCAAGGCTCTGATACTCCCGCTACAGTCATACTCTACACACAAGAGAGAGAGATAGTGAGAGAGAGAGAGAGAGAGAGAGAGAGGAGGAAGGGACAAGCAAAGCAAGTTAATCCTAAAATATTGAACTCCCATGTTCCTACGTTATGTCGCTCTGAGAACATCTGATGTAGGAGTTTCAATATTTTGCAACTAAGCAGCTCACCCTCTACCGCTCGTCATCATCTGCTTGTCCACCGGAGGCTCGACTGTAGATCTGCTGCGCTGCGAAGCTGCGATTGGAATGGGCTCTCCAGCTCGATATCGTCAGCCTTTATGCTGGCCGGCTGAGCTACTCCGAGCCAATGGGAGCGCGCTGGCTGGAAGCTGAGAGAGGTTGGAGAAATGTGCAAGCGCGAAGATTTCGATATGCGCCGAAGCCTGCACACAAGTCACGCGCTTGTATTGCAGCAGCCGAAGAGGGGGTACGCTGGGTGTCGTGTTCACGTGCGCGCTCTGCTTGGCTGGGGATCCGCGGGCAAAGTCGCCAAACTCTATTCCATTTTTCGCCGATACTTAAGAGAGGAAGTTTTGTTGGTTCTGCAATCTGTGCTCCGCAATTTCGAGGTGTCATCAAGTCTTGTCCTAGGCCTTTGACTCGGTGGAAATCATCACCGGGGGGTACCTTTTGAGTGGCAGACTGGTCGGCGCCCATTCTTGTTAGGGCCAGGGAAGTAGATTATCAATTTATTTTACTCTTTTATGTGGCGAGGGAATAGTTTATTTTAATTTTTATTTATATCCTTATCAATTTTCTCAAAGGCTTTCATAACAAGGTTTCTAACATGGTAGATTATTGTTGACTTAATTTCTTAAAATTTTATTGTTATTTTCATCTTTGAAAAATTTGAAATTATTTTCATTGTATTGGCTATCTGGAGAATCGAAGCGAGGGCCACTCTACTCAGCTCTTACCCCAGACATACCACTCTTAAAGAAACATAAAAAGAACGATAACTAAAATCAGCCAAGGGTTTACGGGTACATACCGAACCAAGAAGAGGTCGATGTAACCAGGAAAAAAGGGGGGTAAGCTGGTCTATGTTGCTGACCTATGCAAGTATACCTATATAGGTGGCTGTGAAATTCTCGGCCTGCCTCAGTATGCCTATATAGGTGGCTGCGAACTCGCCTAGCTTATCTACTGATTTTGTTAAAAAAATAGCCTAAAAAGAGGGTTAGTTTGCACATGACAGACTTGCCCTTGTTATTTTTACAACGACGGAAAAACGTGCATCGCGCCAGCGCTGGGCAAACATTGGTATTAAGCGATTAAATCTGGCTGAATGTCGGCAATGTCATCGGACCAGTACAAATGTCTACTCTTGACCCGGCCTTATCAAATCACTAAACGTTCAACACTGGGCCGCACTAATAAAATAGTATCATGGTTACCAGTAATCGACCAATATCTGGTCGTATAAATCAGTGCTGGCATTTCTTCCATTATCAATGTCAATATGAATTTCAAAAAATAAATATAATATCCATTTTGTACATTAATAATTTATAAGAATTTTTCATAATGTAAAGATAGGGATTCTTAATGTTATTAGATAGTTTTAATTTGATATAAGATTACAGTGGTTTTTTAATTTTCCACAATTCTGAAGCGATAAGAAGTAAAGTCTTTTTTACCAAAAATTTCAGATAATTATATTCATTATTATTCAATTTATGACATTAATTTTTTAATTGCATTAATTATAAGCGAAAATAGGTTCTTTACAAAAATGTTCCTGCATTATCACATCATTTTGCTATTATAAAAAAATTAGTTCATAATAAAATTAATTTTAGTTAAATTAATTACATTTTATATTAATTGCTTAGTATCTAATTAGTATTGTATGCAAATAGTAGATTTGCAGCAAGATTCAAATCCAACTTACTGAAAGACAAACATGCATCGTAGAGGAAATTTTGTATTCACAATCCCAAAGATTTCCACTGCAAGTTCTTTGTTTATAACAAATATCTTTATCATAACATCCGTATACATACGTCTGTTTATAAGCAGGACAGCTTAATTGACACGTTCCATATTTATTAATATCAACCTCATTTATAAAAAATTTTTGAAAAACGTTATTTAACTTTGTATACGTAATTTCTAAAAAATTAATAAAATCAGATACAAGTTTTTTTTAAGAAAATATAAAAAATGCAAACTAACCTTCTTCCTGATGATACGTATCACATGTCCAAAGAGCACGAGATGTAGATCTCATTGCTTTTGCAACAGCCTTTGAAGTATTAGAAAGTCTGTTGATAAATTGCTGCTCCGCTATTTCCCTTTCATATGATCTGTCACCTTTAAAATAAAAATTTACGATTATTGTAATTTACAAAATATGATTAATCAATTTTATATTTATAGATATTCTAGTGTATATGTAAAGAGTATCTATAAAATACAAAAATATTACATAATCAATATATTAAAAATATTAAACAGCCATATTTATCTTTGAAAATCGAAGTTCGTATAAGGATTAGGGGAGATGCGGCACGATTGGCACACATAAGCTTCATTGTTAATTATTTAAATGAAAAGAAAGCCATAACTTAAATATAAATGTCCGAATACTAGATAAACCTGTTTTCTTTAAATATAAACAATTTTTATATATATAACATTCGTAAATTATTAATATTAACATATTATAGCATCATATTTCTTATATAAACCGATTTCTTTTAGTAAAAATGGTTTTAAATTAAATTCAATAGTTTATAAATACTTTATACTCTAGAGAATAAATATTTATTTTATTTACATAATCTTTAATACATAACTAATACGCCTTAATAGAGTAAGTATCTCTTTTCCTTTATGGATGGTTTCATACAAAAATTTTCAAAATTCAGAGCGAAATCACTCGTGCAACCAATGAACCCGCTTAGGACTTCTTTTTAAATTTTACTTCATTACTAAATATGAAGTAAGAAAATGTGAACACAAATTATATTGTCTAAAAATAGATAAAAGAAATTATCTTTTAGTGCATTTATTTTAATTATTTTACTGATATGAAAGTAGTTATTAATATTTCTTTTGTATACTTTTCTTATATCTCTTATGGTTCAAACGTATTTTTCTGTGTTTTTGTCAATAACTTTCATGAATATTTTTTGATATCAATAATTTTTTGTATACTTGTTATTTTAGCACTACTAAATCGAATAAGAGAACTTTCAATAGTGAAAAACAAACAAATATTGTAGATAATGAATAATAGATAATGAGTGGTTGCGCCATCGTAGCCGATGCGCGAATCAAGCCGCTTCTCCCTCATACATAAGGAATTTTGCAAATTTTTCAATTTTTAGAAAATTGAGAGTTTAGCATAGAGAATATCAACTATAAAGAGTGTTTCCCTATACCTAAAATTAAAACCTATATATGGGTAAATCCACAAAACTTTTAACTTTGGCACTAATTGGTTGTCATTTTCAAACAGCTGCAGTTTGGATTTATAATTAGGCACATCACTGACCGAAGTCTTACATTTTTTTGTTTTTTTTTAATAAAAGTACATCAAACGGAGCAGTTGATATTTCTTTAACTCGCAAATTTAGCCGTTTCTCAAAAATGGTACTTTTTTCCGTAGTCTTATGGGAATATTAACTGCGCCGCTTGATGAATACTTATAAAAATATCAAGACTTATTTCTTGTTACCGAAACGAAAAATGTAAGCGTTGGTTCCATCATGTACCTTATCGGAAAACCGAATGACAACTTCTCGATGATGATAAAAAGAACTTAAACAAACGGTTAAAATTTCGGTGGATTTTCCAATGAAGTACCTACAATTTGCTCTGATGGACCCTTATTGTTCTCGAGATCTAAGACATTGTATTCCAAATACGCATTATACAAGTAAAAAATAGATATACATTTTCTTTGTATTAGTGATTAAAGTGCAAAAGTTAAAGGCGGGTCATATTTAATATATGTAAGGAAGAGTGGAGTATGTGTAGCACAGCGGGTGAAAGAGACAACCATTTTTTGGTGAAATATTGTATATTTCAATACCAATTTATTTTTTTTTATATTTATGCATATTTTTAATTTTAGAATATGTTTGTTATGATATTTATATATCATAAAAGTTTTATTTAAAAAGTTGCTTAGTTGATGCATCAATTTTGATGACACTCTTTATTATCTTACATATTTGTCTCTATTTGAAGAATAATATTAAATTATTTTATACAAACAAGACAATATTAATCTTAAAAGAGAAACAATAAAACAATAAAAAATTAATATTTTTACTAAAAAGATATGTTTAGTACTATCCATTCAGCTCCAAAATCTAATCAGTTCTAAGTTTAAACTTATGTAATATGTTGATGTAATATGCCTACAAAATTTTAGCACGTGATATGATTCGTAATATATTCGTATTGATCATGTAATTTTCTTTCTATTGAACTAGTTCACAATTACATCAAAGTTTGTATTAGTTAAAGAATTACAATTTTTAATTTTTAAAATTTTTAAAATTTTTAAAATTAACAAAAACTATGTTTGTCATTTTATACTTTTGATATGTCAAAAATATGCATATATCCGTAAAACTCACGGAATTTCCTTTCGACTGCTGAATCTTATAGTTACTTCAAAGTTGCTTTTGTTAAAAAAACGCAATTTTAAACTTTGAAAATTTTTCAAAATTGAAATAAATTTATTGTAAATTTATACATTAGGTAGGTAAAGAATGTGCACTTATTCATAAACAAGACGCCATTTCCTTACATTTTATATATCTAACAAATACTTTAATTTACTTTGTGACCAAAATACAGTAGGTAAGCTATGGGGATTCACATCCACTTCCAATAGTGCTATGGGGATTCACAGTCACTTCCTTTTCAAGCCCAGGGGCTGTTCAAGCCAAGGAGGGATAGGCCAAGCCAGCTAAGGGCATTCGACGCCACCTGTATTTTACCCTCGCCCAGAACTACGCAATACTATATAAACCACTAACGGAAAATATAGTCAATAATAATATAACTTACTCAAACATATCATTTTATAGATGAGTTTACTTATATACAGGTGTAGAAATAACTTTTGATCTACAATATAAGTTCTTTCCTGATTTACACCTATAAATAGCCTATTCGTACCCAAATCTCTCAACTCAGAAAATGAAAGAGCTAGAGTCCTAAAATTTGTTGTGAAAAAGTTTGTTTCTAAGCCTTCACATGCTCTTTCGTTGATTTAGAGTGTAGATTTAGGCTTACAATAGCTATAGTGTGTGAGGTTATGTTATTCATTGTAATAATTATTATAAATTGTCTATATTATTCAAATACGTCATATTGTACACAAGCGTACTCATTTAAAACTCTATAAATCACTTTTAGCTTATAATATCAGTTTTTTTTCACAATTCAGTGTACCGGTCTATTCGTACCCATATCGAACAGCAAAGAAACGAATAAAGGTAGAACTCTTAATTTGTGGTGAAAGTTTCTTGTGGCTAGTAAAGCAAGAAAAAGTTGGTTCCTAAGCCTTCGACAGGTATTTTCTTTGATTTATAGAGTAGAGGCTTACAATGACATATTACTATAGCTATAGTATATCAGGTTGCATTATACATTGTAATAATTATTATTATTTATCGGCTTTACTCAGAAAAGTCATTTGATACTCAAGCGTACTCATTTAAAACTCTGGAATTCACTTTTGGCTTATAATATCAGATTTTTCAAATTTCAGGGTATTGATCGATTTGTAAATTTCAGCTTTTTCTTTGACCTGGCCAGGAAAGGTTTTCAGTGAAATATTATTCATAGCTATTGTATATCAGGTTGTGTGTGTTATACACTGTAATAATTGTTATGAATTGTTTGTCACTCAATTTTTGATGCACTCATTGAAACCTGTAAAATAAATTTTAGCATACAATATAAATCTTTCCATTTTGTTCGATATTGTGCATGTGTCGTATCCAAATCTTACAGCTCTAAAAATAAAATTGGATACTTGAGTGTATTGATATATAAAACCTAATCTGTAATTGAGTGTAAAAGCTGCATAGCTGTATAGTATACCAGAGAATGTTATAGATTTTATAGCACTGTGTGACCTAAACCCGCACTTAGGTCACGCTTATCCGTGACCTAAGTGGCGCTTTATTACACAGTGTAATAATGAATTCACATAGGCACAGATCCCTACTATCCTATAATAAAAACTAAAAACACTCAAAATAAACGTTTTCCTTCATAATAATAGAAAGAAGAAGTAGTAAACCTGGTAGATACGCATGTCAAGAATCAGAGAATAATTATAAATCCTTAAAATAATGCTTCAAATTTAGAGGTTAGTTCAACTGATTGTATATGACAATTTGGCGCGTATTTGAATATTCAATCTGAAATTCAATTTAAAATTCAGTATTAATTTTTTTTCATGATTAATATTATAAATTTATTAAAATTTAATTTAAAAAATTTCAAGATAGGGTAAATAATAAATATATTCTAATTAAATGGTAATAATAAACATTTATTATCTTTTCAAAAAACAAAATATCTTATTTATATAAGGTTCTATTCAAACAATGTATAAAAGTTGACATTGATTATTAATTAACTAATGAATTTTGGTTAAATAATAATTTGTTTATACGATTTCTAATTTCTTTAATTTATTTTTTATGTTTTTTGGATTATATTTTTATTTTTTTTTATGCGGGGGGGCGAAGCACGCCCCGAAACCCCCCCTTCTCCCCGCCCGGCCCACCCCCGCACCATACACCCTTCCCGATGTCGGTGGCGGGTTTATGTCACTCGTGCTACAAAATATTATACGATACTCGTGACCTAAGTGTCCATAATTGCACGGCGCGACGGTATAGCCCTCGCTACGCTCGGGCGCTAACTATGCGCCGTGCAATTATGTGCCACTTAGGTCACATGTATCGTAATATACTATTTCCATTTAACTTAAATACATCGTTTTATACTTGAGAGCACTCATTGAAAGCACTTTTAGCTTATTGAAGTTTTTTTTTATTAGTATTGTATGAAATAAAATATTAAAGCTTTAACTCGCATTTATTTCTTTGACCGAGAGCACATTTGTTTCCACTGATAAATATATATGTATAGTATACCAGCTTGTAATTAATCTATTTATTTTACTTAAATTTCTTATCAGAGTAATTCCTTTTTTTAAACTTAGAGTGAATAAGTCGACTTTACTGACTGGCAAGGGCACAGTTATTGATACGAAATTATAGGTTTCTTATTTACAATTTAAGGGAGTAGATTACCTATAGCACTTTTTTGAAGATTTCCATTTGTAAAAATAATAGGAAAATAATTAGAATATAAGTATGAGTAGATCCTTATAGTTAAATAAATTTCTTACAAAAATCATCCCTGGTGAGATTCTTCTCACCCCTTACCGGGGGAAATATGAGTCTATGAACATTGTTGGCTTTCACGTAACCTACAGACTCAAGCGATTCATTGATTTTGGTCATGCTGGTCTTAAATTGTTCCTCTTGTATGTCTTTTTGGACTGAAGTTAGTTAGAGAAATTAACTTTAATTTATATAAATTTTTTGAAGACCTCAAGACCAAAATAATTATCATTATTATTAAAATTGTCAGTTTTTCACACTTAGACTAGAATACTCACATGCTAATCAATTCTTAGAGGTTTCTAAATCGCTTCAGTCCAAAATAGCATTTAAAAGGAACATTTTAAGACTTGGATTATTAAAATCCTTGCACCGGTTGAGTCTGCAGGTTACGCGCAAGCTCTGAAAACATAGTTATGAGAAAATTGCATTTAACGTTACACTTTACTAATGTTACAATTTCTTCAAACATTATATCTCAGTTCATATTATAACATTCTGATCCACTTCAGCAGCTGTTCTCAAATACAAAACGTGATTTCATAATCTCAATCATACAGTGCGTGGAAATTGTAACCTGAAAGAAATTAATGTTACTTCAGTATCAAATAGAAAAATCATACGCTTAGAAGTAAAAGTAGTTTATCCTTTTGACTCAAACTTATTTTTTTCTCATGAGCAGTTGAATGAGATCTTTCTTTTTCCTTGGTACGTTATGCTGATTTACAGAAAAAAAAAATATAGTAATACATTTAAAATTACATTAGCTACTGATAAAATAAGATGACTAATCTGATTGAATAAATGTATTGCAGTAATCCATTTTTAATATTTTTTATGATCTTGTAAATACTTATACTTATTGACAGCTTTGGAAGTAAACGTACAAGAACACTCGATGAGGTTCCGCCTTTTCAACGCAGTACGGCGCTACGATCTGTGCAAGTACCAAAATATACGCGAATTTCGAAAGATATAGTTATTTAAAAATAATCACTTAAAGCCTGTAAATTTTTTTTATGGCTTTATTTATAACTAAAACTTTATTTTTGAGTTATTTATAGCTTGTCAATCAAAAATAAATAAAAAAATATTTTCTGGTTTTTCATGGTTTATGGGTATACTACCTCCTTAACAGAAATATGTTATCTTTACAACTATTTCAAGCTATGTAGAAAGAATATGATTGTCCCTATAGTTATGATGCACCTAACCACTTCCTCCCTCCTTCCCCCGCCCCTTATTTTAAGATGCATCACAACTGGCCCTACAATTTTAGGAGTCCGAACCATCAGAACCACGGAACTTTATTACTGGGATTAGAACCCGGGGCCTTCTGTGTAGAAGGCTGAGTCTTAATCCACTGAGCTAATATGGCTCCGATAAATTTCTCGTATTACTGACCTAATAAAGCACAAACTAGAGTAAATTTTTTGCACGCATTCACTGTTTGAGCCGTAGTTGTCTCAATCGCGCGCGAAATTCTGGCTCCGGATCGCTGGCCGCAGGTAGCTGAGAATCTTGTCGCTGGTACCTGGGTATCTGGTCGCTGCTACCTGAGAATCTTGTAGCTGGTATCTTATTGCGGGTACCTGGTCGTGTGTATGTTGTCATCTCATAGTATATATATTGGTACCTGGTGGACTTGCCCATGCTCTCGACTCGCTCCTTTCCATAAGACTCCAAAGGTATAAAATTTTATCTCTGCGCATGAGTAAATATGCTTGTGATTCAACTTGAGCATCCAGAGACCGGAAATTTAAAGAATCAAGAGAGGCAATATATTGAATTTTTATATCAACTGCAGACATTAATTTTTGTATGTGCTCTATCGCTGCGCCTAATCACAGGAATCTAATATCTGGCAGCGGATTTCCTGGTACAAAAGAACACTCTACTAGTATACGCTTTCTTTTCTTCCTAGTGTATAAATTAGTACTTGAATCCAGAATACTGGATAATTTCCTGCATATGTATCTTTGAGTGTTGGTGAAGACACGATCGATCATAACGTTATATTGAATATCGATAACGTAATCTAAATACATCAGTATACGTAGCTTGCTTTTCGTAACTCGTTGAGGAAGAAGTGAATCTCGTTACTCTGTATCCCAAATGGAATCATAGCCATGATTACTCAGAGGCGATGGACTAATACAATAGGATCATCCCAATCGTCAAATCTATAATTATAATCTCCTGTTCTTATCCATTTCTCATATGAATCTTCCATATTTGATTGTCCATGGAATTTAGAACCAAAATTCGATTGTAATTCTGGTAAACTTGTAGCAATCATATAATTACTATCATAAGTGGATGCAATAGATTCATCTACACTACTATCATTGGCTACTATCAGTGGCACTATAAGAAGTCTCACAAGTTTTATTAAAATTGTAAATGTAACTGTTGATTTCTAATTTGTACAGGCTCTGTACAAGAGGCATGATTATGTGGAGTACAACTGATGAGTTCAATACCTTTTGTAGCAGCACGACTCGAACATCGATGCTATTTAAAAAACTTGCATTTCCAGTATACTTTTTCAAGTCGAGATCTATCTTTGAAGAAAGTATTACCATCGAGTCAAAGTTGATCTACTCCATTCGTACTCTTCTTAAATTCGATAAGCATTTTGTTGAATATAAATTTATATGTTGTATCAGGGTACTGTATATATAGATCTAGAAGGGTAAAATCACTTGCGGGAAACGGTTTATACACAAGAACGACATTGAAATATATAATGTATATTAGGATTTGAAGAAGGGGCTCGCCCTTTGACGAAGTTTATCTAAGCGATCGAAGCCCGGAAATTTTCGTAATGATTGATTTAGACGTGGTGACGTGATTTACGCCCCCTTGACAGATCTCAATAGCTATGACATTATGAGTTAGTCAAGTGTTAAGTGTTAAGTCTGTGACATAAAGTGCAACTTCGTGTCGAAACGCGTTGACTCTATGACATAAGTATGTCGAATAAATGTTGAAATCTATCGAACAAGTGTCGAATTGTGTCGAACAAGTATCGGCTTACATATAGACAAAACCTATGTATAACTATATATAATTATATCTAATCATATATAATCATATATAATCATATATAATCATATATAATCATATATAATCATATATAATCATATATAATCATATATAATCATATATAATCATATATAATCATATATAATCATATATAATCATATATAATCATATATAATCATATATAATCATATATAATCATATATAATCATATATAATCATATATAATCATATATAATCATATATAAGCTTTTTTTATTCGGGGTGCAACAAAAATACTAACCTGAAATCCTTCAAAAATAGGTAAAAGACGAGACTCGGAAAATACGAAATAAAGCATTTCAAATATTCAAAACTAGATTAATAGTTATTGAATTCAAAATTTTCGTCTCATTTAATATTGATATCACATCCAATAAGAAGTCTCATTTGTAGACGTTATGTTTGATCCGCCATCTTGAATTGTAAAGTTGTCAAGACGTGAGTTCGGATTTGCAATCAGCGACCCAATAAATTCCACGGTTCTTCATATTTCAGTACTCTCTTGATGTTTGAACCGCCATGTTAAATCCGCTATTGGGTTTAAAATTATCAAATTCTGAGCCCAGATTCGTATATCCAACGATTCAAAAAACCCAACAGTACCAAATTTCAGAAAAAATAATCGTAAAGAAAGATATATGTTTGAAATGGTTCATACCAAAAAATACGTCTGAACTTATTCAATTATAATAGACCACAACTCTTGATAGACTTATTTACGAGAATTGTACCTATGCGCCTTCTTCTCTTCGATACAGGACCTAAAATTTCAGGGATGTTTCATTACTATTCGCATGTAGTCCAGAACTCATTAGAAAATGAACAGGGTTCTTTTAAAACATTTTTCATAATGCATCCTTTGAAAAAAGGGTTCCTAAAAATAGTTTTTCATGTTCTCTGTATAAAAATGCACTCTCATTAATTTTCATTAATTTTTTCTATACCCAATATTTTAATGGGACTTAGAAAAAGATATTTCAGAAAAAAACACATTACGTGGTCTACCTAAACTGGTTGTCATAGTGGTCTAAAAATATCTATTATTAGTATCTGTCGAATGGTATAGTTTAAAATAGTTAGCGGCACAAGGCAATTTTACAAATCTTATTTAGCTATAGCTATTATTGTCATCTATACTATTTAAAAGAATAGGGAACAAACATTGTATTGAAATGAGACTTGATTTGATTTATCTACAATAGAAAATATATTAGGAATACGATGTACGAAGATTTTCGAATTATTTAAGGGGTCAGGCCCGTATTAAACCCTAAAAAGACTCTTTTTCACGTGTCCAGAAAACTTTTTATGTTTGAAAGATTTTATGCTATCAAAGTACAATAATATCTTAAATTTTACTGTTCTAATACCTCAGAATCTTGACCCAGCACATCACAATAAATCACTGTTTTCAATACCATATTTATTAAAGGAATTTTGATCCTCACAAGATTCGAGGTGATATGGTAAACGAAATTTTCTTTTCGACGGTTATTCGACTCCTTTTGACATGTATTACAAAACGATCGGAGCACTGTTTGGTTAAAATGTTTTTTATTATTTTTTTAACCAAACAGTGCTCCGATCATTTTGTAATACATGTCAAAAGGAGTTGAATAACCGTCGAAAAGAAAATTTCGTTTACCATATCACCTCGAATCGTGTGAGGATCAACGTTCCTTTAATAAATATGGCAATTTTTGAGAATGACTGCTATTAAACGTAAAAAGTTTTCTCGACGCGTAAAAGGGAATTCTTTTTTGGGTTTAACTCAGGCCTATCCGCTTAATACCTCTATGTTCCGATATTAATTATTTAAAAATGTAGAAATTCAAGTAACTTTTAAAATGTAGCGCACGATATGTCCAAACAATGTCCACCGAACCTAATATTAACGGCATTCAACCATGGGGAATATCTATCCTATATATATACACGGCATTGGCTGCCATATGAATCATGTAACCGCATCTTCGTTCAAATTCACGATAAGCAATACACATTTCAAAAAATTCCTTCTCATGAAATATTGCAGTAAAAATTCTAGTTAATGTAAAAGACATTTTATGGCTAGAGTGTTAAATCGTCAGAGTGAAACGGGATAAGGGGAAAGCCGAACCGTAGGCGGATGAGAGAAAATCTCTAACAAGCTCTTCTATTAGCTCTGTTAATATTCGCGAAATTTCTGAGAATTAGGAGTTTAGTTTACAGTTGCGTTATAAATGTATACAATTTATTTTTTCTTAGTAGAAGGAAAACTCAAGGTATACATATGGACGTTACGCACGAAACTGTTAGTTTTAACGGCGTCACGTATAAATGCTTTTAAGAAACAAAATAACAGAAATTTTGCGATTGTAGACGACAAATATAGTACTTTTACATATTATTCAATGCCATTAGTTATAAAAAGCAGCAGAATTCATACAACAAGAAGATCCAATATACCCAAAATGTCAGCGCCGAGGAATATTTTTCTTTTATTAAATTGTAGTCAATTAGAGATATACATACCTATATCCCCTGTGGAAATTATGAAATGTAATAAAACATAAGGAAACGTAAGAAAACATAAAAAAGTGTGAGAAAACGTAAGAAAACGTAAAATAGTGTGAAAAAACGTAACTAAAAGTGACAAAACGTAAAAAAGTGTTGAATTTCGAACATAATTACATTTTATTACGTTTTATAGCACACTAACCTCAAAATGCCAACTTTATTGTCGATTTTGAGGTTGTTGTGCTATAAAATATCGTATGAGACTGTTGTGGGAGGTGTTTTTCTACCTTGCTCGATTTTCTCACTCGCTTCGCTCGTGCGAAAACCCTCGTGCAAGGTAGAAAACCATCTCCCACAACAGTGTCATAATATACTATTAATTCATTTTTTTACCTTTACTTACGTTTTGTCATTTTTTTAACTTTTTGTTACGTTTCTGTTTTGTAATTTAATATTTCCACTGTAAGAATTATAAAATGTAATAAAACGTTACACAAAACCTAAAAAAATTCGTAAAAAACCGTATAATAGTGTAAAAAAACCGTTGTTTTTACCGTTTTGACGATTGCTTACATTTTCTTAAATTATTACTTTAGAATACATTTTCGCACTAAAAATTCAGCTCAGTAAAATGACGCCCAAAGTGTCAAATATTCCAAAAAATATTTTCTAAGTATCAATGTTTCTTAAGTAACTTAAAATTCCTATTTTGTACATGTGAATCGGTTTATATATGTCTCGCCACCTGTCGGTGACGAATTAAAGCTATATTTTTCTTTTTGAAATAAGGAATTGTGATGAAACGTAAGGAAATATAATAAAACATAGAAATACGCGCAGAAACGTAAAAAATGTAAAGTGTCCGAAATCCAACAGTTTCATACGGTGTTATACGATTATTTGCGTTTTCTTACGTTTTCTTACGTTTTGTTACATTTTATAATTTTCACAGAGGATATAAGATTTAAGTAATTTGAAAATTATGCTTCTTAAAACATATGTTAATATAAAATAGATGTTTATCTATTTTAAAAATAATTTAAAAGTGTGCTATGTTCAAAATGTCAGCTATGTGGCATAAAATATCCATGTATATATGTCCAAATTTTTATTTATACATGAATTTGACGTACGACACATATATGGGTGATTCCATGTCATGTGAGCATGTTCAAAAATAAAAATATCTAGAACTCACGCATACACACACACACATATATATATATATATATATATATATATATATATATATATATATATATATATATATATATATATATATATATATATATTCCCAAATTTACCTTCTTCTATATACACATACAGATACACATGCAGACACACATGTACACACACACACACACACACACAGTTTCTGTGTTATCTCTCACACACACCTACTTTCTCTCTCAAGTACACACACACACACACACACACACACATATACACACATCCAAACACATACACACACATACACATACACACACGTCCAAGCACATACAATCACACACGCACACACGCATATCCATGCAGACATTTTCTAAAAATAGTATATTTTGACTTCTTAAGTTTCAAAACATGTTTCTAACGTGTTTTTAGCAAAACTTTATTTTTACTATCACAAAGCTTTCTCTTTTAGGAAGCAATTCTAGTAAAAAGTGGAAGAAATAAGCTTTCAAATGCACCTATTTTCGATTTAGTAACCAAACTCTTCCATGGTTTATCCGTGGTTTGATATTTCAGAAAATAAAAAGAATCATTCAAAGAATCATTTGATATGTGTCTATTTAAAACATTTCATATAATATTCCTAAAATATTTTAGAAATATATTTAGAACTGTATAACTGAAATTGTTATGGGTATAATTCATTAGTAATAAGAAAATGTGCCTGTGTAATAAGTTGCTTTGCAAAAGGTCTCTAAAACGTTCTGTATAGTTCAAACGCGATAACGTTCTCGAGTTTCTTATGTATATGTTTGCGGCGGTCGTCGGTGACGACTTTTGGCTGCGCGAAGAGCGGCTCATTTTTAGCTCAAAAAAGAATGACGCGGTGGCCAGATGTACTTTAGCCCTTGTACAAAACAGCAGTTTCAACGCGCGTTGTAATAACCCTACCAATGTATATAATAATAACTACTTTAAATACAAATTGCATATAATTACGTTCCGAACAGAAATCTTTTTTATAAAATACATAAATCTAATATAAACATTTAGAGAACATGTAAAAATATATCACTTAAATTTTTCATGTGTAAGAACTTTAATAAAAAATTGTATTTTAATAAATGATATAAATTTACTTATATTGTTTTTGCATAACATGTATAAATCAACTTATACAATTTTTTCGAAAACATTATCTACTAATAAGTTTAGAATTAGTCTTTACCAATTACGTAACCCATTGAGAACGTGAATACGGGGTTAATAAAAATGAAAATGAAAAAATAATAAATTCGTACAAGTCGACTAATATAGTTTCCTATACAGCTGAATAATTCTATAACATATTATTATTACATTTTTTGAGTATAATTGATAGCTTTCATAAATTAGATAATTATACTAATGTTTAAAAATAAAAATTTAATTCCCAAATTTACCTTCTTCTATAAGCTGAAGAACATGATACCCAAACTTGATCATTACATAACCTTTAACATCAGCGAGAGCGATGGCATTATAAAGATGATAAATTATTTGTTGAAGAGATTGCTTTGTTCTACATATCTGCATAGGTGCCTACACAAATAATTTTTGTCGTTAACAATAGAGAGTTAAAATCTTTTATTCATTATTCGGTTATTAAATTAATTTTTATAATCTTATATTACACTTTTCACATAAAATATAGTGAATTTAAAGAATATAACCACAATACAGTAACGTCAAAAGACGAATCATAGTAAAATATTGTAATTTCAGAGTACTATACAGTGTCATAAAGAAGCGAATATTCTTACCTGTGTACTTTTGGATAAAATAGTTAGAACACTATCACCTACATTTACATCTGTTTGAATCAACATCCAATGAATAATATTTAAAACATTTGGTAATTCAGTAAGTTCATGAGAGGTGACAGCCTCTGCGAAACGTTTTAAAGTGTCGTTACTAATTTGTCTAGGTTTTTTTATGTATGCAATAAAGATTTCATATAAATTTTCTATTTGATTAATACGCAGGTAAATTTCAAACAAATTTGTCCTTAGATTTATTTGTTCAGGTATTTGATTTGAAATTTTATCGATTATTTCTTCCTTCATATTTTGCATATCTACTTTGAGAAAATCTAACTTATTAGAAACATGTTTTATTTGGTCAGTTAGGCGTTGCTCCATTCCTGGATCAAGTTTACTATCACTTTCGCTGTCTTTTGTTGTCTTGGGTTGCAATTTATTGTAGATTTGTTCAATTCCTGTGTATAATTCTATTCCAAATTTAATAACATTACCTGCGTGGCCCATGAACTTGGTAACATCAAACTTGTTATCTTCGGATTTGCAAATCTGTTGTCCAAAAATCAACAGCAAAGCAAACACAAAAGATATAAATCGAGTCATGATGAACTGATAAAGAAAGTTTACGTTCGTTGCTGTGGTGTAATACTTCTGAAACAACAGATTATTGGCTAAGAAATACAGATAATTGAAACTAATTTATATATAAATACCAAAATTTAAATACATCAATTTCTGATTATCTCATAGACTTGACATAAATGGTATGAAGATAGGGGCGGCCTTACCCGGGAAAACTGATATATAACTAAATATATAGTTACATATATAATTCACATATGATTATGTATAATCATATATGATTTTATATGTTTGTATATGACTATACATAAATGTAGACCTCATATAAATATATCTATATATTCACTTCTATAACCATATATAGCAGTATATAGTAGCATATAGAAGTCTAGTGTCAATTACGAGGACAATTCGCTTATATGGCATTATATTATTTAGTTATATATATGACCATGTAAATCCATATATAATTGTTTATTCATAGATAGTTATATCTAACCTCTCATATATAATTATATATAGCTATGTATGATTATATAAAATCATATACAATGATGTATGTATCTTACTACCTGCAAAATTTTTCAAAAATTCTTTAAGTCCCTTTAATATATAATTACATATAACTATACAGAATTATAAAGAATTGCAAAGAAAACTACCACTGCGGGACTGATGGCGCTAGTGAAAATGTATATCCCGACCCACCGAGTTTATTAATATCTACATATATATAAATTGTCTATGTATATATAAAATGTCCGATGGGAATATACAGCACCAGATAGCGCATGCTAAATTTAAACTCCCAATATAAAATGAAAACATGGCGTGGCCCTGATCTGCCCGCCATTGCATATTACATCGAGCGCTATTTAGGTACCTGATCAGGACCTTATCCGACTCCTATATCCATACTTGATCATATCCTAGTTTTAACAGAACTTAATATTTTTACTCTCACGTGATGGTTCACTTAATCCAATTATTTAGTAATTGTTATGGTACTGGATATGTACCTCAAAGAAACAGGGTCCATGTCCCACGTCAGGCAACTGGTTTTATTTAATAATGTTTTGTTTTAATAGGCATAATAAATTATTATTTGTTTAATAAAGATCATCATTCATTGATATTTACTAAAAGGGATGCATCCGTCCTGTTTTACCTACCTAGTTTTGGAAACAACTTTACGCCCAAAACGAATATCGAAATGCATTTTTCCTTTGGGAATCGCATTATTATTCTCTAATGAAGGGTGGACGACTGCATATTTGTGAAATACTGACAAAAAGATATTTTATCATTAAAAGCAAAATCAATATTTTCATCCAAAGTTGTTGAGATCGTCGCTATGCTAGTTGCTATGGTAAATCTATAAAAGAAGCGCAGCTAGAGAACAGTCTATATGTATGTTTGCGATCGCATTCGCTCATGATCGGCAAAGAGGATGTGTACTTGAATATTATCAAGGGACGCGGTAGCGCCACGTGGCAAGTATGAGTATTAAGTACGATACGAAGTCTCAGGGCCGAATTGCGGACTTTATACTTCGATTTGTGGTTCCATAATCTTATAAAAAAATTCGAATATTAATATAGAAAGATTATTTCGTATATGCTGCAACACATCGGCACATTTTAAAGAGCCATTAAATTAATCTTTCATTTAAAAAAAAGTTTCTGTACAAATGAATCCTCTATAACTAAATAAAGAAAATTGAAATTTAGTTTACTATTTTTCTTGATACCACTCTAACCTAAAAATCGCAACTTTAACATGATTTTTAGGCTCTCGTGGTATAAAATATTGCTCGACACTGGTGAGTAAGTTGAATTTAGCGAATGTGACTTTTTTCCCTCGCTTTGCTTGGGCCAAAAACGTCCTATGCACTAAACAGCCAACGTACCCACCAGTGTCGAAAAGAACTATTTCGTTGTAGATGTACTTTTTTTCAACTTTTCCCTTTCGTCACATCCGGTTTTGATTTTTCATATATATATATATATATATATATATATATATATATATTATGAAAAATATATCCGGATTACATATATTATATATATAATCCGGATGTAACATCTGGGAAAAGATGAAATAACGAATATATATACATGGATGATCATTTGAGAAATGTAGATCAGAAAAGTTTCTTGTTATTTCTTCGGTAAAAATGTTCCTCTTTGAAACCCTTAAGTTCAATATTGATGAAGGCTAAATATGAGAATGTAGTCATTTTTTACATTTTTTAGTACATTACAACCTCCATTTACTGAACAAAATTAAATCTGTTAGAAAAATAGCGACATAGGAATTTTTAGAAAATTATCTGAATTTTTCATAAAAAGTGGTTCCAAAACCTTTTAATCCCCCTTTCAATTAACTAAGCTCATTTTAAAACTTAAAATCCTGAAAAAAGTGGGTTTGATCAGTCGAACCATTATACCAAAAATCATGAAGATAGCTTTTTCCAGTACAAGAGTGACTGCCACAGTCGCAAAATGGCAGATTGGCAATATTTATATAAAAAATATCAAATAACGTGAAATATTGTTAAAAAGTTATTAATATGCACATTTTGGAAATAAAGTCATATTTAGCTTCAAACAACTTTAAATACATGGGCTTAAAAATATCTTAAAAAATTCACGACTATTTAACATACTAAGGGGAACATTTGTGCCGAAATAAATTTCCTTTTTGTTGTTCTCGATTTCCCAAACACACACACATATATATATATATATATATATATATATATATATATATATATATATATATATATATATATATATATACATAGATGTTATTTCATCTTTTCCCAGACATCACATCCGGATTTTATTTTATATATACAAAAAAGGCACAATTCGACATATATAAGGGCGACGGTGCGCCCTTCGGCTTCGTATCGTACCGTGAGTATACTTATACGTGCCAACGGGCGGTGCCGCGCCCCTTGATATACATTATATATGTTGTAATATACACGTGTAAACATGTCAATAAACGTACTATGAATATATATAACAGGGTTACGTGCGTGTCGATATCATAGTTTTAATAAATACAAGTGTGAATCCGGAGTTCTTTATGAGGCATGGGTACAGTCAGTTGTGCTGTAATCGTATAATAGATTCACAGAAATTAACCAATAAGGTGGCCCGATTTCAAAACATTAGATCAGAATATATCAACGTCGCGTATATGTACCGTCCCCGCGTTGCGTTACTTCGCGGGCAATATGCGAATCAAGCTATGATCAACTGATATTAGCTTAAGCTAAGCCATAGAGATCCGTGAGGAATCCAGAAGCTGCCTGATATATTCGTGCATCGTTGCTTGTATTGTCTCTGCGTCGCTATACCTCGTGCACGAATATGCGACAAACTAAGACGAACATTGAACGTAAGGGCAGTGTAGTAATATCAAGTAAAATGCTTTACTTTCGTGTATGCTGCCTGGCGAACAGTGCATATACATAGTTTGAGCGGGGGCTACGCCAAACCGAAATCGAGATATCGAAATTAAGACTTTAAGTGCAGACTTTGTACTTATTCAAGAATACTAATTAAAATAATGCTAACGAGTCAAGCTGCATCTTTTACGATAGTCATAATGGAGCTGTACAACTAGTCAAGTTAATACCAAAGATAGTACGGTATCATATTATGTGTTTTATATCATATGAGGTAAAGGAGCGTGATTGAATATTATAGTAAATAAAGAAAGATTCTCATTTGATCAAGCGTGCATCAGCTGACATAATAATGTAAATAAAGCTAATATTTTTTGTAATAAGTAAACGTAAGAATTTTAATAGTATTGTACACAAAATTTAACCTCAAAATATTTTTAAATTGTTTCAAAAAGTACAGAATTATGATTAACAATAAAAAAAATTTTAAATTCGTTCTAATTTATGGTAAACATATCATAAAGTATTCAAAATGGTTTCAAAACGATAATAAAGTAATATTTTATATTTATGTAAAAAGTTAGAAAATATTAAAATATGCAGAAAAATAAAGCGATAAGTTATATAAAAATGTAACTCTATTTTTGTTGTTCAGTATATAATAACACAATCAATTGTGCTACAATATTAATATTGTGTTACAAGTAATGAACATAAACAACTTATCTTGAAAGTTTCAAAAGTAGTATAGCTAAGCCGGTTCTGCGGCACCAGGGCACTGTCACGGGTGCCCCAGAACCGGCATAGGGTTATTTAGAAGGGGCGGGTTCTACGTCACTCGGGCACCCAGATCGCCAGCATGGAAATCTGAGTCCTAATCCATTGAGCCACTGGGGCTTTATCTTTCTCTATACGTGAACGTGGATACATGTGCACGTATTTGTATGAGTAAGAGTGTGATGTTACATAAGAGGAATCCTAACCACAAAACTTTTATCAATAGTCAAGATACTCGATGGTAACCAAACAATCTACCTTACCGACCTTTGGTGTTCTCAATTAGCAAAGGAAGAAAAATCAAACTTATGTTTTATATTACCGACCATTTGCTAATGACAGCGGCACGTGGATAATTGCTAGTCGAGGATTCTTCTTCTTCATCACTACTCTCATCCGAAGTCTCACATGTTTTATTATAATTGTGATACTCCTCTTTTACAGTCTCAAGATTTATTGTTGAATTGACAGGTGAGGGTTCATTCTGCAGCTTACGTCTTTTTGAATTGATCATATCAAAACGATGATCATACTTCCGTATATCAGATGTATTGTCTGACAATACTGTAGAAGATGTAATACTATGTTGAAATCTATTCCTACTCTTGCGTTGGGGAATGGGATTAGTCGTAGATTGTTTCTTCATAAAACAATAACCATCTTAATCAATAGACTGGAACATTTGGGTAAAAAACTTATTGAATTTATTACGCTTTAAACTACGAATCGACTCATCTGCGCGGTATCGTCTTTTTATGAGCGTTCCTAGCTTTGACTATACTATGATAGTTTGTAATATCTGCAGAACTGATACGATTTAAATCAGTACATTTTCTAAAGAGTAAATCAAGTAATCATTCAGTTGTAGGATATCTTATATTGTGTACTTGGACATGATTATCTTCAAACGAATGGATGAGTTATCCAACATAAGCTTATTTCCTTGCGTATAAACTCCATACATAGGATCAAGGTATCTTTTATAATATTGATCGAGCTTCCGGACATACTTATGAATGACAGCAACAGTTTACTCATTGCTGAATGAAAGATCTCGAACTGAATTGCCTGTATCCGAAGATTTAACAGGCTCAGCAGAGGGATAATTGAGATCTTTAAACATCATATATTTGGTTCCTCTATCGGTAGTGAGATTTTCAGGCGCATCGATGATTTGACACAAAGAATCTACTTCTACACTTGCACTACTCTATCTTAGAGATTTCTATTTGCTCATAATATGCTCTCGCGATTTACGAAGAAAATCCTCCCGTAGGTTTTCCATGTTGTCCTTTTAACAGCTCGCGGTAGAGTGATGTTTCTTTTAAAAGCACGCGTTCTATTTGCAGCAAAATCAACGTTTGAGCATAAATACAGTGACATGAAAGTGTTACTCTATGACATGAATGTATTACTCTATAACGTAAAAGTGTTATTCAATGACATGAAAGTGTTAATCTATTACATGAAAGTGTTACTGTATGACATGAAAGTGTTACTCTATGACATGAGTGTATTACTCTATACCACGAAAGTGTTACTATGTGAGATGAAAGTATTACACTATGACATGAAAGTATTACTCTATGACATGCAAGTGTTACTCCGTGACATGACCGTGTTCCTATATGGAATGAAAGTGTTACTGTATGACATCAAAGAGTTACTCTATGACATGAAAGTGTTTCTGTATAATATGAAAGTATTACTCTATAACATCAAAGTGTTACTCTATGACATGAATGTATTACTCTATACCACGAAAGTGTTACTCCGTGACATGTAAGTATTACACTATGACATGGAAGTATTACTCTATGACTTGCAAGTGTTACTCTGTGACATGAAAGTGTTCCTCTATGACATGAAAGTGTTACTGTATGACATAAAAGTGTTACTCTAGGACACAAAGTGTTACTGTATGATATGAAAGTGTTACTATATGACATGAATGTATTACTCTATAACACGAAAGTGTTACCCTGGGACATGAAAGTGTTACTGTATAACACGAAAGTGTTACTCTGTGACATGAATGTATTATTCTATAACATGAAAGTGTTACTCTGTCACATGAAAGTGTTGCTCTATGGCATGAATGTATTACTCTTTAACATGAAATTGTTACTCTATGATATAAAAGTGATACTGTATGACATGAAAGTATGACTCTGTGACACGAAAGTGTTAGTCTATGACATGAAAGTATTACTCTATGACATGAAAGTGTTACTGTATAACATCAAAGGGTTACTGAATGGCATCAATGTATTACTCTATGACATGAAAGTGTTACTGTATAACATCAAAGGGTTACTGAATGGCATCAATGTATTACTCTATGACATGAAAGTGTTACTGTATGACATGAAAGTGTTACATTATGACATGAAAGTGTTACTCTATGGCAATAATGTGTTTCTCTATGACATGAAAGTTTTACTCTATGACATGAATGTATTACTCTATAACATGAAAGTATTACTCTATAACATAAAAGTGTCACTCTCGGACATGAAAGTGTTACTGCATGACATGAAAGTCTTACTCTATGGCATGAATGTATTACTCTATGACACGGAAGTGTTACTCTATGACATGAATGTATTACTCTATAACATAACAGTGCTACTCTATGACATGATAGTATTACTCTATAACATGAAAGTGTTATTCAATGACATGAAAGTGTTACTCTATGATATAAAAGTATTACTCTATAACATGGAAGTGTTACTCTGGGACATGAAAGTGTTACCGTATGACATGAAAGTGTTACTGTATGACATGAATGTGTTACTGTATAACATGAAAGTGTTACTGTATGGCATCAATTTATTACTCTAGGACAGAAAGTGTTACTGTATGATATGAAAGTGTTACTATATGACATGAATGTATGTACTCTATAACACGAAAGTGTTACCCTGGGACATGAAAGTGTTACTGTATAACACGAAAGTGTTACTCTGTGACATGAATGTATTATTCTATAACATGAAAGTGTTACTCTGTCACATGAAAGTGTTGCTCTATGGCATGAATGTATTACTCTTTAACATGAAATTGTTACTCTAGGATATAAAAGTGTTACTGTATGACATGAAAGTATGACTCTGTGACACGAAAGTGTTAGTCAATGACATGAAAGTATTACTCTATGACATGAAAGTATTACTGTATGACGTGAAAGTGTAACTCTATTACATGAAAGTGTTACTGTATGACATAAAAGTGGTAATATATTACTTGAAATTGTTACTGTATGACATGAAAGTGTTACTCTATGACATGAAAGTGTTACTGTATAACATCAAAGGGTTACTGAATGGCATCAATGTATTACTCTATGAAATGAAAGTGTTACTGTATGACATGAAAGTGTTACACTATGACATGAAAGTGTTACTCTATGGCAATAATGTGTTTCTCTATGACATGAAAGTTTTACTCTATGACATGAAAGTTTTACTCTATGACATAAAAGTGTCACTCTCGGACATGAAAGTGTTACTATATAACATGAATGTATTACTCTATAACACGAAAGTGTTACCCTGGGACATGAAAGTGTTACTGTATAACACGAAAGTGTTACTCTGTGACATGAATGTATTATTCTATAACATGAAAGTGTTACTCTGTCTCATGAAAGTGTTGCTCTATGGCATGAATGTATTACTCTTTAACATGAAATTGTTACTCTAGGATATAAAAAGGATGAAAGTGTTACCCTGGGACATGAAAGTGTTACTGTATAACACGAAAGTGTTACTCTGTGACATGAATGTATTATTCTATAACATGAAAGTGTTACTCTGTCACATGAAAGTTTTACTCTATGACATGAAAGTTTTACTCTATGACATAAAAGTGTGACTCTCGGACATGAAAGTGTTACTACATGACATGAAAGTCTTTCTCTATGGCATGAATGTGTTACTCTATGACATGAAAGTGTTACTCTATGGCAATAATGTGTTTCTCTATGACATTGAAGTTTTACTCTATGACATGAAAGTTTTACTCTATGACATAAAAGTGTCACTCTCGGACATGAAAGTGTTACTGCATGACATGAAAGTCTTTCTCTATGGCATGAAAGTGTTATTCAATGACATGAATGTATTATTCTATGACATGAAAGTGTTACTGTATGACATGAAAGTGTTACATTATGACATGAAAGTGTTACTCTATGGCAATAATGTGTTTCTCTATGACATGAAAGTTTTACTCTATGACATGAATGTATTACTCTATAACATGAAAGTATTACTCTATAACATAAAAGTGTCACTCTCGGACATGAAAGTGTTACTGCATGACATGAAAGTCTTACTCTATGGCATGAATGTATTACTCTATGACACGGAAGTGTTACTCTATGACATGAATGTATTACTCTATAACATAACAGTGCTACTCTATGACATGATAGTATTACTCTATAACATGAAAGTGTTATTCAATGACATGAAAGTGTTACTCTATGATATAAAAGTATTACTCTATAACATGGAAGTGTTACTCTGGGACATGAAAGTGTTACCGTATGACATGAAAGTGTTACTGTATGACATGAATGTGTTACTGTATAACATGAAAGTGTTACTGTATGGCATCGATTTATTACTCTAGGACAGAAAGTGTTACTGTATGATATGAAAGTGTTACTATATGACATGAATGTATGTACTCTATAACACGAAAGTGTTACCCTGGGACATGAAAGTGTTACTGTATAACACGAAAGTGTTACTCTGTGACATGAATGTATTATTCTATAACATGAAAGTGTTACTCTGTCACATGAAAGTGTTGCTCTATGGCATGAATGTATTACTCTTTAACATGAAATTGTTACTCTAGGATATAAAAGTGTTACTGTATGACATGAAAGTATGACTCTGTGACACGAAAATGTTAGTCAATGACATGAAAGTATTACTCTATGACATGAAAGTATTACTGTATGACGTGAAAGTGTAACTCTATTACATGAAAGTGTTACTGTATGACATAAAAGTGGTAATATATTACTTGAAATTGTTACTGTATGACATGAAAGTGTTACTCTATGACATGAAAGTGTTACTGTATAACATCAAAGGGTTACTGAATGGCATCAATGTATTACTCTATGAAAAGAAAGTGTTACTGTATGACATGAAAGTGTTACACTATGACATGAAAGTGTTACTCTATGGCAATAATGTGTTTCTCTATGACATGAAAGTTTTACTCTATGACATGAAAGTTTTACTCTATGACATAAAAGTGTCACTCTCGGACATGAAAG